>OX463854.1:17994102-18409102 GCA_949825065.1 Odontocerum albicorne | reverse complement strand
CCAAGTTTAACCCAAGCAAATGAAATAAAACACATATTTAAAAAAAATAGATAAAGATCTAAACCACAATCTGTGCTTTGCACGACGACACTGTCATTCTCCCGTTGTCCTTGCTTCGAGTATTGAAATAAACATTGTTGGCGGTTTTGTTGAATTGTTTGTTAATTGTGATTTGTTGTATCCTCAACAATTAAAACAGTGTGAACACTACACGGAATAAAGAGATACCCAACAATGTCACGAGTATTTACCACTAAAATGAAAAGTTTTACACAGTTAAAATATTTATTCAACTTTTGTATTTTACAACTCGACATGTGCAAACATAATATGATAGTGCAAAGTGCCAACTGTGATCGCAAATGAGTTATTAAAAATAAACGTCGTTGATTTATACTTCCTCCATAGAAAATCTCTCAATTCACGTTAATTTCCTAGCCCTATTCCTAATTGTACTCTTTGGGGTGGTTATTCTTGTACGCAAACTGTAGTTTCTTCTGCTTTTAGATATCGTTATCTGAAAACCCACTCACTTGTAACATTCTTCAACGTATTTTTGGGTCATCTGTTTTGATTTCGTGGTTTATGGAGGTCCATGTTCAAAGCTTCATCTGTCAATGTAGTTTTCAGGTCTTCTCATCACATGCTCATCTCATGTTGTATTTCCATTATTTTCTCCTCTATGGTAGTAAGGCCTAGGCTCCCTACAATGTGTGAACTTATAATTTTATATCTGAGCTCGTTTCCCAAAGACCATAAAATTATTCACCTTTCTATATTATTCATTCTCTTCTTGTAAGAGTCATCCATGATCCAATTGGGCTTACGACGGTTTGGTAAATTCTTACAATTCACACTAGTTTTCATTTAAGATAAATGTGTTTCGTTATATCTCATTAAACTATTGGATCTTAATACACAATAGAAAAGATAGCTTGCTTAAAAGATTGTATCTCAGAAAATATGAAAAATATCGATTTCATTGTATATATATAAATATATTTTTTTATAGTTTTTGAAATTTAAAAAAAGTTTTCAATGCGCTCTATTTCAAGTCATGGAAAAGAAAAGAAAAGAAAATATATTGAGTTTTACGCTAATAACCCTTTTAGGACAAAATCCTCTTCATAATATAATATTTGGTCCCTTCTAGGTTAAGGGAATGAAATTGAAGAGAGTAGAAGATATAAAAAACTAAATAATAACATTTGCAGAGAAAAATTGACGAGATGTGCAAATAACCTTTATATTGAAATAACAATTTTATTCTCAACAAAAGTTTGAGAATAGCTGAGATCTACTAAACAAGAAGTTTGTAGATAAAAATGGCTTAAATAAATATTGTGTGTTATGTTGAAACGAAAAAAAATCTAATATGACGCGTTAAACTTGACGATTACTGTAGACATTTCTATTGTATGAAAAAATTAAAAAGAGTCAATAATGAAGAAAAAACGATTTGTTTATTTTTGTTTCCTAATAAAATTTTCGCCCAGGAGCACTTCGTTATTGAATTTATAAAAGTCACCTTGCAAGCGTCAATACATAATATATTTTCAGATGGCATTGCGTATGAAAGTGACATTAAATTTGGAACAAGATCGCTATTCACCAGAAATTGGCCATTCACCCGAGTGAGATGATGTCATATAGAGTACATTAAAAAAACAAAAATGTGTTTTATTACATCAATTCTACAGTAGAATTCCATAATTAAGGATTCTGACACCTGTGTAGTAAGTATTATAGTGCTGCTATCATGCTGATATATCCATTATAGTGCTGATATATTCATTTCTGACAATTGTTTTCCACAGTTGCCTGAATTTTGTGGCCCGGGCAACACCATAAAATTAAATATATGTTCTGGATTGTTATTTCCATATATTTTTATTTACAATACTTTGCTATCCGGACCGCCAAATTCAAACAATAGTGGAGAAGAATTGTCAGAAACACGTGTATCAGCACACTGCACAGGTGTACGAGTAAGAATCCTCAATCATAAGGAAGACTATTGTAGAATTGAAGAAATGAAAAATATTTTTGGGGTTTTCTAAATGTGTTCTATAGAACTTATCATCTCAACTCGTGATCTATCACTCAAGTGAATGGCTCCCTTCACCTGGTCAGGAGTTATCGAATAATCCAAAAATGTAATCGGAACTTGTCGACAATACATAGATCCTTAATCCATTAGACATCATTTTATATAAATACTATACATACAAAATGTTGGACACGCTGTACTAAATTTGGCAAACGTTAAATGTAATCCGGAGAAAAAATGCCATAAATCTCTCAATATTTTTTTGAACCATTGCCAAGTATCCTCACACTTCTGACTTCCACTGCAGAGTTCTGCGGACCACTCGTATGTTGATATGAGTATACAGCATCACACATACCTACTCTTTATCTTAAGGTTCCATGATTGGACGCAGATCGCCATTTTTAACTTCAACAATGATGTGTTTCAATAGATTTGCTTCCAATCTCTGACAGCTAACATACTTTTAATACTCGTATATCATAAGATCATTATTTTATTCATAATTCCCATATATAATTCTTGCAGTATTAAAAAAACATCAATAACGATGAGTGCTGTGTGGAACATACTCCAGTAACCCTGGCTACATTATCTGTCTTCTACATTTGACCCTCGAACGCAGCGTGTTTTTCCAACTAAATCACAGCGTCCGGTTTTACATTGTACCATATATCTCATGCACGCCTCTAGAAATCACATACATTCTCTGGAGACAAATTACCAACGAAAATGCGCAAGATAGGGTCGGGTAGAAAAAACAATGGAAGAAAGACGATATTCGTAACACAGTTAATAAGACTTCCAAGACGGAAGTTGCGTGTTCGATTCTCGTTAATACACAAGATTTTGAAAAAAAAATCAGTCTAGTTTTCACTTGATAACCTTCTGATTGATTGGCAGAAAAGGTCATTGTTGGTAAGACGTTGTTTTTCCCCCGGAAGTTTCAGATTTGATTTCCGATGGTACTCACAAAAAGGAATAAATCAAGGGTACTAGTCTAATTACAGAGTTCGTCTAATAAAAATGCCGATTATTGAGGTCGAAGATAATATAGTTTTCCGGTGAAGCTCTTCAACACATCTTCATAATGAATTCTAATACGTTGAGGGGTGCCATACGATCGAATGAATGAGAATAAACCTGCCAGCGTGTACTGTACTATAGACAACTAAATTGTAATACAATATAATACAAAGTCAGCACTCAAGAACTGACTATTAAAGACCGAAATGCGGAAAGAAAGCAGTATGTTATACTCAGTAGATTTAATTCAATAGTTCAGTCAATAACACTGCTAAGCAATGATTTCTTTTAACATAATCAGAAGCAGCTATTTTAAAACAAATTTGAAAGATCCATTGTATTGTTGATGAAACGTTAAAATTAAATTAAATAATTCTTTGATTTTGGGATGTCGAATTAAAAATCGACATTAACTTTTGTATATTAGCCCTTGTTTTTTGCGTTATATAAGGAAATGTGACTGAAATTCCCCGAAAATGTTATACCGTATACCCTATATGTAACATTAAACGGATCAGCAAATTATTGTCTCCCGTTGAATGGTTAATTTGTGGTAATTTGGAGGTCACGCGAGACTAGTTGATCTGAAGGCGGGTATACCAATTACACCAATACCTCGCTTTACGGCCTACATACGTTCCGGAAAAGTAGGCCGTAAAGCGAAAAGCCGTATAACAACGAATCAATTATTTTGATACAAACCCATACAAATTCAATTGGATCTGATCCATTTTTTTATAAAATAATATAGTTTTTAGTTCATAAAGCATTTTATTCTTTTAATTTCCTATAAAAATGCTTACATAAAAATAAAAGTACAAAACAATGTAATAAATAATAAAAAGAAATTCAAAAAATAAACATATAAATTAAAAATCAAAAGAAATCATATACACATATGTATACATATAATAATAAACATAAAATAAAATGTTTAAAAACTGTTTTAATCTGATGACAACATGTCAAACATGTTGACGTGTCCAAAAGATTATTCCCACACTGATTCTCGCCATGAAATCATTTTCCAACCCACCATGTTTTTTGTTGTTTTTTTATTACGCTTATTGCTATTCTTAATTATATAAAAAAGAGCTAGGGAAATTCTCGAGATAGCAACTTCAGTCATTTTTCGCAAAGGACTGAATCGCACCGTGAATCTTGGTGTGGACACGGTTTCTTGTCGCGGATTAGCGTCTGGGCTGAATCCGAACAATGAATCTATGCAGCGCGGATTCTGAATCGCCACATGAGTCCATTCAAATAATCTCAGCGAGTACTACTCTTAACAGTACAGCATTTTTTTTTGGCCATATAACGAAACATTGTGGGTCGTAAATCGAAAAAGTGCCATAATTAAAAAAGGCCGTTATAGCGAAATGCCGTATAAAGAGCGGCCGTATAGCGAGGTATAGGTGTACTGTTGCTTTATATGTGAGTGGGACAGCCGCATTAGGAGTTTCCATTCCAAGCAAAAGAAATGGCACTTCTTGCGTCTGGCACAAAAAATGTATGTGGACACTAGTAGATCCTAGTCAAGTTTACTGCCTTCATTATACATAAAGCTGGGTTTAGTGAAAACATTTTTAAAAGCAATGATCTGGACTTCAATATAGAAATATCCTATTTATCGTGTAAACTGGGACCAATCCAGTTTTTTTTTCGTATTCAGCGACTTAAAATCTATAAATTAAATATACTTTTATTTTACTAAAAAAATAATTTAAAAATTTGCAGAGCAGTGTAATTTAGAATGCGTCTATAATCCAACAAATTACTAGCACCAAAAAAGATGCCTAAGATTTTAATCGGATAATTATAATACATATGTACTTAATTCTATGATAAATGGGTGAGTAATGAAAGATTAGAGCAAGTTGAAGAATTTTGCTGTAAATGCAGTATTGTCTCAAATGACCGAAGTGTTACGAGGGATATCGAACGGCGTATAGTGATAGGAAAAAGGGTATTAAAACATACAGCCTCGAACCGGATAGTATCAAAATCTGCTAAGATAAAAGTCCACAATAGAATTTTAGCAACTTTGATGTATGGGAATAAAACGTGAAAAAAATATTGAAAAAAGACGAACAAGTGCTGTAGAAATGAGTGAGCTTAGAAGAATACATGGGGTGACACACTGTATGCCAAAATACGGAATTAAGTGATTAGGGATGAAATGTTGAGTAAGATGACGAAGAGCACTATGATATGGTTTGGACATGTGAAACGAATGAATAAAAGAAACTAACAAAACACATGTATGGCGCAAATGTCTTAGAGTGAGACGAAGGAAAGTATATTTGGATAAAGAGAATAAATATTTTGAAATAAGGAAACGTCGAGTCAGAGATATCATACGAGTTGTGTGAGAAGGTGTACGGATGTGGAAGAGGCAAAACATGTGTGTCGAGATAGCAAAGTCCAACGTTATGTCCTCTCTGCCTGCACACACAGGGAAACGGCATGGTGGTATGTTTTTTTTTTCCTAGGAATCGGGCCAGTCCACTAAATTCAGACATGACTGAATATACTATATATCATAGATACAAATAGTCAGCCAAACCAATCGATAAAAAAATTAGTAAAAGTGTGGCGTTGCATGTCTTAAAATTTAATTATACAAAATATAAAGCTGCTTTCGGTCGATGAGGGGTGAACGGACCATGAAGAAACGCCTCCAATGATATCACACCTACCAGGGGTCGGCAACAGTCTATCACGATTTATTTTGTAGTTTACCACTCTTAATTGTAATAAGCTTTATTATTTTTCATATTTCTCGCAAATTGCAAAAAAAAATTAAAACTCACCCTCTTTTCATGTCACATCGACAAATTTGCACCGTGAAAAATCTTGAAATTAAACTCTTGTTTATCATCACCACAATCACGCCATGTTCCTATTGGGGTAGGTAGACCGAAAAGATAACCATTTTTTTTCTATTCTGGCAATAGAACAAATAATTAGTTTTTTCAACGAAAAAACAAATTATTTGTTCTATCTTAAAAATGTAGCAAAAAACCGCTAAAGTAATTTGGATAAACAATAACCGAAAAATGTCCTTAACCGTTATATTTCATAATAATAATCATTCAGCACGTTTGGAATGAAGTTAGCAGGGACAATTAATCCTAACGACATCTATCCGAGCAATACGAAACTACTTTCTAGATAACATATGTAAGAACTTTTGTAAGTAGAAGAAACAGATTACTAGGTTAGTCAAAAAGTTTTGAAAGCGGAAATGAAAATACATTTTTTTTGGGGGGAAATCACTTTTATTGCTGAGTATAGTCTCCCATAACATCAATACACTTGGTCCAACGATCTTCCAACTTTGTTGTCCCATCACGGAAGTGACTTTCTGGAAGGCCTGCAAAATACTCCTCTACGACGGCTATAACCTCTTCGTTTGATGAAAAATGCTTTCCACGAAGGAATTTTTTAAGGTGTGAGAACAGCCAGAAGTCAGAGGGAGCTAAATCTGGTGAATAGGGTGGATGCTGCAACAATGTGTACCCCAATTCACTGATTTTCGCGATGGTTTTTTTGAGCTGTGTGAGCAGGTGCATTGTCTTGATGAAAAATGATTTTTTTCTTCTGCAAACCGGGTCTTTTTCACAAATGTTTTCATCCAACTGGTCCAAAAGGTCACAATAATAATCAGAGTTGATTGTCTTACCAGGTTGGAGATAATCTATCAATAAAATTCCTTTTGCATCCCAAAAAACTGACGCTAACACCTTCTTGGACGATTTCTGGACACGAACTCGCTTCGGAGCCAAAGTGCCTGGTTCACACCACTCCTTAGCCTCTTGTTTTGATTCAGGATCATGGTGGTAGACCCAAGTCTCATTCATAGTGATGAATCGACGCAGAAAATCTTTTTTATCCTTTCAAAATTGCTCCAAATGTTGCTCAGAAAGTCGCATTCGAACGTGTTTTTGTTGCATTGTTAGCAAATGCGGCACCCATTGTGCACACAGTTTTTTGAAACCCAAAACTTCAGCCAAAATATGCCATGTTGTTCCATGTGAGATGCCTATGGTGTCAGCTATCTCATCCACAGTCGATCGATGATCTTCCAAAACCATATCCTGTATTTTCGCTATGATTTCTGGTGTTGATGCACTTTTTGGACGTCCTGAGCGTGGATCGTCTTCAACCCTTGTACGGCCACGCTTAAACTCCAAAACCCATCGGTGAACGGTTGGAAATGAAGGAGAAGACTCCTTTAATACTTTCACCATCTTTGCATGGATCTCAGTAGCCGATAAACCTTCCAAAACAAAGAATTTAATCACTGCACGATATTCGGATTTTTCCATTGTTAAAAAATACACTGACACGTCAACTTCAAATGGCTTGTAAACAAAGAATGAATTAACAGATCGAAATGAAATTTTGAGCACGTTCTTATGAAAGATGAAATATTAAAAGTGCGTAGAAATTTTGGTTTTTCTACTGCTCCATAGATGTCGCTTTCAAAACTTATTGACTAACCTATTATCTATTGTAATTTTGGATACGTATTTTTCTTCTTAATTCTGGATACGTATCTTGGATACGTATTTTTCTCTGCCATATCCATACACTTCGTCAGCGTACTCTGACAATTTAAGACATTTCCTTCTTTGTGGCTCTTTCCAAACTTTCCGTTTATTCTATAGTACTCACTACTTTACTAAAAATATTATAATTTAACATTTCATTATTCATTATTTTTTCGTGGCCGGACCATGCATATTTTTCCAACTTAAGCACTCCATCTACTTTTAATTCGCATTCTTTCCATATGCCTCATTCCTTACTACACAATTCATTACTTTTTCACACACTCGATGCAACAGTCGCATTTCTACCCAATTTAACATCCTTTCATTGTTATTTTGCTACGTCACAGCTTCGTTTGGATATCTTAAAATGGGAAACAAAAAGCCCTTATGAGCTAACTTCGTGGAAACGCCCCAGTCGTTCAAGGCATTCTTTTTGCGTATATAATTATGTAACTGTGTGTATTCAGTGACGAGAACTTACCTCAGCAGTCATAAAAGCAAAAGTGTTGATGTCACCGCCGAAGAGTCCAACAGCGACGCAGAGCATCATAAGTAGCCCATCCAGGGCTAGGATAGAGCCGAGCAAAGCTGCCAAGCGGGCGCCCGCCCAGCCACCGGAGCTCGCCGAAAAGGACAACTGTAACATAAGCAGGGATATTAGTTAATTACAAAGATGTTGCTATAAGAAGAATAAAAGGGCGTGACTACGGTTTAGACGTGTTGAGAGAATGATTTTTATTGTAGTAATCATTCATTGAGTATAGTACAACCTGGCGGGATTATTGTAGTAATCTATCATTGAATATAGTACAACCTGGCGGGTTTATTGTAGGAATCTTTCATTGAATATAGTACAACCTGGCGGGATTGTTGCCATATGAGTCTCTACAATCAAAGTTGTTCAAGATTCTCCAGACGAGAAAGATTGTCCGTGATATTAACTGCTTAAGGGAGCTGGATAAGAGAAGACAGCGCGAGTGGTCAATCTCAGACGAGACCCCCGGACCACCTTGGAGGCTTGATGTCTGTTCTTGACTGCTCAGATCAAGAATTGGCTTCGTTTCTTTCGCATAGTTAAAGAAAGAAATGTAGTTTCACACAACTGCCTTCGACTTAGAAGGAATGCTGAGTCGCCATCGTCTTTCGTAGACGGATGTCTATCATAGAGAAGACACTTGTCTCTGGATGTTGCGGGTTCGATTCCCGTTGGTTTCGTATACATTGGAACTGTAATACATACAGTACAGTGCAATACAGAATTCCAACAAAATCGATTTTAATAAGCGAAAATGCCATTTAAGCAACCAATCTGGTTAATTGTAGACTTAATTAAATGCATTTTTCGCTGCTTACGTCATACAGTTAGCAGTACGGGGAGAACGGTTTTCTTGCGTAGTGTTACTACCTTAAACATTAATTTGCCAGTATGGAACTAAAACAGTTCTATATCTATTATTCGATGGATCTCAAAGGTATTTGCTAGTGGCACGGTTAGGAGATTTCTTTATAATTCACTGGTTCGCAGTAGATTGAGTGCGGCTAAATCATATGGAACCAAGAGGAATCCATAACTCACTGACACTATACGTTGCAAGACTCCAAAAGAGATTTCTGCGACACTTATATTCCAAAAAGTAATGAATTATACTTATGTCTCTATCCCACAATTTGAATGGGCCTGCTTGGATATCACTCCAAGTATGAGAAGAGATGTACGCACATTGTGTACGTATACAAATTGCTTATAGGAAAAATAGCGTATCCCTTTTCGATTGAAAAACTTTTGTTTAATATACCTGACAATTATTTAGTGAATTAATATTGTTTTGAACTGAGCCACTTCACAGGAAAGAATGAGTGTCATTCTTCGTGTTATTATTTTTAAACTTTTGATTTTTCTTGTTGGTACGAGGGGAGGTCAATAATTTTGCGGAATGAAAGGGAAAAAGGGGATTTTTTAATTTTATTTTTCCTTTTCAATATATTCACCATTAAATCTAATACATTTTCAGACCTTTCAATAACCTTATTTATGTCCACAAAAAAAAATGCAATTACCCTCAAAATAAGTCGAAATTGCGTTTATAACTTCTTCATCGTCCGTAAATTTCTTCATATTTGGAATTTTATTTTTCGTAATCGTAAGTTTATTTTTGATATTTGGAAACAAGTAATAATCAGATGGAGCCAGGTCTGGATTGTAGGGAGGGTAATTTAATTTTTGGAAGCCACAGCTGTGAAGAGCAGCTAATGCAGAATCGCTTTTGTGTAAGGGTGCATTATCATGCAAAAGCAGCACCCCTTTTGTCCATGCTCCTCTCCTTCACAGCTTCTTTTAACTGCATCAGCAGACCAGATTAGTACTCTCCAGTTTTTGTAATGCCCTTATCTTTTTAATCTATCAGCAGCATGCCTTCCGTATTTAAAAAAAATGTAGCCATAAATTTTCCAGCCGATTGCGACACTTCTTCTTAGGAAGCGATACTCAATTTTTTCATACTTGGGATGTTATTAAAGTTTGACATACGCTCCCGACGATATCTTAAACTAGACCGGTTCGAGCTCCACGCAGTGCTACTCCCCCCAATGACGCAGGCATTTTTCGGGGGTGTAAGAATAACTATAACTGGTTATATGTAGTCTTTTATTATAGTCATATATGACTATGGTCATATGCCGTTTTTTTAAACAATGAAAATAAAATAAGGCTGATGTGTTAGGTAGGTGAAGAAGAGCACGCTGAGATGGTTTGGGCATGTGGAACAAATGAATGAAGAAAGGCTTAAAACACAGACATAAAATATATTAAAAGATATGATAAATACATCATTTATAGTTAAGGAATTAAAATTGTGGAGGTTTAAAGACATTATAATTTGTTTTATCAAATACTGTTTATTCCACTTTACGTTATGGTATAACCCTACCGGTTTCAAGGCTTTCACCTCATCATCAGGGGAGCACAAACGCTACCCTGATGATGAGGTGAAAGCCTTGAAACCGGTAGGGTTATACCGTTACATAAATAAACAGTGACTGCTAATAGAATTCAGACCTGATTTCGTAAGAGATAATGTCAAGACAAGATGAAAACTAAAAGGGAATCAACATCATGGAATAGAGAAATATTTATGTGCACTTTCCTTTTCATAATTTTTTTTTTGTGGATTGATAAGTGCCATTTTATTAACTAATACCAATAAGTGAATGATCATTTGAAAAACAAATGTTTCCAATTTAAATACAATGGGATTGTAGTGGAATTTTGTATACTTATGATTTCTGAATTTTTATATGCGTTTCTTTAATTTTTATTTTTTATTTGTTTTACGTAAACTACCTGCCTCAGGACCGGGATAAACGTTGATAGGCAGATGAGTGCTTTGCATATTTGAAAAAAAAATTAAAAGTATACAAATAAAAAAAAATGCAAATGTGAATGGAAGTCGTGTGAGAGGAAGACCAAGGATAGTGTGGTTGGATCAAGTGAATGATATTGTGAAAGAACGAAACGTAGAAAACCAGAGAAATCGTAGACGTTGTATGGATATAGAAGAGGCTAAGGATGTGTGTCGAGATAGAAAAATCATGCGCTCTATCCTCTCTGCTTACCCCGACAGGGAAATAGCATAATGGTATGCAAGTATGTATAGTAAAAGGACAATTTATATAGCGCAATTTAGTCAGCACACTCTCAGTGATAAATGCGTGATGGTATGGATGTATGAATATTTTAGCTTATCTCTTGAAATGTTTATATATAATAATTCAACACAATACAAAGGGCAAATATCAGCTGTTTCACAAGGTGCATTGCCTATTCTGAAACAGTTGATAATCAAATAAGTCCGAGCAGCAGCCACTAGTGAGATTTGATAAATCTCGGCATAAATATATAACATATACTCGTATGTATATAACATCTATTTCATTGAAACAAGCAAAGGCTGGACAAATAGCGTTATGGTATGTATATATAAAAAAATAAATGAGCCTGTCTCAAAATATTATAATGTTTGGCCAGTTTCATTATAAAAAGTGTCCTTATACCGATTGTGATGTCCTCAATAGACAAGTTTTCATGGTTGGATGAATACAAAACGTTGTTTATAATTTCTTCGCATTACCTCGTTTCCTTGTCTGGGTAGGCAGTGGACAGAGTGTCAGACTTATCAATTGCTATCTTGATGTAATATTTTATAACAAAACTGCTCTACACTAGTAGTGTTGTCATTATTTCGATTCTTATATTTTACCAATTAAGAATTATTTTGGTTGGAAGTGCATATCACAATTTACTTGACATATGAGATCATCAACTAGACAAAGCCAACCATAACGCTTTATAAAAACATAATTATACAAAAAGGACCCAATTCACATATCACCTTTCCAGAGATAATTGAGGAAACATTACGCCATTTTATATGGCCTTGTGTTTAACATTCAAGACGAATTTAAACTATAAAATACACATTTGATTGGTTTGACATTTTTACACAAAGAGAATTGAGGTATGCTTATTCAATATTTCTAATAAACCAACTGGATCAGAACCGTGGAGGATGGAGAACCATCTGTTCTCGGGCTGATGGCGTCTCAACGGCTAGACGTGTGACAAACAGTCAGCTTGCCGCGAACATGCGTCACCATTGTCAGGCGGCTCAGCAGGATCCACAGATCTGTGACATCTGCGGGAGGGAGTGCACATCTAGGATCGGGCTGTTTTCCCACAGAAGATCACATAATCGACGTGGAAAAGCAGCTCAGGATTTACTTTGGAGTGGCGAGGGGATCATCGTCTACGAGGCCCAGCAACATCGATACCAAATGGCAATAAAAAAGTATTTCTCGATTTATGCCCGAGTTCTTAAAGAGACTGATACAAAAAATGAATCGGTGAAAAATTAAAATTGAACAAATGAACATAATGTAAGTCTACAGGAAATAATTGAGTTACCACTCAAGTCTCCAAGTTTCAGGTCTGAACAAGTTAGATAGCCAGGGTAGTCTATTAACTTGGATATACCGACGGGGAGCCGAGGCACATTTTGACGTAAGAAAAAAAAATGTCTGTCTCTCACGGGGGAGACAACCATCGTTGTTTTCTCAACATAAGAAAATGTTATGTAGCCGTGTACACACTCGATTTGGGAGAAGTTTGCACCACACACCATTAAGACAGTTCACTAACACTTCCTGCCAAGCAAGGATAACGTTAATGAAGCCCTTCAAAATGTCAATTACGCGAGCCTTTAATGATACAAATTGACTGGTTGTTAAAAGCGTCATATTACTTTGGCGAAGATTACTCTCTCATTAGGTTGTCAGTTATTCGGGACATGTACAATGTAGGAACCACGCGTTTTTTTCCAAAACTCCAAGGTATCTGATATTATTGTAAATTGACACAAATCTAACAGTCACAAATCCCTCCTATATTTATTTATGGCATTAAAAATAATTTGTCTCATGTTAAAAATTTGTCGCGTTCAACATTATTTGCGCATTATTTATGCAAATAGCTGGGAACTCCGGAATTTAATGAATATGTTTATGAAAATGAGAAATAGCTAATATTGAATGTGTGAATATACATATAAAAAAAATTAATTCATCTGAATATTTTTTTACCATTTAGGATATTATTTTTACATATTTGATTCGTTTTTCATCTTCGAGATGTATTGTTGGCGCCGAATGTTACACGTGTCATGAACTGAGAGACGCACAAATGATTTCACCCACAGGTTCTACAAATCAAAGGCAAATAGTTTGGAGAAGTTGGTAGTGTTGAAGGGCAGCGGGCAAGAGAATAAAATATGAAAATATGCAAACTATGGGCAATATGAATGAATTTGGTTTCGAATGTAAATTAATACACGGTATAGTACCATTATTTGCTGAAAGGAGAGCATGTATTAGAGTGAACGGTACCATAACTGAGTGGTTTAGTATTACAAAAAGGGTAAAGCAAGGATGTATCATATCACGCTAAAGATACCAATGGGTGGCATACAAATGTCGAATGGGAATGTATGCAGATGACACGGTAGTGTTGGCGGAGGGTGGCAATGAATTGCAGAGTCTGATAAGTACATTGTACGAAAGATGCTAAGAAAAGATCTGAGAATAAATGTTGCGAAATTGATGATAAAAAAGTCATAGTGAAAAAAGTGTGAAAGGAAACGCGATATTTGGGTGAACAATGAAAGATTGGAGTAAGTTGAGGAATTTTGCTATTTGAGTAGTATTTTCTCATATAATGGAAGAGTCACGAGAGATCGCACGACATATAGCGATAGGAACAAAGTCAATGGGGAACTAAGACATGTATACCCAAACTTGACAGTATCAAAATCTGCTAAGATAACAATAGCCCACAACAGTATTTAAGTATCAACTTTGATATATGGGAGTGAAACGTGGACGTGGAAAAAGACTGAAGGGAGCCGAATAAATGCTATAGAAATACGTGCATTGATAAAAATACATATGGTGATAATGTTTGATAGAACACGGGATAAAATGATTAAGGATGAATGTGAACTAAGGATTGATATAATAAGTAAGATTGAAGAACAAAATTCTGAGACGGTTTGAAAGAAACGTTAAATCATAGAAATTGCATGAGAAGATATATTAATGTGGAAGGGGTAGAGGATGTGTCTAGAGAAAGGAAAGTCTGGCACTTCGCCTTTTCTACCTACCCCGTCAAGGAAATGTCGTGATGGTACGTGTATATGTATTAAGTATAAATTTCCTAGCGGTGAGATTTTTAATTTGTTTTGCATGCATGTACCAGATCTGTAAATATGAAACCGGAATTTGCTCAGAGATGGCTCTAGTTGTCAATGCAGTAACTGTCAAACCGCGTCATTGGCGCCTTTTTCTTGGGTTTACATTTTTCAAAGACTTTTAACTCACAACAATACAAGTTTATGTTAATACAATTATATATGTTTTCATAGCGTTGAACATGTCTGTTTTTGTGCCTGAAAACTACGATTCGCGGACAGCATTGATTTTTTGTGGATATTTGAAGAAAACTGCTGCAAAATCGCATCGAATGCTTGTCGAAGCTTACGGTGAGCATGCTATTGGTAAATCAAAGTGCTTTGAGTGGTTTAAAAAAATCAAAAGTAGCGATTTTGACGTGAGAAACGAAGGACGCGGAAGACCACCGAGAAAGTTTGAAGACGCCGAATTGCAAGCATTGTTGGATGAGGATGACGCTCAAACGCAACAACTCGCTGATCAATTAAATGTGACACAAGAAGCCGTCTCCATACGTTTGAAAGCCATGGAAAAGATCCAGAAGGTGGGAAAATGGGTTCCACATGAACTGAATGAAAGACAGCAGGAAAACCGAAAAACCACTTGCGAAATGCTGCTCGCCAGGTACAAAAGAAAATCATTTCTCCATCGAATTGTGACTGGCGATGAAAAATGGATATATTTCGAGAATCCTAAGCTTAAAAGATACCACTATAACTCCAAGCAAACCAGCGACATTGACTGCAAGGCCAAATCGCTATGGACGGAAGACAATGCTCTGTGTTTGGTGGGATCAGAAGGGTGGTATCTATTATGAGCTGCTAAAACCGCTACCGACAACAAATTATGGATTTGAACCAAGCAATGCGTGAAAAACGACCAGAATATCAAAAGAGGCAACACAAAGTGATTTTGCTTCATGATAATGCACCATCGCACACAGCAAAACCGGTCAAGGAAACGATTGAGGCGTTTAGTTGGCAAATACTTTCGCATTCTGCTTACTCACCAGCCTTGGCTCCACCCGATTACTACTTATTTGCATTGATGGGACACGCACTTGCTGAGAAGCGCTTTACTTCTTATGAAAATGTACGAAAATGGCTCGATGATTGGTTTGCCTAAAAAGAGCAAAAAAAAACACAAATTTCCAGAGAGACGGGGAATGAATAAATATGAATGAAAGGACAGATGGTAGATTGCGGTATACAGTAATGTGACTACAATTCATCTGCTCAGCCAATTCTACGGTGGTTTGAAGAGGATCTTCATGAATAATATGGTTTAAGCGGCCCTTATTGAAGTCCACTGGTCGTCCGGAACACCTAATACATTAAAAATCGAAGCAAGGAAACAAATTAATGTTCAAAAGAGTGTTTTTCCCTTCCTAGTTCGTTGTGCTGTATGATTACTGTCACAAACTTTTTTGACATCCGATTATTTGAAGATTTTTTGACATGCCTGTTCTCTATAAATCTACTTTTTCGCACGTAAGACATTCGACACAGCTTTCGAGGCCTAGTTGATAAGACGCCGATCTTTCAGCCCGGGGGTTGCGAACTCCATTATCGTTGGTACCTATATTTTTTATTAAAAGATTCCAGTTTGGATTTTACTCAAGGCTTGTTTAACACCTTTCTAGAATGTTGAAAGAGATTGCTAAATCGCAATAAATTCCTACAGGTTGCACTGTATACAACGAAAGTGTAATACAATACACGTTGTGACCTTTTTAGTTGCAGCTTGTAATAAGGATATCGGAATTACTAATTAAATCTCACCATGAGCATCCATAACATTCTTCTATGCATCCACATTTTGAATACCTTCAATTGATTCAATGTGGTTTTTTAAATGATTTAGTTCTGGATGTATAAGGACATTATAAAATATAATGGGAATACCGAATCGTACTAATTGAGTCCGCTCGGTGCCACTGGGGCAACCCTATGATACTTCCTAGATAAAGAAAACCTGCCTGCGATAATTTGAGCACGTGGAATGGATGCCTGAAGGAAGACTAGCATAACAAATATACAGTGTAAATGAGAAGCTTGCTAGAATATCAAATAAAGTATAGTTGGATCATGTGTGTGATATTTTGAAAGAGAGAAATGTAACAAGTGAGAGAAATCGTAGGAGCTGTATAAGGTGTATGGATGTAGAAGAAGCGAAATATATGTGTTGAGATAGGAAAGTTTGGCGCTCCCTCCTCTTTGCTTAAGCCGACAGGGAGACGGCGAGATGGTATGTATGCATATATAAAAATGATATACTACTGAAAGATAAGAAAAACATTGACACTCACATATTCAAACCTGTCCTTGCAGAGCTGCGCGAGCAAGTTGAGGAAACCGAGCGCTGTGAACCAGGCCACCCACAGCAACACCTCGTCCATGTACTGCACGTTGATAACACCGAAGACAAAGATGAACTTGTAGAAGACAAAGTTCCAGAACTTGTCTTTGGCCTGCTGCCGTTCCGAGACACGCAGCTCTCCGAAAACGGCGCGCTGGATGCAGCGGCCCAGGGTGAACAGACTGCAGTACGCCATGTTGATCAGGGACTGCAACAGGAGAAACAGAAAGATTATTATGATGATGAAGTAGATACACACGCCATTTGTGATCAAATGTCATTGAAGATAAAAACATCTCTCTTACAGAATTCTCATCGATACAAATCTGTAGACGGGAGGCACAGGACATTATACCCCAGGAATGGCCAACAGGTCGATCTCGAAGCAATTTTTGGTCGATCACGGCCGTCTTCGTAACTTACAATACGCGTGGTATTTAACATGTATATATAAATTATCTTATTGAACATGTATTTATACAGTTGATTGCTGACGGTTTGACGGCGTTTTTTTTATGTTTTACACCTCTTTTGGATAAAATTGAATGATTTATGATACAATATTAAGTTTTCTTTTCCTTAATATTTTTTTGGTGTTGTAAATTCCGCTCATACTTATTAATAAACTTTTAGTTATAATCTATAATTTTTTACCACGTGGGTTATGTATTAAATCTCGCTAATTTGATAGGTAGAACGCGACTATTTTTTTTACGTAAAAAGTCGATCGCGATACCAAACACGTTGCCCACCCCTAAAATATATTATTATGAGTCAATATTTCTAATTCATCCTTTTGGAGATTTTATGTGTTCATTTTGTGGTCCATCGAATAGAAATTCGTAATCTACTCATAAAATGTCTCCTCTGTACGGAACTGTATTGCACTTTCGTCGTATACAGTACAACCTGGCGGCCATATTGAAATCTCTTCCAACCAACCATAAAGATAATCAAATGACCTTAAGTGAAAACCAGACTGGATTTTTTTTAAACTGGGTTCCAGCGGGATTTGAACCCGCAAGTTCTGGGTTGGGAAACAGCCGTCTTACCAACTAGGCCACGGAGGTTGTCATTTGCTCACGGTTATAATTGTTTAAAATAAGAAATATACAAATACGAAATGAATATTCCTCATTGGTGTCACCCTGAACGCGTTTATCAAGCTGACAACAACTTGTGTTAAGATAACATTGAGAGGTGGCGCATTGCGCTAAGCCATAACAAGTGTATTATGTATGTAAATGACGTGTGATATGCTTTTAAGTAGACATTAGTTCGCAGAAATCAATAAGATAGAAATTACGCTGTGGATTGAAAACTACTGGCCAAGAGTTCTTTATCGCCAACCCACATATTTTGTATCCTTAATTTTAAAACACTATTTTCATACAATTTCTTCGGTTCCTCGGAACCCTAAAGTTTCTTGCTTTTGAAATTTCCTTCAATTGAACCAACCACACTTTCCTCGACCTTATAATAAAAAATGACAATTTATATAACGCCTTTTAGAAGTACTCACTTCAAGAGTGCTCTAACTCGGGATTCGAACCCACTATTACTAACATATTAAAAATATTACAAAATAAATATATATATATATATATATATATATATATATATATATATATATATATATATATATATATATATATATATATATATATATATATATATATATATATATATATATATATACGTTGAGTGTGAGGATATGAAGGCGGTGGCTTCGGCCAACAGATAAGGTACTTTCTCGCACCTGCATATGTTTAGAAAAGCATCGTTTGTCATAAAATTTACCACTGGAAATTGAACTAAAAAGAAACCTTGTAAACCTTCCGATATGTGTTCAACTGTTCATATGTTATATAATCATCAATTTTAATAAGCCATCTGGTTTAGGTTCTAGATGATATTTCATAACAATGAAAAATCGATTCAATTGAAATATTACGCAAGAAAACATTTACCAAAATAAACATTATTTATTCATTAAATATTACGTAATAATAATACAACTGTTGCAAAAACAAAATAAACACGTTTAAATGAAGAAAAATACAATATTATCGACTAGAACCAATAAAGAAATAAATACTATAAATATATAACAACAAAAAATCGATTTAATCGATATATTACGCAAGAAAATAAACATTTAACAAAAATAAACATTATTAATTCATTAAATATTACGTAACAATAATACAACTGCTGCAATAACTAAATAAATATGACGAAAAATATAATACACTTATCGACTAGAACAAATAAAAAAAACTATAAATACAGGTGCGTCAAAAGTATCTTTAAGACTTACTTTTAACATAACTTATGAACGGAATGTAATAAATGAAATATTCAAGTTGAAAATAAGTATATTATTTGGTATTTTGTTTAATCATATTCGAAAAATTATATTATGCAAATGTTTTTTTAATCAAATTCGAAAAATTATATCAGGCATGTTCCTTGAAGGAGTACGCTCTTTTCATGCAGTTTTCTATTTACTTTTCTTTATGTGTGAGTTATTGAAGGTAATCATGATGGACCACTTACTCTAAAGTGTGAACTAACGATATGATGTAACATCTCAAAAAGTTTGAAGACATTGCAAATGTTAATATATTGAAAGACGTTTAAAAAAGGATAAAAGTGACAAAAGTATTCCCCTGATTGACTTATTGAAAAATGTCTGGAAAAGAAAAACGTTTTTTGTACGAGTACACAACTAAGTAGACGTTATTGCGCTTCTCTATTTCACCTGATCCGCTAACAGTTCTGTGAAGATATCAATATGGAAGCCTCGACCTCAATAGACTTATATTTATTACTGTTACTTTATATAATACGATATTACTCTACCAAGACAGACATCCTGTGAGAGGATGAATCGCGAGATATCTTCATTTACATAAGGCTTGAATAGAACTTAGTCCGTCATCATCAGCAGGATATATTGGTAAAGAAATCTCATTCGGTCTACAGAACATTTTTGCTAGTAATCGTGAAATTTCCGGAATGAGTTAAAAAGCACCTCTTATTTTATTCATATTTATTTGAAGTCCACTCAACATAACTGTGGCAAACAGCCTTATTCATGCTCAAAAGAAAATTAAAAAAATAATTGTACATTTTCGTTGTAAATATAAATAGTACAACCAGGCTGATTTATTGCCAAGGGGTAATCTCTTCCGTTTAACCGGAACGATGTTCAAGGTGCCTTTAGTGAACACCAGATAAAGATAGCTTTTAATAAATTGGATACCAATGGAAATCGAACCTGCAACCCTCGAGTTGAGAGACAGGTATCTGATAAATTAGGCCACGGAGGTCGCCGAAAGATTTACATCAAATCTTTATAAAAATAAAATTAAATGATAAAACACAGAATTATAAGATAAAAAAAAACAGGAATCATTTGATTGAAATTAAGACGAATAATGAGCTAACTAGGAAAATTGCTTCATCACTGAAGGGGAATATAATGTTTTTTAAGTCACTGCTTTAAACTTGCCAACGACAAAACAAGTCTTATATAAGTTGACATCTGATTAAAATATGCCTGAATCAATAAGATGTCCATCTCGTTTTATCAGGAACACAGGGATTTCATAAAACACCTTCACCCAGGTTGATCCGCAGCCTGACATACCACGTCCTTCAAATTTCGGGTATGATTGCAAATCTCCTCGTCGCAATACAAGTGAATCAATACGTGACCCAACCTCCTCGAGTGCCGCACCCATATCGTGGTGTGGTGACTATATAGGCTGCTGCTGAGTTCTAAGAAGTACGAGAACCATCTCACTTTTTACGGCGTAATGGTTGAATCGATATTGAAATTTCTTTATTTATATGACAATGTAACATATATATTATATAATATTATATGTAACATAGTATATGAAAAACGAGTCATTTCAAGTGGACACTCAAATTACAGGATCCGGGTGTGTTGCCTGTCATTTGTCGTGACTAGAATTTGGCCTATATTTTACTGGGGACATGTGTACATGGTCTAACTGTAAGGATTCATGCTAAGCAAGCGGGTGTCAAAGTTCGATACCTGGCGGATTCAATTCCGGACTTGATTTACTCTTAGACCGATTTATTGTTTTCGATGAAGAAAGACTAACAAAATAAATGAACAGTGCAAATGTGAGTGGAAGACATGGTAGAGGAAGAACAAGAAAATAATGGTTGGATCAAGTGTATATTTTGAAAGGAAATTTAGTCAGAGAAATCGTAGGTACTATATGAAATGGTGTATGGATGTATTGTAGAAGAGACGAAAGATGTGCGTCACAATAGGAAAGTCTGGCGGTCTTCTTTCTGCTTACCCCGATAGAGATACGGCGTGATGGTATGTATATTTATAAATATACTGCGCAGTATACTGCGAACCATAATTTTTAATATTTTTTGAAAAAAACAACCCAAAAGCGCTGTGTCTGCCTGATGAAAGGCTGCAGCAGATTTAATCTGCCGATCGTCTTGTAACATTAAAACTTTGGGTTTGACATGTCTAGAGTGCGTGCTTGCTAAAATGCAACAGCTTGCACACTATACACCAATACACGCACAGGCGGCTTCCATCCACAAGGTAGTTTACAATCATACCCGATAATAGGGATAACCTATCGTATCCATATGTATGATATATGGAAAAATATGTTGATACTTTTTACCGATTGTTGATTATTTAATTCCTTTATCGAAAGTTCTCATTAATTTGATATTATGCGAGACCTAACTATGAGTGTGTACCACGTGAAGAAGAAGAAAAAACATAAAACCACTAAATTTCTATTGCGTTGTACTTTCTTCGTATTAGTAAAATTTGATTGCTTTATTGCTAAGCAACATTTTTTCCAACCGAACATAAAAAACTCGAAACATCCCGAGTGGAAGAGAAACGTTCTACAAACGAGGCCACGAAGGTCTTCAATAACATTTATTATATTTATTTAACACTTGAATGCAAATATATCTGGTGGATTTATTTAACACTTGAATGCAAATACATCCGGTGGATTTATTTAACACTTGAATACAAGCACATCTGGTGGATTTATTGATGCAAAGCCATATTCTTCTTACACAGCTTTTGTTTTATAATTATTACGGTATCCATGGTCCTTATTAAATTAAAATATTATATATTCACATTTTACATCTGAATTTAAGTGTTTATGATGCTTATTGTATATTTATACAGCGCTTTTAAACAACGTAAAAATAGCGATATGTAAAAAACAGATTAAACAACCTGCCGATCGTCTTGGAACTAGATCTGATCCAATATTGTAGAAAAGTAACAAAAAATAAAATATTCATCTCAAAGAAAATAAATATCAGGGTGGGAATCGTACGAGTTAAGGACGAGAATTTTTTGAGATAAATAATGCTTCCTTATACGTATAAGGAGAGTTGGGGATCTTTTTCGGGCTGCCGGGGACAAAGATGCCTACTCTCAGGTGATATTCAACGTTGGGGGAACCTGACATGACACTAGGAAGAAGAAGAATGCTTCCTTAGATTTTCTTAAACAACGATTAAGATTAAGCATATCTGCTTCCAGGAAAATCGTTCCAAAGTCAATCCAAGTGAATCACAAAAGGAGATGTGAAAAGTAATGTGTGATACGTTGGTATACAAAGGGTTCTATCGTCACCAGATCGGAGGGGCAGTCCATCCTCGAAAGAAACTTGTAGTTTTCACACATATACTGAGGACAACTTGCATTGTTCAACACTGCAAAGAGAGTTGACAAAACGTGGAGATTTCTTCAATGTCTTATTTTAAGCCCAAGAAATCTGGCACAATATTCGGATACATGATCATATTTTTTTAAGGTTAAAACCGAGCACAAACATTTTGTAGCCTTTCCAGTCCATCCAACCACTCCTTACTAGCATTATTTCCGCTTCCGTACCTAGATGAACGCTTGTATCGAACGACGGAACCGAGCCCATGCCCGGATAAAGAAGGAGGGACTCCTTTCCACATTTCCTTCTCCTTCCTATAAATGCACCTCCCACCTTCAACCCTCTACTTTCTCATTTAATTTTTGGCCAATCCTTGTAAATAATGGCAGCTAACATGCCGGTGTACTCGGATCGACTCGCCTCGGTGTGCCATCGGATCCAGTACAGTGGTGTGGCCGGTGAGTTTGCTGGTGTGCAACGGCTCACTCACTTAAAACAATCTCCACGGCACTACTTCGTTTTCCAACTGAACAAGTATCTTCGTATCCACTGGAGTGATCATGTCACAATGTCTCGGTCCCGCAACGGTCCGATTGTCAACATATAGAGGATATGGTTCTAAAGGCGAAATTGCGATAGACCGGGCATGTGATACGCATGGGCGGTCATAGGCTCTCAAAACGCGTCTTCTAGGGGAAGTAGCGGGCAAGCGAAGGGTTGGCGGGCAGAGAAAGCGATATAAAGACAGTCTGCAGAGTCGTTGACTTTGTGCGGGGCGCCTGAGGACTGGAAGCAGGTGGTTCAGGACCGTGAAAGATGGAGAGCCACCTGTTCTGGGGCTGATAGCGTCTCAACGGTTCCAGACGTGTGAGAAACAGTTAGTGTGCTGTGAACACGCGTCAGCATTGCCAGGCGACTCAGTAGGATCTTCATGTCTGTGATATCTGCGGGAGGGAGTGAGCATTTAGGATTGGGCTTCACATGATCGACGTGGAATAGCAGCTCAAGACTAACGTTGGAATGACAATGGGATCCTCGACTGCGAGGCCCAACAACTACGACGACAAACATGGAGATAACAAATATCATATATAACAATATTATATCTACATTAACTGTTTTACTGTTATTTTTTCTTCTCTCATCTCCTTCAATAATCAGTATTGAAGTAGGTAAAAGAATTAATCTAGGGTAGATATTGTTCGGAAGAAAACCTGCAGAGGGGATGCCCTTATGCCGCTATCGCAGTAGCCTCCTTAAGAGCTGATAGAATAAAGATCCGGTGATGTCTGCACTGTTGTGATGGAATTCAATATTGAATGTGTACAACTCGACCTCAATTAACTCATATTATACAAATGAATAAGACAAGATAATCCTAGATCATGAGATAACATATACACATCAAGCATCGAAAAATAAAACGTTTTTAATCAAGAACGAATGTAAAAATCGTACATATATACCATCACGCCGTTTTCCTGTGGGAGTAAACCTAAATAACACATCGCCACCCTTTCTTATTGCGATACACATATTTTGCATCCTCTATCTCCATACACTTTATCATACCTTTTCGGTTCTACATTCACACAATTTCTATGATTTCTTTGATTTTTTACATTTCCTTCGAGCGAGTTACATATTCAGAACAACGCAGAATGCAGGATGTGAGTAGACACCACACGTGACAGATATCTTTCGCCTCTTCTACATCCATACACCTTCTCAAACAAATACTACGATTTTCTGATTTTACATTTCCTTCCTTTAAAATAAAATTCGTTTGATCAAACCATACATTCATTGGTCTTCCTCTACCAAACCTTTTACCCACATTTGCATTGTATATTTGTTTTGTAAGTATTTTTTCATTCAATCGTTCCATGTGCTTAAACCATCTCAGAGTGCTCTTCTTCATCTTACTGAACACATCAGCCTTAAGTTCACATTCATTCCGTATTCTGTCATACATTGTCCCCTCCGTATTCTTCTCAGTGCACGCATTTATTCAGCTCCTTTCAGTATTTTCCTTTGAATACCAATAAAACATGACAATGATCTTGGCTGATGAGTGTAGGCCACCGAAACGGCTGAAAATGACAAGCCTTCTGCAGTATAATTGGCATTGTCGTGTAATAAATGCAGTGCATTGGCATGACAGAAAAATACAGCGTCAGGCCTCGACCTCGTTCGCTTTTTTATTGCGAGATGCAAGACACAGCAACAACCAGTTTGATTTATGGAGCCGTCGCCTCTAAGACCCTGTTTCCAACGCCTTTAGCATTTAGAATGAACTAGACTCGAAAGTAAAATACGGAGAATCATCGATCTTATCGAAGGAGGCGACACCGCATCTGCTGAAATACTATCACGAAACAACTGTACTTCGCATTTCTCATAATAGCTAGACTAGATCTACCCCAAATCTTGGGGTCGGCACTTCTTGTTTGCAAGACGCAGTCTGTGTCTATTCACTTGTAGTATTCTTCGTCGTTGTTACATAATAATAGTAATACAAGGATAATTAATATAACACTGTTTAGAGGACATACTCTTCTGAAGGGCGCTATAACTCGGGATTCAACCCACAATTATCGGCAGATTAAAAATATTATACACTAGTTGATTGTAAGGATAGGAAAATGATGGCTGCGGTCATTAGATTAAGTACTACCCCGCATCTGCATATGCTTAGAAAAACATATTTGGTAAGAAATGACGACCTTCGTGGCCTGGTGGTAAGACACTTGTCTGCCGATCTGGAGGTTGCGGGTTCGATCCCCGCTGGAACCCAGATTTTTTTAAAATAGGATTTCAGCCTGGTTAACACTTAGGGCCTATAAAAATATATTTAGGGTTGGTTGGAAGAGATTGCCACATGGCGATACACTCGCCAGGTAAAAAAAAACCGTAGAAAACTTACCAAGTAAGATAAACTACAAAAACAACCTTTTTTAGATATTCCGATATGTGATAGTAACACATTCGGATTTAGGTGGAGAGTAGTATTTGTATGTAGTGTTCATAGATAATCAAAAATGTTGATAAGATCTCCAAAAATGGTTGTCTTCAAGTGCTTCCTAAAGTTATACACGACACCCATATACTATACCTCTAACACTTCATTCTGAGAGGCAGACCATTCCACGCCTCAAGACCGGTAACACCAAAAGCCCTATTGGATCTATTCAGATCATTCAATTTATTCGATGAAGACGAAATAGACCTCAAAGTTATATTCCCCCAAAATAATGTATTGTATAAGAGTGCCATACTTTCCTTGGTCTTCCTCTACACCGCCTTTCACTTACCATATATTTGCACTGTATATTTGTTACGTTAGTATATCTTTCATGCATTGCCTATTATTGATTCTTACCACCACAAAACATTGAGAGCTCCTGCAAGTATTCAGCAGTCCATCGTATAAAAGAAAATCTCGAGTGAATTTTGAGTAAAATTAATAATTTCATGAGTATCGTGTCGGTACGACAGCACGCCACGAAGGGTAGATAGGAGGTAGTATAAGTAATGAAATGTGGGCGGAGAAGGCCACTTGGAATAGAGTTTCCCAACTGGTGTACCGATTCATTGGGAAGTATGTTATCACATTGTTTGCGGGTACTTTTCGCGACAACTGATGACGCAATGCGGGTACTTTTAGACTTTTTTTGCGAAAAAATTAGACTTTCGTAAAAAAACCATATCTCTCAAACTAATTAGTATTTTTTCGAAAAACTTTTTGTATCTTACTAAGAATAGAACTATCTATATCTTTATTATGCAAAATATGGGTTGCTCTATTTTTTACTCACACAAAATTACTACATTCTAGGTAAACATAGAAAAATATACTCCCACCATCAAAATTATTTTATTCACATAAAATTACAATATAATTACGAAATTTTGAATAGAACTATCTATATCTTTATTATGCAAAATATGGGTTGCTCTATTTTTTACTCACACAAAATTACTACATTCTAGGTAAACATAGAAAAAAATAATCTTTCACCATCAAAATTATTTTATTCACATAAAATTACAATATAATTACGAAATTTTGAATAGAACTATCTATATCTTTATTATGCAAAATATGGGTTGCTCTATTTTTTACTCACACAAAATTACTACATTCTAGGTAAACATAGAAAAAAATAATCTTTCACCATCAAAATTATTTTATTCACATAAAATTACAATATAATTACGAAATTTTGAATAGAACTATCTATATCTTTATTATGCAAAATATGGGTTGCTCTATTTTTTACTCACACAAAATTACTACATTCTAGGTAAACATAGAAAAAAATAATCTTTCACCATCAAAATTATTTTATTCACATAAAATTACAATATAATTACGAAATTTTCAATAGATCTTATAAGAATCTTATAAGATCTTATAAGATCTTATAAGAATCTTATAATAGATAACGCGCAGTTTCCACCTCATTTGGCGACCGTTTTTACAAGTTTCCCGCATACCACCGCTTGGCAAACCAAAACGAGTAAACTCGTCTCCCGCTCTCTACCATAAGACGGGATAGAACGAGTTTTATCGTTTCCCGCATACAATGTGTTATGCTGCAAGATATTCACGGGTACCCTAAAATTCAAACGTCCACTCGTCCTCGCGCGAATCGTTGCATTTCGTGATGAACATATACGGAGTCACTTTAAAATAACGTGTCATCTCTCAATCGGGGTAGTCAGAAATGAGAGATCGCCAGACTTTCCTATCGCGACACGCATCTTTCGCTTCTTCTATATCCATACACCTTTTCATACAGCTCCTACGATTTCTCTAACGTTCTACATATCCTTCTTTCAAAATATCATACACTTGATCCAACCATACTTTTTTATCTTCCCTTACCACGTCTTCCATTCACATTTGCACTATATTTGTTTTGTTAGTCTTTCTTTGTTCATTCTTTACTTACAGATTTTTTTCAGTATTATTCCACGTCCTCGTTTCACTCCCATACATCAAAATTATTACTAAAATACTCTTGTGGACTATCACCTTAGCAACTTTTGATACTGTCCGGTTCGAGTATACATATACACGTATGTTTTAATGCCCCGTAAACCATAACAATAATTTTATTTAACGTTTGGCTCTCTTAACATTATTATAATGAACAATTTAAAATTCTGCTTAAATAAAATTTCTGGTTGGTTGACAGAGATTGCCACATGGGAATAAATTACTTCCGTGGCCTAGTTTGCAAGACGCTGGTCTGCTTTCCGAAGATTTCGGATTCGATTCCCAATAATACCCCAAAAAAGTAACAATACTTGAACGCGCCTAGACGTGTGCGAGTATTATCTGTCGACGTGCGGTAAGTATTTCCAATATGTGCGATAGTAAACTGTGTGTTACGTAACTGCTTCAGTGGTTCTTAATCACAAGGCTCAATTATTGAGGCCGTAGACAATATGGTCGCATGGCAACATTCTTCAACACGTCAGCTTTATCAATCCGAATATGTTGAGGGGTAACATACGAAAGAATAAACTGGAATAAATCTGCCAACATGCACTGTATATCAGAGCTTCCCAACCAGTGTGCCGTAAGATATTATTAAAAACATTAAAATACGTCTTGTCAATTTCGCTCGATGGCATCGCATCAAATATAATGTACGCACTTTGAAGATAATGTTAAAGTTTAATATTATAACGTTGGTATTATTTTTAATGGCGGTTCAATAAAAAAATATTAATACTAAGCACTAATATCCCCCATGACACTATTGATTGTTATGGAACATGCCTGTCGACATGCAGTTTTCATACGTCTCTATAAGTTTTTTTTATATATCAAAATATGTGTATATTATATTATACAATAATATTACGAGAAACCTTTATAACAAAAACTTTGATCAGGTTATTTTTTAAGACAAATATGCGAAATATAAAATAAGAAAAGAGATAGATAGATATATCAGTATTCTTAAATTAGCCGCGATTTTCATTTTTTAAAGTGACGTGAAAAAAATTGGGAGGCACTGGCTTAGAAGACTGAAATATCGATCGACGATATGGCCTGACGTGGCACAGCCTGTAGCCTGCCACGTGTTTAAGGATCAACTGTCTTCATCTATAATAAATGTGCAAATGAGGCAATTCAGTCAACCGATAAATGTATTCTAGGCTTAGTAGTAATCACGTTTTGCACAGCCAAACTAAAAAAATGTATCATTCTTCACAGTCTAGTCTCTAAGGACCAAAAAGAGGTCGTAGCATAATGAGATAGCAGGTGGATCTTCCCCAGGCCTCCTGAAAATCAATACATGGGATATCTATTCCCCCTTTATTTGATATTTTACACAATCACATGCCGAGATTTCATAAAACGTTGTGGAAAAAATTAAATAATGCAAAAAATCTAGCGACAAATGTCTCTCCCGCCGCCGTTCTTCAATATATGTCGGCACCGCATCTCCTCAAAAAAATCAATACACGATGTTTCTGCAAGTGGGATTCGAACCCACGACTTTTTTTCCTTTTTGGAAGCTTCTCTTATTTCTAAGCTATTACTGACGATCACTGAACAACCGTGACCTAGTTGGTAAGAGGCTTGACTTATACCTGGAGATTGCAGATTTAACTATCGATAGTACTCGAAGAAAATATTAAAATAAAGTGTCCCCAGTCTGATAAGAGTTCGTCTGGTAATAATATTCACACATGCAAGACGTGCGCGAGTATTGTTACCTCTTAACGTACGGGGTAGTATTATCAACTGCGAGTTACGTGCCTCTTCCAGTAGTTCTAAGCCCAAAGACTCGATTACTGAAGCTAAAGACAGTATTGTATCGCAGTCACGCCCTTTAATATATTCGGATCATGAATTCAAATTTGTTGAAGAGTACGAAAGAAAATTTCCACTTAACTCAATCTCTCTTACACGACCGTTCGATTTATCTCCTCAAAAGCGATTCTATGAGGAAATTGTATTTAAATAAATAAATAAATAATAGGTTTATTGATAGCAACATAGTATGTACAGATTATATATAAATAACACTTCTAAAATACATAAATTGCAGATAATACATTAAATACAGAAGCTATCAAAAGGTCTGGGCTCATCTAATAGCATCCCCTCGGCCAAGATACACCCCACCAATATAGGGCGAACCCAGCCACGGGGACACCAGATGTTTTTCAGCCCACACCCTATTTCAGCCCACAGCCCACACCCTTTCTGGCATTTTTGGCAAGAATATCATATCGTATCTATGTTTGTAAAAAGGGTTTCTGTGTCATTATTATGTACCTAACATATTATATTTGACGCGTCGAGATATTTTGGCAAGAGATTTCTTATTTGTTATACGAGTATGTAGTTTATTTTTGCCTTCAAAAGATAATTGGCAAGTGACTTCATAACTATTAACTGCACTTTTTTCAAGGTCAAGATAGTAACATATTTAAATGCATATTCATATCATTCACTCGTTGAATCTTTCTTGAGATGTATTATTGGGAAATTTATGGAACGTTCAATTGTCTCACCAAGGACACATTCTCAAAATTGATTTATTATGATGAGTTAAATTATCTGAAAGAAAGATAACATTCAATTTAATGTTCATTTTAAGGTAATTCACAATATCGTTTAATGTTCATTTTAAGGTTATTCACAATATATATTGGCTCAAATTGGAATTCCGAGTTATTTTAACATTTCTTAACTGTTATGGAACGGTGCCTGTTTATAAAATATTGACAGGGTTAATAACTCATTGTTAAAACAATCTGGCGAGCTTATTGCCAGGTGGCAATCTCTTCCAATAAAACTAGACAAAACTAAATTAAATAAGTTACATGGTCGAAAAAATATTCAAATAATTATTCACCTTGACAAAATTATGAACAATATATAAGGCATATCCAGAAATTAAGTGTACTGAATTTTTGTAGGTTACATTTTTTTCATTTAAACAAAAAAATTACGTGGTTACCGTAGTACATATGTAAGCTATTTTTCGACATAGTCGCCATTCCTCTCAATGCAGGTGGTGAAGCGGGGTATCAACTTTTTGATGCCTTCCTCGAAGTAGTTTCCCGCCAACCCCTCCGTCCACTTCTCCACCTCCTCCTTTACCTCCTCGTCGGTTGAAAACCTTTTTCCACCCATGTGCAGCTTCAGGGAGGTAAAGAGATAGTAATCTGAAGGTGCTAGGTCAGGGGAATGCGCGGGATGGTTCAGGACATCCTATTTAAACGAGGCGAGCAGTTTCTTCGTGGCGTTGGCCGTGTGTGGTCTGGCATTGTCGTGCAGCAGGCCAACTCCCTTTGTCAGCATGCCTCTCCTCTTGTTCTGAATCGCCCTCCGCAATTTTTTTAGGGTCTCACAGTATCTTGCAGAGTTGATGGTCTCCCCTTGAGGCAATATTCAATTAAAATTATGCCTTGACAGTCCCAAAACACGGATGCCATGATTTTCTTGGCTGAAATTGTGGTTTTGAACTTTTTGGCGGAGGGTGAAGAGGTGTGACGCCACTGTTGAGACTGCCTTTTCGTTTCAGGCGTGTAGTGTGCAACCCAAGTTTCATCTCCAGTAACGATGGAGCGGAGAAATTCATCTCCATGGAGTTTGCAGCGCCTCAAAAACTCTTGCCCGGCATTATTTATTTCGCACTTGGCGGGAGATTGGATTGACATTTTTCACGAAACGGGTTGTCGCGTCGACACTTCTCAACGTACTGACCTCGAACCGGTCTCGTTGCGGAGGGGAAGGGTCAGACTACACGGAAGTGTAGCCAACATGTCGAAAATAAAATCCATCCGGTCGTCAGAGCGTCAGTACACTTACTTTCTGGATACGCCTAGTATTTCAATTTTATAATAGAATAATTACAGGGCACGCTCTCATAAATGAATATGTACGAGTACGTTACTTTTAAATAGCTCACTAAACAGTCGCTTGAAATGATAGTTAAAATAATGAAATTTGTCGAGTAATATTATTTGCTTGCTATTGTTGTTTTTTTTTTTTAATTTTGTTCCTCAACTACTATATAAAAGTGCTAACCTCACATATATCAATATTGTTTTTAAGTTCTTTTCAGTTATGAGTGCACATGTGATAAGCTGGTTGACTTAAAACAGGAGTTAGTCAGCCAGCAGGTCTACGATATCTGAGCATAGTAACTAAGCATGATAGGGAAGAGGAATATGTTATGTTTATGATTATTGAAATGAATGTCTTTTAACTTCTGTTTTATTATAATTGTATCTTCCATTGTCATGCAAAATAAATAAATTGACACTGACAAAATCAAAATATATAAAACCATTCTTTTAAATATATTTTTATGTGAATGATATATTTAAGTAATGTTGAAGTGAAAAATAAATATATAAATTTAAGTACGCAGATGTAAAATGACAGATGCAAATTAATTGGGTTATAATTATTAATTAACTAAACAAATAAACAAACTTTGTCTCAGTTTACCAAACTAAACAGGAGATTTTTTTTGATATTTTCTACAAAGTTTTCTTATTCTTTTAGAACATAAACAATTTAAAAAAAGCAAGTTATTTTTGCTGTACAATGTTGATACATAATAATTTATTTAGTAAAGAACCATACCTTTTATTTTTCATAAATTAAAGACTTTTGTTAATTGGGAGATTTCCTTTAGATGATATATAATTAATTTATCGCTTTGTGTACATGATTGGTTATTTATATATTTATCCTTTTGTGTACATCTAGCGGGCATAATGTTACACAGCAATTTATTCCAACCAAGATGCGTATGTATAGTAAAGGGATAAGGAAGGAAAAAGAAAGAAAATTAGGTTGAAAAAATATTTGTAGTGATGTAATATTTTTTTTAATTCTCACTTCAGATAACTTTTGCAAGTTCTTTCCACAGTGGTGAATTCAATAAGATAAATATGCTGATTTTAAAACTAAAATCTTCCACAAAGGTTTAACCGTTTCCAAATCAACGATATAAACTAGTTGATAGAATGAAACAAAAACTTTTATTTTTCAATAAAGTCACCATGTACTTCATTATAAGATTCATTATTTTTTCAATACCGCAGAAAAAATACTCAAAGTTTTGTTCTCAAAATGATGCACCACTGTGGAGCTGTCAAGAATTTTGGCACCTATCTTGCGCTCACCTTATTCATGCCAAGACGATCGTGCAGAATTCGAAACACTGTGGTTTTGGAAAGCCCCACACTACCCTACCTGGCTGCTACGAGTATTTCTTTCGATTTTAGTCTTTTATATTGTAACACTTGCTCATGCACTAAGAGTTTCTGGAGTGAGTGCTTATGTTGGTCTGCCTTGACGAGGGTCATCTTCAAACGATTCTTTGCCTAAGTGAAACTGTACAGCCGAATTTTTCACTGAGGAATATGACGCGGAACTTTCTACGTAGTTCTGTCAGGCTTTTTCCTTCTTTTGAAAGAAACTTGATAACAGCGGAATATTGATTTTTTGTACATTTCAGAATACACGTCTTCTATCGGCTCTAGTTGACATCCTACTAATGGAAAAGGTATCAAATTTGAACTGTAATATCGCCTGATCTGGTGGTATCTATCCCCATACACGCTCTACATTGTTCAAGTCGGAAACTTTTGAAACTTAGTGGTACTTTGCACGAAGATAAAGGATTGAAGTATGCTTATTTTTGGTTTCAAGTAAACAAAAAAAAGTTAAGTGGGTTCGATCCTTTATGCATATAAACACCCATATGTAAGGCAATTAAACGTAAGCGTTTGATTGCCGCTGGATTGTCTGATATGGCGTATCTTCAATTTGATAATAGCGATAACACTGTGTGGGTTGATTGAATAAAAGCTAACAGCGGTGCTGTGTTCATGTCAAGTGGATGAACACTTGTTTACTTAAATTTTACATTGAGTTTCTCTTTCATGCAATGTTTCATTTGGTGGGTTTATTACATGATATTATACTTTGACGCACAATAAGAAGCATCCCAACGCGTTGGGCTGACCAAGTAAAAGACGCAACTGGAATTCCCTTCAATTGCCCTTCGAGTCACGGAATAGAGAAGAGTCGTCGGAGGCTATCACGGGAGTCACGATGCTCAGTCATTAGCTACACGACAGGTACTCAGTTCCTGCTGGGCATGCTCGGGTATAACTCCTTGAGCGTAAGAAGAGATGTGCGTCTCCTGGTATACGTTGTCAAACTCGTTCGAGGAGTTGTGAGCTGTCCAGCATTACTACAAAGATTAGCGTTAAATGTTCCTAACAATTACACTTGACTGCGCCAGCAAGAACTGTTCTCAATAACATACGCAAGAACGGGTCTTCCAGCCGCTATGCCTGTTGGAAGGGCCTTAACTTTTCTGAACGGGACTGCTTCGGATATTGACATATTTCATATCACATTACCAAAAGCAAAAGTAAATTTTCTTCTTAGATTGAGCGCGTTAGAAGGCACTCATCAACATACCTAAATGACTGTGAATATATGTGTGTAATATGTTTGTGTGTATATACTCGTTTGTATGCATATGCATTATTTTTTATTTTATATAATTTTTTAACTTATTTTTTTTTCCTCTATGTAATTTTTCTTCTTTTTTGATGTTTTGTATTTTCAAAGTAATTGGGCTAAGCCTGTTTTGAAAAAAATAAATGATGATGTACTGGTCAAATTATATATTTTCAAATTTTTTTAATTGTTATTTTTCTTTCCTTGGTCGATTTCCAACAACAATCAGTTCGGCGAACCATGGCTGAGTTTAACAACCGGTTCGCGTGAACTGTTCTACTCAAAGTAGAACAAAGAAATTTTCTACTGTGAGTTCGAGTGCCAAATACTTATTAAAAATCACAAAATAAAATAGATATGGTATAAATTAGACCATAATAACTTCTTATGGATTTCAAACTGGCGGGCTTATTACCATGTGACAATCGCTTCTAACCACCAAGAAAGATGTTCATCATTAATTTCCATGTCCAGATCATGAATTATCAATCATTTCCAGCAGGAAGCAACAGAGATCGGCTTATCATTCGCATCAATCAGGTCCTGCTCAGAGCATATAGCCCCACAATCACATTCAATGCTACTTTCGTTCAAGAAACTCCATCTCTGCATATTCACCTCGCATCTAGCCATACCTCAATCAATCAATGGCACTACAGCCCATTGTTGGCCCCGTTCTCCTCCAGCAGTCGTCGACATTCCCTCCTAGCCATACCTACTTGGGGTATTATCAGTGCTATGAAAGTAGGCCAAGGCAGTTGGTCTCCAGGTGCCATTCTTTCTGAAGTTCCATCCAGTCGTCAGGTGTTTTTTTTTTCATTCCAATTAAAAAAACGCGCTTTTTCCAAAGGAATCGCCAGTTCTTACGCTCTCATCATGAAACTATTCTTAGATTTAAATTTCAATTTTCCTGGCTGGTTACCATATAAGGCATGTCTTGGGTCCTGGTCTTGTTTTATTACTAGGTCAGCTTCTAAATATGTTAAAGAGGCCTTAAGTGAAAACCAGGCTGGAATTGTTTTCTTTTTAAACAAATTAGAATTCGAACAGGAATCGAGTCCGCAACCCCCGGGCCGGATCTTAACTAATTAAATTAGGCTACGGAAGTCGTCCTAGCTTTATTGAAATTTCATCATCTATGTATACTTTGATACATATTTTCGCAACATAACGAATCCAAGTTTTACACCAAGACGAAGATAAAGCATTTTCCCACGTGATACTACTTTCAGGATTGATGATAATCATGAAATTATTTCTACGAGTATTCTGAATGTTGTCCTTATTATGTTACGTGTTTTTATTGTCGGTTTTCTATTCTACTCATTTTCTTAGATAATTCCAATAAATCGAAATTGATAAAATTGTGACGCCAACGTTAAAATGAAAATATTTGTAACCATGTAATGCAAATATTCGTAACCGAGACCGCGCGGCAATGCGATAACTTTTAACTCGGAACTGATGAACAGTCACACTCTGAGTAGTGTGCTCTGTAAACAGTAAACACGTGTGGCGTGATCGAATCAGCAAATACAGCGGATGGTAATCTGCATGTCAGTGTTACGTATATTACAGCGATAAAGAAACATGTTTAATATTCATAACGGGTATAATAATTATAATAATAAAATAACAATTTATATAGCGCCGTTTAGAGAACAGACTGTCCTCAAGGGCGTTCTAACTCGGAATTCAAACCCACTAATATTTTGACAAATTAAAATGATTACAAAATAAATATAAAGAAGTTGAGTGTAAGTACAGGAAGTTGGTGGCTGCGGCTACTAGATTAGGAACTCCCCCGCATCTACAAATGTTTAGAAAAACATATTTAGAAGAAACCCGCAGAAAATTTACCAAAGGAAGACAAATTACAAAGAGACCTTTGTAGATCTTCCGATACGTGACAGTGACATATTTGGTTTGAGGTGTAGTGTAACGTACGCTGAATGTATGTACAAACTCGAGTTAGATAATATCAAAAGTAAAAACCATGTTTTAGAAAAATGTTCAATACTGTAGTTTGCATACGAGCTTATATTCTTATTTGTTTCAAACAAGATATTGATAATTAAAATGACATTACAATCGGTTGCAAAGTGGACTCATGGTCTCACGTTGACTGCCCGATATTTATACAGTCACCATGCATTACATTCAAAACAGAATTGTCAAGCTCACCTGAAGCGCGCCTACCTTATCATACAACTAATTTCTTTCATATATGATATATCGACCTATTTCACCAATGCGTTTCAAAAGTTCATTGGAAATTATTAGATTTTTCGTTTAATTTATTTCGTATTATGATTTTTGTAGAACGCTAGAAACGTCGTCCGATTTAGAAGGGTCAGCACTTTGAGCCACAAAACGTGGTATAAACTCTGAAGGACCTCATACCATAGTAATACATACCATCACACTGTGTCACTGTCGGGGTAGGCAGAGTGGAACGAAGCCAAACTTTCCCATGTCGACACACACACATCCCTAGCCTCTTCTATATCCATACACTTTCTCATATAACTCCCACGATTTTTCTGACTTTTTACGTTTCCTTATTTCAAAATAACATTGATTTGATCCAAACATACTTTTTCTTGGCCTTCCTCTCACACGCCTCCCATTCATATTTGCACTACATGTTTGTTTCTTTATTTTTTCTTCATTCATTCGTTCTACGTGCCCAAACCATCTCAGAGTGCTCTTCTTGACACAATAAACCATTATTAACTAATCCAAGTTCTCTTTTCCACGTCCACATTTCACTCTCATACATCAAAGTAATGAACTATCATCTTAGTAGATTTTGATACTGTCTAGTTCGAATATAAATGTTTTAGTACCCCCTTCGATTCCCATTGGAACCCAATTTATTTTTAAATAGGTTCAAGTCTGGTTTACGCTTATCATTAACAACTTTCTGGTTGGTTGACAGATATTGCCACATGGTGAAAAACCCGCCAGGTTGTTCTGTATACAACGAGAGTGAGAGTGTGATAAAATAATTCCCGATGATACCAGAAAAAGTAAAATGAAAAAAGTCCGAGTCTGGTAAAAAGGTCGGCTATTAAGAATATTTACACGTGATCGACGTACGCAAGTTTTGTTGTTTTTTCACGCGCGGTAGTATTGCTAACACGTGCAATTAAGAACACGATTTATATACCTATTTCAGTGATTCTAAACCCGAAAGTTGGATTAATGGGGCTGAAGACAATTTTGTCTCCCAGCCACGTTACGCCACACTAATGAATGAAGAAATTCCAAACTGTGCCAGAGCATGGTTCACCCACAGTTCAACACATGATACACGTGAGGTTAAGCGTAGTAACCGCACTGTAATGCGTGATGTCCAGCGCTGCATTCACTGCCCTGCAACGTGATGCTTATGCAATCACGTGATTATCGTCTTTGCGCTGCTCATTTCACAGAAACCATCAACATACTAATATATAATCATTTCAATAGCAATTTTATTGAACCCCACTCTCATTTGTCCAATCGGTTCCCTGAACAGAGCCTCCTGGCCGTTGACGACCTAGTTGATAAGACGCTTGACTTCCACCCGGAGGTTTGGGGTACGATTCCCAATGGTACCCCACATAAGAGGGTCATCCGGTAACAATACTTACACACGATCGACGACCTATATGGCCTAGTTGGTAAGAAGCTTGTCTGTCAACTTGAAGGTTGCAGGTTCGATTCTCGTTAGAACTCAGTCTTTTTTTAAAAAGGATTCCAGTCTGGTTTCCACTTAAGGCCTCTTAAAAATCTTTCTGGTTGGTTGTAAGATATCGTAACATGGCAATAATACACAATATGTCCGCCAGGTTGTGCAGTATACAACGAAAGTATAATACAATACGTATGCGAGTGTCGTGACTTCTTCACGAGCGATAGTATTGCTAACACGTGCGATTAAAAAAACCAGTTCCGTGTCTACTCTGTAGTTCTAAACCTGAAGACTCTATTACTGAAGTCGAAGATGTCTCCTAGCCACGCTCTTCAATGTTTACAACAACTAGGACATTTGCATCATTTCTGTTTCGTTGGAAGGTACCATACGAAACAAAAAGGATGCAACTGTCGTAGGTAGCGAACGCAGTCTTAATTAATTAAGTTGCCTTCACTAGAATCGAATAAACAAAGTTTTTTTTTCGGAGAGGCTGACACTTAATTATGGAATACTATTATGAATACTTTAAGAAGTTTCTTAAAAAACGATTTGCATAGCGATAATTTATTTACCATAACAGTATTTTAGTACCAACTTTAATATCCACCCTGTCGTGTAGCTCGTGACTGAGCATCGTGACTCCCATGATAGCCTCTGACGACTCCTCTTCATCAACCCTTGCATTCACTTGGTCAGTCAACGCATTGGGATTCTTCCTCTTGTGGGTCGTCCTTCCACGCCTTCAGTAACCACAAACCTCTCCAAACTGTATCCATGGCCACGAGCAATGTGCCCAATGAATCGGAGGAGTCGACGTAGGCATACTATATAGCCGACAATATGTCGATGGCTTTCAGTTTTTCGAGAATAGAGGCGCTAGATCGCCTTGCTGTCCATGAAATTCGTAACATCCTTTTCCAGCACCACATTTCAAATGCATCTATTCTACCTCTCTCGCTTGCTCTCAGAGTCATATATGAATATTGCAAATACGAAAGACTTAACTAAGCGCTTTTTCACCGTGATGGTGATAGTACTGCTCTTCCATATCTTTTCCAGCGTTAACATAGCATTTCTTGCCATTCCAGTTTTTCTTTCCACCTCATTTGAGTAACTAGGTGGTAATGCCTCATAACAGGTACAATTCACCCTTTGGAGTCAGAAATTTCTCACAACTTGCACGATGCAACAGCATGCGCATAGTTGTTCAATCGGAAGGTCGCACGTAGTACAACGTTGTATTGCGTCCAATATTTCACAAGAGCATTGCTCCATCAGCTCAAGACAACCCTGATTGACACAATTTATATGAATGCGTGCCTCTACATTGTTTGTTACAGCTCCAGCAATGTTGGCAAACACAATGGGTGCATGTCGCCGACTTGACCCCGTGTTTTCTTATCATTAAATAGCACTAGTCATGATACATTTATTATTTTTTTAATGATTTTCATACAAAACACATTTATATAGTTTTCTAATATAAAATTTGCATATGATACAATGTGTATGGCCAACGATGAAGATATGATGGCCGAAATCCTTCACATAGTCGAAATACAAAGCTGCCAATTAGGACTAGAAATAAACAATAGTACAACAAAGTCCTTATCTTGGACCGATTCGAGACAAGGAGTAATTCGTTATGGGAAATCGAAGTGGATCTAGGTGACTCATTTCGAAGAATGAAGAATATAAATACGTATTGGAATGGCAAAATTCATCTAGTTAAATCTCTAGTATTCTCCAAAGCCCTGCATGGAGTGGAAGCATGGCCGATCAGAAAAAAGGAAGGAAACACGATATATGCCTTCGAGGTGTGGTGTTAGCGGCGGATACTTCGTATCCCATGGACCGCACCAACGTCTCTGTATCCAAATATTAGAGATTACCGTAAAACTTTTGACAACATGCAGGAAAGGAATCCTAACATACTTTTGACCTATATGGGCGTGTACCGCTGCTTGCTCTGTGCTTAATGTTCACAGAGTTGCCCATCCTTGTGTTCATGTTAATACAGTTGTGGCACTTCTGGCACTCCTTGTCCGCCTTCTGCGTCCACTCCGAAAATCGCAAGGGAATAATACCAAAGAGCAGGTCTCTTTGAAGGACCATCAGCCGCGTCTCCTGTTGTAAGGCAAATGCCGGGGCGCTTCCAATAAAGTCGTGCGCGAACGCATTCCTTGTCCTATCCATATACTAAACATTGAAAACACATTACATATATTCAGAGCAATAAAATGATAAACACTTTTGGGGTATGCACTGAGGGAACAGGCAAAGACGTGGGTCTCCATAGAACCACTTCAGAGAGTTCAAACACAATCCCGGGGTTTTAAACCTGGTGCGTCATAAGCCAGGTTGCCCATTGGCTCAACTCTTCCAAAAAAAAAAAACATACTTTTGACATGTTGTCAGAAAAAATAACGAACGTCTTCAAAAGCTGGTGATCATTAGGATGTTGGAGAAAAAACGAGTAAAAGAAAAAACGATGGACGGATTAAATAAAGGAGATGCAGAATCCTCTTTAAATGCTGCATTCAGTGGCCCAGGACCAAGAAGGGCGCAGATAAGTGGTGCACCAAGTTCCAGACATAGCAGAGGACCATGACGCTCAGCATTGAACACGCGATGGAGAAAGATAATAACAAGGAACAGTAGAAAAATTGCCAAAACACGATTTAATGTTTATGTACTGTGATCATTACACATACAAATGAAACGATAATAATATTTACAAACGATATAAGTAACAAAATTAGTGTCTTTGATCGAGTCAAATCGTATGACAGCAACAACATGCAACTGATATTTGTTTTTCCATTAAGTTTGCTTTATCGTGGATCGGACGATTATGCAAGTCCTAACTATCAGAAAAAACATATTGAAAATTAATCATTGATTTCTTACTTTTGACCTTTATTGAGTGAGGACGTGTTATGCTGCCAATCTACAAGATAATATTGTTACAATTTTGCCATTCAATACTGGTTTTGCTCATTTATTTTTATTTTCATGCACGTATTTTTAAAAGTTAACAAGCGGATTTTTATTCGTGTAATAACTTCATTATTACGAAAAGTTCTAATCGTTCGTTTAAATTTTTGAATTAAGAGCTCAAGACAAGTACCATAAGTATAAGGCATCAATTCCCACGTTTATGCTATCTCTAATGGGTTTGATTAGATGAGTGCCTATCCAGATGGAATAATTCGAGATTATCGAAGCGATAAATAGCGGCAAAATAAGACTTAAGCGCTGAATGTTCAACCCTTAATTTTTAAAGACATGTCATACATAAATGCTGAAATCAGATCGCTGCAAAAAATTCTCGACTCTCTCCAATTCTCGCATGTTTTCGGAAATACAAAATCACACTTTAACTTGTTTTGTTCTGAAATAAAAATGAATTGAATAACCAACAGCCAATACCGTTCAGTGGCACGATATCAGAGGCTCCTTCACCTAGACCCTGGGAAGCAAACCGGTCCGCCGCGGACAGCCGAAGAAAGCGGCGACGTGACCCAAGAGCCGGCTTCCTACTTCACGACGCCCCGCAGTCGGCGCCAACAGCTGTAGAAGAACAGTAAACATCGCATGCCATGCCATGCAGTGGTCAATTGCACGGTACACGATAAAAGAGACCACGGGAAATGGATAAGAAAATTAGTATTTTTTTTTCTATTTTTCTATCTGACAATTCATGGTCAAGACATGGTCTAGAGACGTTGGAAGGAATACAATTGGTATAACTAATTTATTTAATGACAAAATAAACTAACAATTAAGTGGCCTAGTTACAATTATAATAAAAAATATAACGTATTAACATCTTACAAAAAAAATAACAATTCAGTATATCTTTCAAAATATGATGTATACAATTACAATATACAGTACAATACGGAAGTAAAAGAAAACTAAAATTTAGTCAACAATACCAAACAATTATATTGTGATAGTTAATTGACGACGACCTATGTGGCCTAGTGAGTAAGAATCTTCTCGAAGTCTTCCAATCCGAAGGTTGCAAGTTCGATTCCTATTGGTACTCGATTTAAAAAAGCAAAGAATTCCAGCCAGGTTTTCACTCAAGACCTCTTCAATATATTTCTGGTTAGTTAGCAATAAGCATGTCAGATTGTACGTTATACAATACAATGATTGTATGAAAATCGAGGTATTCACTGGTTTGCTCATTATGTTTCAGTAACGTTGTTTTTTTTTTCTTTTGAGTGTTTTGGAATGTGCAAAATTTTTATTTTTCACATAAGCCATTAATCGAGACACGCATACAATTAAAACGAAAGGAAAACAATAGGAGCATCTAATAGAAGAAATAATACCCTAAGCCGCTCCCATGTGGTGGGAATACAATAGCGCTGTGTACAGGCCATCTATTTGGTGGTGATTGTTTCATTATTTTTTATATGTATTTTTATTATTTTACATTTTTTGTTGTTATATTGATGTTTGATATGACAATTAATTGTTTTTACCTCAATAAAATTATCACCAGAAATATTGTAAATTTTCTTTCGCAGAAATCAATTGATCATTAAAGCAATGATATTATTATGGAAAATCCCAGAAGCACTTTGATCAAAACAGTTGTATGTCATGGACTATGACCCAAAAAGCATCGAATAACATACAATGGTTTGAGAATATACTATGTATTGACTACATTTCAGGATACAAGTGCTGGTTCGATTCCCAATGGTTCTAAAAAAAACGTAGTATCAAAACAATACTCGCACGCGCCGAAATCATGTTGTCTGCTAGTGTTGTCTGTTGTGCGAGTGTGGTAGTGTTACCAAAACACGGACGGCGAGTTCCGTGCTTACTCCAGTGGTTCTAAACCCGAAGGCTCGATTACTGAATACAATATTGTCGTCTTGCCACGCTCTTCAACATGGTCGAATTACCAATTCGGATATAATATATGAAAGAAAATTTTATGTCGCTAACTGGAGGCAGTGGCTTAGTCTCGAAATTATGATTATACATCATTATTTTAGTTTCCAAAGCAGCGATATAACCGTTGTTAGTGGTATGTTGGATGGTAGATTTGTTGTTGATTATTGTGATCTTGAGTAGTTTTCCTCCACCTGCGACGTCGGACCATAAGTCCGTTAGCAGCGTCAATTGTATCATTTTAACTTTTAGAAGTGTCGACACTGGAGATTTCGTCTAGAGCAGTGCATCCTAAAGTAGGCGATACATAATGGAATCGGGGGCGCTTAAACGATCCAGGGAGGCGATAGTACCCTTGGGTGCAATTGAGGGGCGTTGAATAAAAATAAGGGGGCGGTGGAAGCATAAAGAAGGTAAGATTTTTTTTAAAACCGTTCGTACATGTTTCATTTGTTATGGAATTTTATAGTTTCAAGTTTCAAGGTGTCTTATTTACATCTTTCTTAAGTACTAGGCGTATCCAGAAAGTAAGTATACTGAGGCTCTCACGACCGGATGGATTTTATTTTCGACATGTTGGCTACACTTCCGTGTAGCCTGACCCTTCCCCTCCGCAACGAGACCGGTTCGAGGTCAGTACGTTAAGAAGTGTCGACGCGACAACACGTTTCGTGAAAAATGTCAATCCAATCTCCCGCCAAGTGCGAAATAAATAATGCCGGGCAATAGTTTTTGAGGCGCTGCAAACTCCATGGAGATGAATTTCTCCGCTCCATCGTTACTGGAGATGAAACTTGGGTTGCACACTACACGCCTGAAACCGAAAGGCAGTCTCAACAGTGGCGTCACTCCTCTTCACCCTCAGCCAAAAAGTTCAAAACCACAATTTCAGCCAAAAAAATCATGGCATCCGTGTTTTGGGACTGTCAAGGCATAATTTTAATTGAATATATGCCTCAAGGGGAGACCATCAACTCTGCAAGATACTGTGAGACCCTAAAATATTGCGGAGGACGATTTAGAACAAGAGGAGAGGCATGCTGATAAAGGGAGTCTGCCTGCTGCACGACAAGCCAGACCACACACGGCCAACGCCACAAAGGAACTGCTGGCCTCGTTAAAATGGGATGTCCTGAACCATCCCGCGCATTCCCAAGACCTAGCACCTTCAGATTACTATCTCTTTATCTCCCTGAAGCTGCACATGGGTGGAAAAAGGTTTTCAACCGACGAGGAGGTAAAGGAGGTGGAGAAGTGGACGGAGGGGTTGGCGGGAAACTACTTCGAGGAAGGCATCAAAAAGTTGATACCCCGCTTCACCACCTGCATTGAGAGGAATGGCGACTATGTCGAAAAATAGCTTACATATGTACTACGGTAACCACGTAATTTTTTTGTTTAAATAAAAAAAATTGTAACCTACAAAAATTCAGTACACTTACTTTCTGGATATGCCTCGTATTTTGTAGGGCGTAGGTAGAAATATAGATACATAAAATAACGCAAACTGTCACTGCATCTTTTTGTTTGTTCGTTTAAAGGTAGATTACCAGGGGGGTGCTGCCATTTTCTTTTTTCAGTAAAGGGGGCGAAAGGTCAAATAAGTTTTCTATGGTCTAGAGCAATTATCTATTCGTCACAAAGTGCTCAACGGTCAAAGCCGCTATTAAATAAATGCAGATTTTGATATCCTAGTGTGTATTGCGATGTTTTTTTCAGTCTAGATATTGCCTTAGTCCGTGCAACTCTTTACGCTTCAACAAACCTTGATAAAATTTTAAATTTCAATAGCAAGGAGTTTTATATTATAAAAATATTATCAAGGCCAAGTTTTTTTTCACAGTAGAAGTAGATAAGAAGCACTTATTGGAATATTACTTTTGATGCGTGCTGGTGTCCGCCCACCTTGACGTATAGAAGTTATGCTTAAACTTTGTAGAAGTTTAAGCATAACTTCTATACATACAAGATTAACGCTGTAGAGTTGCGTGCAGTAAAATAAAATGCATGTTTTAAGCATGATAAAGAAAGAAGCGTTAAGATGAATTAGATATGTGAAGAAAATGAATGACTAAGCGAGTACAAAAGTAAGAAGTGTGCGTAGAAGAGATATACCGAAGAAAACTTGGTTGGATCTTGAAAGACGGTAAAGTGATAAGTACGAATAATAAAAGATTATGCATGGCGAGATGTATGGATGTAGATGTGGAGATCGGTTATATCTGCCTATTACATACATACACATCGTCACACCGTATATCGTGCCGTAACGAATACGGTGTGACGATGTGTATGTATGTAATGTTTATGCACACATAATTGAATTTTAATGTTACTAACGTAACTTGGTGAAATAAAGCCAAAAATCTAGCACCAAAACCTGCTCAGCAAGAGTAATTAATACTTGATTACATCATCAACACATAGATCAAATCTGCACCTTGTAGTTCTTACCGGCTCCACGTTCACTCTCACCGTTTACTTCTGCACACAGATGTTGGCTTTACTTTTACCACTAAACGGATGAAAGTGAAACTATTACTGGTCCCTTCTAATATTACGTTCACATTTAACAGAAATAATATAAATGATATACTCTTGCTGTTAAATGTGGACGTGACTGGCCATGCCTAACTTAATTTAACATCATAGTTTATAATGTTTCCATTTGATACCGAAAACAAAATTTATTGCATTTTTCTAGTTACATACATACATACTATACATACTCGTACCATCACGCCAATTTCCTGATAGTATAGGGAGAGACGACGACGAGTTCCAAACATTCCTATCACGACATTAATTTCTTCGCCTTCTTCACATCAATACATATTTTAATACATTTCCTTCTGTTTCTTTTACTTCTTATCTCTCATTATTTCCAAATTTCATAAACTTGGTCCGACCATACTTTCTCTGTCGTCATATACTCGTATCATGACGCCTACTCATGTTTCATACTTTATGTAGTCAGTCTTTCGTTACCCATCTGTTCAACATCAAACATTTTCAACGTACTCTTTTTCACCCTACTTAACACATCTGTTTTAAGCTCACATTAATTCTTAATAATTACATTTATTCTGTCACACATCGACATTGCACATATTCTTCTAAGTATAATACATGCATTTTACTCGGCTTTTTTGTTCAGGTTTCACTTCCATAAATCATTGTTATTATGACTTGGTTTGAATATATGGCTTTTAGTGGCCTTTTGACTTTGTTTTCTATGGCAAATCGCTGTTAAATCTCAGTAAAAATTCAACTATAGAAGGTTTAAATAGTGTGTTTTAAAGATTATTTTTCGTCATAAATTGAATAAAAATGTCGAACTTAAAACTCGTAAAAAACAACACGTTCCTTCATTAAAATATCTGTAAATATGAGAGGGTCGTTCATTATAAACGATTTTGCGGAAAAAAATTATGTTGAAAATATGTAAAATAGCAGCGCATAAATCTTCAAATTTATGTAAATTAACAAATAATAACTGTGTTTAAATAATAATTTACATGACAATAAAAAATACGACTTCCGTGAAAAGATTTTTAACGAAAATCTCTGAGAAATGTTTTGAGAAGTAACAAATCTTCCGTTATCTTGTGAAAATTGTCCGGAATAAATCAGTATTCAGGGTTACCAACTGTCAAGAATTTTGTGGTATTGTCCGAAATTTGATAATAATGATAAGGCATCGAACCAAGGTTACAAATTGTCCAGGATTTCGAGGTATTTACCAGTTTTTTTTTCATTAGTATGATACCACTCACAACATCCGAACTGGCGTTGTTGATAGCATTATTTAGGGTTTAATTAATCTAATCTTCAGGTTCTAGAACCACCAGAGTATATTAGGCATATAATTCGCAGTTCGTCACCGTACGGGTTGGCAATGCTGCCGCACATGAAGATACAACAACATTCGTAAACGTCTAGCACACGCGAGTATTGTTATTAGACGAACGCTTATCAGATTAGGACCTTTTTTATTTTACTTTTTTAGGAACCATGGGGAATCGGACTCGAAACCCCCGGGTAGAAGCCAGTATCTTACCAACTAGGCCACGGAGGTCATCAAACTACCAGGAGTTAAAATAAGAATATGAATTGTACCCGATTATATGTAATATTCCTTAAATTGAATAGAAAGTCTAGAAAGCATGAGACATAAAAATGACTACTTTTATAGTGTTATTTTGTAACATATAATACTCCAAGAGTGCTCTCAAAATAATTCTAGGGAGCTTTTAAACGTTACTACAGCAATCAATTTAAATAAATAAAATGAAAAATTAACAATCCGAAACTCTGGAGATCGAAACCGGCATGCCTGAATGCTAAACAAGCATATTAACCATGATATTATGGCGCCGAATATCATAATATCAACTACATTTAGCCGGCAAGTACTGTAAAATCGTTGTCACCACATGATTTTAGAATATAACCATTGTATATTAAAATTTTTGCACTTTTGACCGAATTAAAAAAAAACTCGTTGAAAACTGTAGCAGATTAGACATTTCCACAACGGAGGTAGAAAGTTCCATCAATTTCACCAAACAATATTTTCCCCTTGATCGATAAAAAGTGCAAATACAATGGACCCCCATATCCTCGAATTCCGGAAAAAATTCGACAAAAACAAAGACAGAGAACGATAGAGAACAAATTCATAGTTTTTCTATTTATAATAAAGCTATTTTTTCTATAGAATAATAATAATGAAATGACAATTTATATAACCTTTATAGAAAGCAGACTCACTTCAAGAGTTCTCTAACTCGAGATTCGAACCCACTATTATTAACATATTAAAAATATTACAAAATAAATATATATACGTTGAGTGTGAGGAGAGGAAGGTGGTGGCTGCGGCCATTACATTAGATACTTCCCCGTATCTGAATACGTTTAGAAAAACAAATTTGGTAAGAAAACTACAAAATACTTAACCAAGGGAAGACGAATTACAAAAAACCTCTGCAGATCTTCCGATTTGTGACAGTAGTACATTCGGTTTTAGGCGGAGTGTATTGTTTATATATAATCATAAATTTTGATATAAGACTTCCCAAAAAGTGTTATATTCAAGTAAGCTGTACACGCCACCCATATATTATATCTAACAGTTAGAGGCAAAGGCAAAGTCTACTCCTCTCCTTCGGATAGGAGTAGACCTTGGGGATGATTGAGGATGGTGGACTCTCAAAATTCGAAATATACAATGGAGAGATTCCATTAAGACACTTGAATAAACTCGTATGTCCTTATATTTTAAATATTCTGTGTTAAATCTATGTCTTTATCTTTCAGGTCATTCGACGAAAGCAATATGTGATTGTTGAATGGGACAAAATGTTACGTTGTTGCTGATGTGTAGGTCTACGAATTGTGCGTTTGTACTGAACATTTATAGTTTTTTTCTTGTCATTATTTTTTAAACATTCAAGTATTTACATTGTATTGGATATTATAAGTAATGTATGAGTACAGATGATTATGTTTTACTACTTGGCATCATGTTCAACAGTAAATTTACATTTGGTTCTCACATTGAGAATATGTGTTTATCTGCCAATAAAGTTCTGGGATTTGTAACAAGAGTCTCGAGGGCATTTGGTGGTGGCGCTGTTTTGAGATCTCTGTAAAGTTTACTGTTTCGCAGTAGATTGGAGTGCGGTTCAATCATATGGAACCCCGAGAGAAATCCAGAAGTCCATGATAGTTGAACGAGTCTAAAAGATATTTCTGCCACACCTTTATTGCAGAGTATGAAATTTACCCATGGCTCAACCCCACTTTTTTGTAATGCGTATGCTTGGATATTACTCCTTAAACGTAATAAGAGATCTACGCATCTGTTTATACGTATATAAATTGCTAAAAGGAAAAATAGCAATCCATTTGTTGATTGACAAACTTTTGTTTAACGTACCGGACAATTATTTCTGGTATCGTAAATTAATATTATTTTCGGTGCGTATTCACGAACTAAGCTGTTAAGAGCATCGCCACTCGCACGCGGAATGCTTATGTTAAATAAATTTTCCGATATCGATATTTCCCATATCTCGGTAGATAAACTGAAGATTGAACTCTTTTATAAACTTTGTAGGCAAAACTGAGCCACTTCACAGGGAAGCACGAGTGTCATTTCATTTATTTTCATGTTATGTGATGTAATTTGACTGAACCTGTACAAAATGTAAATAAAGGTTTTCATACGAGCATTAAATTAAAAACAAACTGGGACTTTTAAAATGGGCACCAACGGAAATCGGGCCCGCAATCCGAGGGCTAGAAGACCGATCTCATCAACTAGGCCAATGATTTTAAGTTTTCAGGAAGACATACATATATGTACATTATATGCAAATACTACGCCTTTAATATAATGGAATTGACATTCGCGAATTTTGATATCCGCGAGAGTTCTGGAACAAATCCCCCGCAGACACCGAGGGACGACTGTATAAGCTAATTCCCCTTACATATTGGAAAAGCACAGCTAAATGAAATTGCGTGACGTACACGCGCCCATAGATGGTCACGTTAGTTAAGTCGCGTCAATAGAACAGCGTGACCAGATTACTTAAGGGGGTTTGCCGGGCTGGATTTAATGATAAAATCTGATCCGATAATTCAATTATACGATATAGGATTACCATCTACTTCGTTTTATCTTTTTATTTAACATTTTTTGGATAAAAAGAATCGATTGCATTTTTTCATTCGTATGGTGCATTTCAATATATGCGAATTGGTTATTCGAACAGCGTGTCAACATTGCTTTCAGCCCCAGCAATAGAGCGTTCAGGTTTTGAACCCGGTATTTTACACTTCTGAAACGAAATTCCCAAATGTCAATAAATCGGTCGACCATTAACATAACGTCTAAATTTTGACATTTTTTTCAACGATACACAGAACAAGCAAAATGTTCACAATTTATCGAGTTATTTATTCACAAATCACTCTCAACAGGGTGAATTGGAAAAATAAAAAAAGTTACTTATTAAATTACAAAGGGCTACCCTTAAAGTGGTGGTAGACGACAGCTTGATAACAGACGTAAATATATGCCGCGGAGTTCGGCAGGGTTGCATACTTTCTCCTCTTTTTTAACATGTACTCTGAAGCGATTTTCAAGGAGGCATTAATGGGGAAGATTCAAAAAAGATGGGGTAGTAATAAATTGTCAAATAATTAACAACATCCGATATGCTTATGATACTGTCATCCTGGCAAATAATATAGAAAGCCAGGCAAAAATAAAGAACTCTCAATGAATATTGCAAAACTAAATTTATAATTATCAGTGAGGGGAATCAACAACCCGGCGCGTCGCTTAGAGTAGGATCCGGGTGCATTGAAAGAATACACAAATACAAGTATCTGGGATGCTGGCTTGATGACCAGTGGAATCATTCTCAGGAAATAAGAACAAGAATTGAGATGGCGCGGAACAGTTTATTAAAAATGAAAAATATTCTCTGTAATAGAGTCTTCTATAGAAATTTGAAATGTGGTACTACAGGAGAATGTTCAAGATTTATTGGGCTGAGAAAGTGCGCAACGAAGAAATCCTCAGACGATTGGAAAAAGAGAAACAAGTTCTCACTCGCATTAAAAGAAGAAGATTGGAATAATTTGGTATTTTCATAACAGGATACAAATATAAAAGTATCCAAGTCATATTGCAGAGGAAGATACAAGGAAAACGAAGTGTAGGAACAAGTAACTCTTGGCTGAAGAACGTAAGAGAGTGATTCCAGAGAGTGATGTAACAAGAACACATTGGCAGGTGCAGACAAAGCTAAAATAGCAATAATGATTGCCAAGGACCTACATGGAGAGGAACCTTAAGAAAATTAAATTAACAATTATTTACCTGAAAATTAAATAAATATGATCCAGTATTCTACTTTTCTGTATAATATTATATTATATGTAAAATATTTCAGCTCTTAAAACTCGTGTTTTCCAGAAAAAAGGTCTGTGAAAACCAAAGTTAAGTTTAGTTTAATTGACTCCTTGTTTCTTTTAAATAAAAAAACTGAACTTTAGGAAGTTTGCCCATTTTAAAACAGCGAATCCAATCAAAGCCCGCCATTTAGCTTGTTGTAAACATGATATTGCGGATAGCAAAATAAATCAAATCAATACACGCATAGGCGATATCCATCCCCAGAATAGATTGACAGTGTTAATCGCTCACGAGGGATTGCTTGTTTTTCCCAAGTCTTGCTTAAGAGCATGTCATGCTACTTGTACTGGAATTCGTGTCCCACCACGTGCTCCAGAAGTAATGTCCCCTGCTGTGTGGGTATTCTGACCTTTGCTGGTATCTTATAGTATTGGGTGAAGCCATATAGAACTGTTATAAATTATGTCGCGTACGCTTGTCTACTTTTTGCCTTGCTCTAGTCTATTGTAGGTGACCGAGATAGTCTGCTTGAGCGATCTGTTCTTATCAAGGTTATTTATGTATTCAATGTTAATTGGGTCTCCTTTGTGAGACAAAATAATTCAAGTAAAATTTCTAGAACGATTGAATTGAATTGGATGGCTATTACCCGTCACGATTATTATATGTTGTTCAGAAAACAGTTTCGTATTTATCTGAATGTGCTGACAGTATATTATTATGGAAGGTAATAGTTAAGCACATTTTTCGGCATTTTTTGCCCGAAATAATTGATAATTTTTTGACGTTATTTTAAAGACGGAATAATATAAGTTGTTTTTTTTCGGTGCTTGATGTGTTTTTACGACCGCAAATGAAAAAATGTTAGACAAACAAAATAAAAAGAAATTTAGTGTATAGTGAGGATGTAGCAAGCGATCAATAAGACTCAAATATTTGTGCACGGAATCTCGATATAAAATTAAAGAAAGGGGTCACGCAATAATACATTATGTAAAACACGGTTATTGGTTGATCAATGTATATTTTATTGGTATGTGTAGGAAAATTCCGTTACACCAAATACGAGTGAGCTGATATAAAGCCAACTTGGCTAAATCCGCTTTAGATTAAAACGAACGTTTAAATTCCGGGTGTTCTTTATTGTTACATATTGTACAAACATAATATAACAGAGATGTGTCGAATATTCACATTTTCCAATCATTCGCAATTTTCTGAGATTTGTATTCGCTTGTGTATTTCCAATTGCACATATTCTGCGAATGTTCATATGTAGCATGACTAAACACCTGAAATTATTAAATTAAAATTATTTATACAATCCATGACGCAGATTTTCTGTTGGGATACAAAGAGAGGAGAGAGCGCCCGACTTTCCTGTTGCGATAGATATATTTCGCCTCTTCTATATCCATATTGCTTTTCTGGTTGGTCTGGACACGTGGCTCGTATGGCTGAGTACAAACTCCCAAGAAATGTCCTGTTTGGGGAGTTGACGAAGGGCACCAGGAGACACGGTGGTCAGCGCAAGAGACATAAGGGCGTACTGCTTGATACGCTTTAAAAGATTCATGTTCAGCACAACTGGGAGCAAACAGCAGCAGATAGAGACAAATGGCGTAAGACTGTTGCTAGTTATCAGATACCCAATAGAGAAAGTATACGCAGACAAGCTGCAAGAACTGAAGCTCCTTACTCTTTATGTAACAGAATATGCGTATCACAAATTGACTTACATCGTCATCTCCGGTGGCACCAACGTCAGGTACCCTAATCTCTTACTTTGTATTGTGCCTTCTATTACACTCGTCACGGGTTATAGGCATTCATTCATTTACATCTTTTCATACAACTTTTATAATTATTTCTCGAGCTGGTTTATTAATAGGGCGATTTCTTCTCGAGTTACTGGGAATCAACAGTCTTGGCAGGTGTATACAGTGACAATGATAAAAAATATTAGCATTCGCGAATGTGGAAATTATAGTAACATCCCAAATATACCCGTATACATATCACTACATAGCGATCTCCACATTATTTTATCCAAGCACGCTCCTTTCACTTTTTCAACATTCGTAAATCACGTCGTGTGCAATTTTCGACTTATCGCACTTCTTAACCGAAGGTAGGTGGATGGATGTTGTGATAGACGGCTGTCGCACTCCGGGTGTAAATACGAGCAATCGTAACTGGAGAAGGGATTTTGTTGATGGACACAAGCAACAAAAAACCTGCAGGCAGCCAAACCCACCCTGTATTGTAGTGCTGATGATAATGAATTATAGTAAAAATCATATATACATATATAAATACCATCACGTCATTTCCCTGTCGGGGTAGGCAGAGAGGACGGAACGTCATACTTCCCTATCTTGACACACATTCTAAGTCTCTTCTACGTCCATACACTTTTTCATACAACTTCTACGATTTCTCCGACTTTCTAGGTTTCATTCTTTCAGAATATCATTAGCTTGATCCAGCCAGACTTTCCTAGCACTTCCTCTTACACACCTTCCATTCATATTTACACTATATCTGTTTTGTTAGTTTTCTTCATTCATTCGTTCCACATACATAGTAAAACTGAATATTCCAATAAGCTTTCATGAAAACTTATTATTTTAATATGTGTTTGATAACGAATGGATTTGGTCAAGTTCGATTTTCGCTTGAAAACCCCAATAGAGTAAACAGTTAACTTTATTCCGTGTCCATATTCCACTTCAGCTGACATCTGGTCAAGAATCTGCCATTTATTTAGTGATGATAATTTTATAATATGCAAGAACGCAATTAGCGAAATAATTTTAGTATCAAACTTGTGAGACGTCGTTTAGCAGATGTTTCTGTTTTTTAGTCCACACTTTATCATTGTGATTCCCAAACCACAGTCCGCGGGCCTAAGCTTTGGTAAAAAATAATTCTTTACTAATTTTTTAACACGTTGTGTGCGGAGTACGCGCCTAGCGCGTACAGCTAACATATCCCGCGGTGCGGAATACGCGCTAGGCGCGGATGGTTTGTAATAATTAGTCACGTCACTTAAAAGTGTCTTTGCATAATTAAAACGATACTAATCCAATCTTATCACAATATTTTATGTCAGTGTGTTCATAAATATGAGCCGATGCGGTCGTGAGAACACGTGTTCAGTTTTTTTACTGTAAAGCTGGGTTTACACTGTATATAAAGTGAACAAAATTGTTGATTGACATTGAAGACTTCTGAAACTTGTGTTTATTCTACTTTTATTCGTTTTACTGACTATATATATAGTTTTAGTTATTAGTTTCATTAAGTTATTAGTACATTTAGCCTTTTTTTTAACATAATGGATAACCCCTCGACTTCTAAAAAAAGAAAAATGGCGGAAAATAGTAGTGATAGTGAAAATTCAAATTTAAGTGATAGTGACGAATTTAGTGATTATAATGAATCCGAATTAAGTAGTTCTTATGAAACCGATGATGATACAGATAGTGACTCTGAAAGTGAAATCTCTGAACAAACACCACCTTCACAATCACCTCCAAGAGACCAACCTTCTACATCCAGGGACAATAGTCAAATTGAAAATCCACCATCTCCAGATATCCCTCAGTGGTCAAATAATCGGATACCAGCCGAGACATTTCCATTTTTGGGTAACTCAGGGTTAAAAATCGATATGCCAGGAAACAAACCCATCGATTTTTTTAATATCATTGCTAATGATGTTTTTTACAACCTCATTATTAACGAGTCGAATGAATATGCGGCAGAAATTTTAGCTCATTCTGAAAGAGCAAGAAGTAGAATACGTTCCTGGAAAAATATTACAGTGGCTGAATTTAAAATATGGCTAGGACTTTTATTTCACATGGGAACCATAAAACTGAATAGACTCAACGATTATTGGAAGAAACACCATCTCTTTGATTTAAAAGCTTTCTCGCAATACATGTCCCGGGACAGATTTTTGTTGATTCTTCGGACACTACATTTTAACAAAAATACGGAAGAAACAACTAGTTTGGATAAAATTCAGTCACTTATAATTTTTTTCAATGACAGGATGAACGCAATATACGAACCTCAAAAAAATTTATCCATCGACGAGTCTTTAGTGTTGTGGAGAGGAAAACTTAAATTTCGCCAGTATATAAAAGGGAAAAAGGGAAAATATGGTGTTAAAATATATATGCTGGGAGAATCAAATGGCTTAGCATTAAAATTAATAATATATGGTGGCGCTGCTGACAAAGAATTAGGTGGGAAAGACCACACCAAGAGGGTTGTCAAATTGTTAATGGAAGGAAAGACTGGAAAAGGTCATTCAGTATACATGGATAATTATTATAATAGTGTTCCTCTCACACAGGAATTACTAGATAAGGCAACATACGTCACCGGAACTCTTAGAACTAATAGGAAAGTTAATCCGTTTGAGGTGAAAAATAAAATGCTAAAAACTGGAGAATCCATTAGCCAATACACCGATCGCGGAGTATGCGTCACTAAGTGGAAAGATCGTCGGGAAGTATTGGCGATTTCATCGGAATTCGATGGCCAGTTGACAGAAACAACAAACCGCCATGGAAAGTTGCAAGTGAAACCAAATATGATAGTAGCATATAATAAATACATGAGCGGCGTCGACTTTCATGATCAGATGTTGTCTTATTATCCATGCGAGAGAAAGACGCTTCGCTGGTATAAAAAAATCGGCATTCATATATTCCAGTCGATTCTTCTAAATGCGTACTATTTGTATAATGCAAATAGCGACAAAAAGGGAACTCTTTATGATTTTAGAATGTCAGTAATAGAAGAATTAGTTGGGCCCCCTCCATCTCCATTCCACGTATCATTAAAAAAAATACACCTTCCATCATTATTTGAAAAAGACAATAGAGGTAAAACGAAAAGAAAGAGGTGCACATATTGCTGGAAAATCGACCGCACAATCAAAGACACAATTTATGGCTGTATGGATTGTCCCGGAAAAGTTGGTCTGTGCCTGGATCCATGTTTTAGGTTATTTCATAATTATAATTAATAGTGTTATTGAGTGCGAAACGGACGGATACTTAGAATTTTTAGTGTTTTATGAGACAGTTTTTTTTTTTTTCATTTTTTGTCAAGTATCTGTAACATTTTCAACAATGAACAAAACGTACAAGCTGTAAAAAACCCAAAGGAATACTACAGGTAAAAAATAATATTTTCAAAAAAAATTAATTAGATATTTCTATGCATGATTTGCAGTGTAAACTCAGCTTTAGTGCTCTCAATGACTCGTGTTTACACTTGCTTATTTCGTAGTGTGAGTCAGCATCCGCCGCGCGTGAATGCTTCACACAAAGGAGACAGTATATACTAGCATCTCCAAAAAAAAATATCTTATTATTTCATATTTGTAATATAGTTTTAGAGATTTGAAAAATTGCTATTTTTCAGCACACCACGATTGTTCGCGATTTATCGGCCGCAGTGAACGTGTTTGAAAACTAATCTTTTAATTTCCTTCTTTGTTCATGGTCTTGCCTTAATTTTCATAAATGTACTTTGATATTTTACCTACTACATATATGCTTTTATTAAGTATATTGTTGTGTAAATGACATCGAACCCTAAATACAAAACATTGCGCATTTCTACCCAATCCAAAAAGCTGAATCTTGCTGACCCAAATCGTCTTGCCCATAATAAACTATGTGGATGTTTGTTATCTCGATGGTAGAGAGGAGTTGTTGGATCAACTGGACAGGCTCCAAAATGTTTGAATTCGGCTTATTTTTTTTTTAAATATGATCACATATGTTATTCAAACATTTTGCCTAAACTAAAATGACTTAAAAATAAGACAGCGAAGAAATCTACATGTTCTGTCAACCCTCTTTGGAGTATTCAACAATTGTTGTAGCTGTCTTCAGTATCTGCGAAAAAAAAATTTCGTTCTGAACTTGGAATGTCCATTTGTATACACGACAAGACAATTATTTGTACACCAACGCATCACTATCTTTTGCAGTTCACTCGGTTCGATGTTCTTGGCTCAGTTAATTTTTATTTATTTTACACATGACAAAAAATATATACAATTAACAGTAAAAAAACAACAGGTAATTTAATTTGGACACAATTTTATTGGATCTGGGTTTGTTGCATTTCATTTGTCGTGTCCCCAGTAAACTAGGTGTTTGACTGTATCTCACTGAGGACATACATATAGCATGAAAAAATAAATTGATACTTCTTTCCGATTTTTTATTATATAAAACCCCGTTGCACATTCTCATCAACCTGGCAAACAGTGACACTCATTTACATATGTATACATCACGCGAATCAAACCCCTCACACTTCATCACTCCAGACAGACCAAAACGTTCATTCCAAAATACACCGCACATAATCATGAAAAAAACACTACACTCAAGAGCTCACACAAACCTTTGTTACAGGTAATTCCTCTTGCAAGTCCAAGTATTCAAACTCCTGTCGCAATAACAACACAGCACATCAATCAGATGTGCTACATCCTAGATGTTTAAGAATAAACTAAAGAAGCATAATTTATCTCAAAATATTTCTCTTCCTTAACTCCCATACAATTTCCATCCTAATCCCTACTTTCCTTGAAGTTTATCTTTTATTATAATTTTTTTCATGTTGTTCTCATTCACTATAGTAATGGCACAGTCATGGATACCAACAATAATTATAAAAACTACAGTTAGTTGATAAGAAGAAATTGTTTTAAAGCAATAAATCTGCCAGATGTATTTACATAAAAGTATTGAATAAATAAATTAATTAATATTATGTAATTATTATTGTTTTTAGTTTAATGAAGATACAAAATTTATTTTTTTGTTAAATTGAGTATTGTGTTGTTATATTTAAGTACGTAAATTAAAAAAAATATTTAAATGTTTCAATCCAGCTCACATTTTACTTTCAATATTGTCACGTGGGCCGGCTTTCAAAAAGTTGAGGGACCGCTGCTTTTCCCGTTTGAAATTATACTACGTGTTCTCGAAACTCATTTTGGAGATATTGAATGTGGGAGATTCAAATGCTCAAACGTTTATTTTGATTTTAATGGATAACAATTCGGTCAATTTGCTCTACAAAAACACGTGGAACTATAATAAATAAAGAAAATACGAAGCGTATGATGTGCGTTCAATATGTTGGCGTACTAAAACACTCAAAAATAAGATGGAGACAAGGATTGGTGTAATCCATGAGCCGATTGGTTAATGTAGCACTGAGCCAAAATAATACTTTAAATTTATTGTTATAATAGGAAGAACACAACGTTACAAAAAAATAACAAAAATGACACGTACAACAATGTGATTTTAAACTAAGTCTTTTCATGTTTCTTATTTTCCACGATGCTCTTTTTGGAACTTTAAAGTGGCATCACCTTCCCACCGATCATATCCTCGTTATCGTTTCCAAAACATCAGTATTGAGTTTGGAATTTCGTAAATCAATTTTGAAGCAGTCATGGTTACAAATATTCTGGTCTCAAAGTGAGTGTTTTCCTTTGCATAAATTACCCCGGAGAGCTGACGAACATAACATAAATGATGAACGGACGAAGATCTATCAATAATAGATTTGCCCGATAGTAATTCAACAGACGATTGATCCAGTTTTTCTCGTTATGAAAGCCTTATCGTGAGGGATAGATTTCCTCTGGAGTGTCGGAAAGTTAACGCTGTAGGACAGATGTTTTCAAAGAGTGCACCTCGGCGTCCTGAAACGCCGCAACTATTTCCCAAGGGCGCTGCAAATATTCAAAAAAAAAATTCCTGGCAATCTCCATCTGATTTCGGTAGAAGAAAAGAGTCTGACTGAGATGTCTTGTAACAGTACGTTAAAAACAAAATTGGTCGATATGGCACTGGTTAAATTTTGGATACCAGTAAAGGATGAATATGCTTTGCTAAGTGCTTAAACTCGAATCGCGAATCCTGGTTCAATTAGCGAGGACTTATCTCTACGAAGCTGAGAAAAATATCGTTCAAAACTCAACGTGGAACACAAAACGATGGTAACTGTGTCGAGTTTGATTCCAATATTTGAGAAACTGTGTGGTAAACAACAGGTTCACCCCTCCCTCTAACTGAGAAATAGTTTTTAGAGCGCTGTGAACAAATCCTTATACACTTAAAGTGCTGTGAAACGAAAAAGTTAAAAAACCACTGGCGTAAGAGATACATCTTAACGAAAGCGCTTTTGGAATAATTTCGAAATAAATTTGTCATACCTGTTAAATAAAATGAACCATTCCATACTTGAAGATTGATAACTGTGGAGAAAAATCACAATAAAGGTATTCCAGTATTCTTGTAACGATTTTCAACTATGAGGCACCGAGTGAATAAAAATAATACATTCATGACTTTTCTGACACGGAACTTTAAACAATAATTGATTACGTGAATTGTTGAAAGTGGGTTTCTTACAATTGCAGAAATATAATATACTATATATACTCGTAGTTAATATATTAAATTCATGTCGGCAATAAATGCAAATTTTACCGGTATTGCTAAATAAATAAATGGCAATTGCACGGAAGATAAACGAAATACTTGCGTAAGAGGCACGGCAAGGTCAGAGGAATGCCACACTGGATGACCAGCAATGTTAAATGTTAGATTAATTGAATTTCCGCAAGAAAAAACCACCCGAGCTATTTTTATTCTTTGCGATAATATCATTTAATATTCGAGTACAGGGGCAAACTATCATTAGGATTATTTTTGTTTTTCTTTATACACTTCGACAGACAATGCCTTATTCAACAATCTTTATTAATAAAGGTGAAATAATAAAGCATAAAGAGAATCAACTTGCACAAAGGAAGAAAGAAAAGAACACATTTACTAATGAGAAAGTTATTTCATTCAAATATATTTCCGAAAAAAAGGGTGGTCTTAAAAACAACTATTGGTCATATTATCGTTTTAAAGGCACTATACGAGTACACGTGTAATATGTCATCACGAATTTTGTTTTACATTTGAATTATTTTGGTGCATTGTTGTACTAAAATTGCAGCTCTGTTTTACCTATTAATTTGTTTCAACGTATCAGTTTAACTATCACTTTAGCTGAATGAAATTAACTGAACGACCTTCGTGGTCTAATTGCTAAGATGCCTGTCTCCCGGCCCCTGGGGGTTGTGGTCCGATTCCTTTGATACCTACCATAGATTTCATAAAAAGAGTTTCAGTCGTGTTTTCCCTTAAAGCTTGTTGAAAAAACACCTTTCTAATTGATTATCAGAGATAGTCACACAGCAAAAAATCCGCCAGGTTTATAATGCATACAACAAAAATGTAATATAATACGTCATTATAAGAATTGAAAAAGAACGATTTACAAAACAAATACGAGTGTAAATGTTAGAATTTCATTTGGGATATTACGGGCGAAATAGTTGTGATTTATATATATATTTTTTTAGATAATTTGATACAGCAAAATTTGATATGCCTATCATTACGATCACCTAAAGAGCTCAACATAAAATAAGGGAGTTGAAAGACACCAATGTCGCTAACTAGAGCGCTATCTGATTATGTAGCATACAAGCTACAGAAAAATATAAATTCAGATGTAAAATGGTCTAACAGTAAAACCACGAATCTATCCTGGTGCACCCGCTTGCTTAGCATGAATGCTAACCATTAGATTACGGCCGCCGACAAAATCGGTCATATCTATCGAACTTTTAAGCTGTCGGTGTATCGTTTCGCTATAGGCACATTAATATGTATTTTAAGATTTTTTTAACTTTATTCGCACAAGATTTGTCTCTTGTGATAATTTTGGCGCCTACAACATTTCGGAGGCCATGTAAGACTTTAAAGGATGTCACAAGGTGATAGATACTTGCGGACTTAATTCGAACAAGAGATAATTCAGCACCATAAAAATCAATTTAATGTTATGTTCTCGAACTGCCAAGTATTCAATTTGAACTTGTTTTTACCAAACTCCATTCTGTTCAACGAGAAAAATAATGATCGAGTATCTCCAAGTAAAAGTATATCATATATCAAAATAACTTGAAGTCTTAAAATCCAAAAGACAAATCACTAATATGCAAGTACGATAAAACATCGAAAAGTAAAAGTATTTATTTGTATAGGATTCTAAGACAAATATTCTGTAAGCAGAATGATTTATCACTTACATTTGAAAAATAAATGTACAAAATAAACTGAAATTAAATTGATAGCGAAATTACCTGTTTTGCTTTACAAAAACAATGTCAAACTTTTGTAAAGTGAAACAGGTCTTCCACTAAAATTCAAGTATTTATTGTGAAGATTTTTTTTCAAATTTAGGTGCTAAATCATTGTTTAAAAAAATGGAGTCTGCAATAAAAATACCAAAGCAATTAAAGAAATATTCTCAAAAATAAAACGTTTGTCAAAAACACTTGTGTTCAAATCGCTAAAATATGTTTTTCTGACTACTCGAAAGCATTTTGCGAAATTCTTTTAATATGATCTATTTTTTATGCATTTCCTACTCAAATTATACTTTTTCCTTGGTACACTCAGAAATTGAATAAACGAAGAACTTTTAGCGAATCAAATTATCATCAGCTCCTCTTTTTTCGAAAAATCGCAATAGTTGCACTCCTGTCACTCTTTTTAAAACTATTTGTACTCCTGCCACTCTTTTTCGAACTCCAAAAATATCATTAACAAAATAAGTTGTATTCACCGACAACAATCAAAATAATCATAGCAGATGGAGTGGCAAAAGTTGTCAAACGAAGTAAAAATAAGAACATTTTGTGCAAAAATGAGAACGTTTTGCAACTAAAGTATTCCACTACTGACACGTAATATTTACCCATATGCACACTGGTTCCTGCATCATGAAGCTGGCCACATCAGCCACCTGTCTGCCGACACTCCTTGTTTCATTTCCAAAAACAATCCCAGCTGTCGACATATTCGGTTGCTCCTGCACATTACCGGTCTTCCCATCGGGGCTTCCACTTAAAATCGTCGAATTTACTTTCCATCCTGGATCACTGGTCACATTCACAGCTTGGTAAATAGACAATGACACTAATAAAACACTAACCGCTGTATAAACTCGAACACTGGGGAAAGGAATGTAATCTAAAAATGTCACAGGCATGTTGAAAAATATAACAAAACTAATTTATTTATATTTTAAATTCGCACGTTTTTAGTTGATAATAACTGCACTTTCATTAAAAAAAATAGTATTGTTTACTTTTGACGTGACTGCAAGGCGCGAAAATTTCACATACAACGGAATGAAAATATTATGACATGACGTATCTCAAACGACCAAACCACTCAGGAGAGTGCAAACTACCCGTTTGACACAATCGGATAAATGTCAATTACTGTAGACTAGTGGTTTTTACTCGAGATATGGTAGCGATCAATATCTGATCACATGTGAATGAAGTAACGATCACTGATCAACGTTCGTTAAATAATTGTTAGGTTGGGCGGTCATTCTACTATAGTTTGAAATTTGACTTTGGACTCGTTTTGGAAGACAAAGTTGGAAAGTAACCTAAAATTTAAAAGTTTTTTTAATCTATCAGAAAAGAAAAGTTAATTTAACTAAACCTAACTTTGGTGTTAACAGATCTTATTTCTAAAAAACACAAATTCTTAAAGTTGGAATGTTTTACTTATAATGTCGAAAAATAAAATACTGGATCATATCTATTTAATTTTTAGGTCAATTATAATTAACATAATAAATTGTTAATTTCTTACTTGTTTTGTAAAAGAAGTGTCTTTTTAGGTCAATAATAGTTAACTTTTGGAGAACGAAGAGTCAAAATATATAAGTTATTTTAATGATTTCATTGTGTGAACAATTTTTTTGTAACCAAAAGTAAGTTTGAAACGTAAATTTACAATATATGAATATGTTTGTTGTTTGGAAAATATAATATTACACATTTGTATGCATTGTTAATTATGTGTGTGCATTTTTCCTTCTAAGTGTTATATTTTAGAAGAAAAAGGATCACAAATTTTAAGCCAGTGTTGATTTTAGTGGGAATATATTTAAATATAAAAAAAATCTTTGCTTGTCTAGAAATAATCATTTTAGCGTATGTAAAAATCTTTTATTACATATATATTCATATTTTCTTATTATATTCTATTGTTTACTATCAGTGAATGAATGCCCATTACCATAAAGAATACTATATAATAGAATGTACATTACAAATAAAACGATCAGGCTACTTGTTGTTGTTGCTATCGGAAATGGCTATGTAAATAAATTTGTGATAGGTATTGTTATATATATATATATCTATAGTAGGTACTTGCGTTTTCTTTTTCCATTGGATCTTTGGTAATTTGCAATAGTTTTACACCATTTGGTTTGATTTGTTGTTTTCTCTTAGTAGTACCAGCGCCACCTAGAAACGATACGTCGGCCGTACTAAGTATTCATGCTTTTGGGTTTAGTTAACCCTTCCTGTCCTATGATGTGTAACTAGTACACATTGCTTCTAAAAACTTTAATATCTATAAATATAATAAATACTGGGTTCAGATTTTAGGTATTCTTCCGTAATACATTTACGCATTAAATGAAAAAATAATATTAATAATAATTAGCACTTATCGGCCTCATCAGAGATATTTTGGGAAAATGTGGAATAAATTCACCAATACAATCAAACGTGTGCCAGTGTTTGACGTAGGTATATTCATTCTAAAAAACCCCTATGGGTGAGAAGCGACGCTATTGACGTTTCACTCTCACTCTAATTTCGGTATATGGGAACGCAAGAAATAGAATCTCAGTTCATTCGCTTCTCTTGTTCAATAGGTCAGCGGCTCTCGGTAGAGGTGGTGGCTTTGCCTGTTTTGTGAACGTTGGCCAATGTTTTTTTTTAATGTTTTTACCAATTAAATTTCAATTATTATCACTTTTGACTTCAAATTTGATAAATTTAAGAGATAGGCTATGAATGTTCTTATTTTTCCGATTATAAATCGCTCATTTTTACATGTGTATTACGATAGGCTATGAATATTCTTATTTTTCTGATTTTAAATCGCTCATTTTTACATACCGCACCGAAACGCGCGGATTTTTTTGGCACATGAAGGGAAAGGTTAATCACATACATTGGCTGTATTTCTTTTTCGTATTTTTAATAAAATATCTTAAATATTTTTTTATTATTAAAATAATTTATATTCAAAGACAGTTTTGTTAAATTTGTGGGAATGATCAATTATTAAAGAAAATTTCTAGTACATTTATTTTTCTTTTAAATTAATTCATCTATATACGTGAATACTTAGAGCCAAAATTGTATAACCATTCGGTCTTACAATTGATTGCAAATTGGTCGATTTTTTTTCTTAGCATTTATAATTTAAATATAATATGTGCTGATAAGCGAAGTATGCTGTTATGTATCGTAAAGTAAAAAAAGTTGGATAGCATTGATTTAAGGTATCTCATTTTCACTCCTTGCCCTTTTAATCTTTTTTTTATCTAAATGTTTTGAGCAAACGTAAATATCATTTAACAATGTTGTATATAAAAGTGCCATCGTCCATTTTGTAAATATAATCAGTAAAATAATTCATGAAATTTAAATAAAATATATTATATTACATATTTGAAATAATTACATTTTGATGTTTGTTTGCTATTGTGCGCGCGGCTTTATTCCATAAAAAATCTAGTTAGATGATCGCTCAAGTGATGATTACTTATAATCAACCTGATCAACTACTCAAACCACAAAAGGTGTGTAACATAGATACATTTTGAACATTGATAGTCACACAACTCAAATAGTTTATAAAATTTTCGATAGATACGTAAAAAATCTTGTAAACAAATCACCACTACCATTATAAAATGTTAAATATTTCTACTAAGCAAAACGATTCGGAATTTGTTGTGAAAATACTTTCGCGTATTTTCGGACCAAACATTAATGAATCCTTAATTCAGTTCATACGTGAAATAATGTATTGATTCATATCAAGTCATATTTTATTTCAAATGCTATACTCCTAATTCAAAATGAGTCTGGCTCTAAAAAAATAAGATATGTTTTTAAATTTAGTAGATAAATAGGGAGAAAAGTATAAATTATTATACATATGATATATGGTTACCATTTTCGGAGATTGTATTTAGGGTAATGATGAAAAATATGTTTTAAATTCTAATGATAGTCTAAAAATGATGGTTTTTTTTATTGCAAAACATTATGTATTTTAATTACCGCTTTCCATAATTTATTTGAATTTTAGGTGGATAGTTGAAAATAAATGTTTTTTGGACTTAAATATTTTAAAACCTGATTTCATTAAAACCATTTAATTTGAGTTGTGACACCCTTGTATTAATCTTTTAATACACATATGTATTATTATTTTCCATATCCTTAATGCTCTACTAGACTGTAGAATGAAACTAGATGTGACATAGAATATGAGTAAAAAAGTTAAAATTCCATATTAATTATTCAATACAAGGAAATCTATTTGCTTGGAGAAGACACCAAGTTATCAAGATTATTGGTGCCAATAGATGAGTAAAAACACTTTATTAATAGATTATCTCTGCATATTCCGTAGAATAATAATTTAAAACTGATGTAAATATAGGAAGTTTTCAATGCAAAACAAAAACAGCGTACCTACTGGGTGGTATTTTTTGGTTTTTAAACACAGGCTGCTCTACTTCTTTCTGCGGTCCTGGATGAATGAACCTTTGAAAAAGAGTTCAATTATGAAAAAATTGGATGGTGTTTTCAAATTAATCATGCAATCTTGCGTTTACAAAAGCTTTATGTAAAAAGCAAAATAAAAGCATTTTAAATCATTACTGGTCAGAATAAATTCAGTAGTAATGCAACTTGATGTTGAACTCCTGGAAGAATGGTGGGTAGTAGTAAATATATACTGCATTTTGGAAGCATTTAATTAGTGTGTTAATAATGTTGATAATTTCCTGAAGATGTTCATTCTCTTAAGCAGGGAATGCCTTTTCAAAATGTAGTACCTAATAGTCATTTATAGTTATATCCATTAAGTAATGAGTACTGCAGTAGTTTTCAAACATTTTAGTTTCATGATACCCTTAGTGCATAAGGATTTTTCATCCTGTTATTCGCCACATTATTTCTCAAATATTTGAATCAAAATAGACACAATGACAATTAAATAGACACAATTATTAATTGATATTTGGTTTTTCTTACAGTTTCCGCTTAAAACTCAGCTTTGCAGAGGTAAGATGCCATAAATGGAACCAAGATTTGCAAGTTTTGTTTAGCGCTCATCAAAAGATAAAAAAAATAAATTACTATATTTAATGATGACACTTTTCAATGTAGCGTCATATTAACTTACATCGAATGGTGACTATCTGTCTCACTGTAGTTCATGTCAAATGGCGACACTTGCTGTCCTGCTCTAACTCGTTCATGCGCTGTATCGCTTGTCTCTCTCAAATTATTGAAAAGCGTTATCGTTGTACAGAAATTATTTTTTTTAAATTATTTTTAAAGAAGTATTAGGTATGTATTGTACTATTTTGAAATTCTGACTAAACAGGCCATCTTTTGATGTAACTTTCCAGGTTAGCGTAGTACATTATTTTTACAGTATGATGAGTTAAAGTTAGCTGATAAAAAATATTAATTTTTATGATCGGACAAAAACAATTCTTTTTTCAAACGTGAAGGTTTCTTTTGTTTTATATCGGACTCCGACTAATAGCAGGGTTATCTAGGATTGCGATGCAACCATGAAAATCATAAAATATGGCAATTTGTACTCACAGCATATAAACATTTGGCGCAGGGTAGCTACTTTCACAATTTTTAAAGAAATGCCTATAACTCGAAAAGTATAAGGCTTTTGCAAGAATTTTTTTAACTCTGAACCATCATAAGTTGGCCTTTTCCTCGATACCGGCTTGACGTCGAGTTACGGGACACTCTGTATATACATGTTTTTATTTCAGGATATATATATATATATATATATATATATATATATATATATATATATATATATATATATATATATATATATATATATATATATATATATATATATATATATATATATATATATATATATATATATATATATATATATATATATATATATATATATATATATATATATATATATATATATATATATATATATATATATATATATATATATATATATATATATATATATATATATATATATCATCATCATCATTGTCAACCAGGGTCGATCCACTGCTGGATGAAGGTCTCCCCAAGTTGACTCCAAACAGTTCGGTCCCTTGCTCGCCGATGCCACGTGATGCTGCCATGCTTCCTGATTTCGTCCATCCAGCGTACCTTCGGTCTTCTTCTAGGCCTCTTTATGCCTCTTGGACAGGGAACTATATGCCGATGCAGATACTGTAACTGTACCAGATACAAATCTGAATCTAGAAACAACTAAGGATGAAAATATCCCAACGATCTTGCCAGGAGAAATCAGATACGCAATCAAAGGAATGAAATCCGGTAAGGCCACTGGTACCGACGGTTTGTCCATAGATGTCCTTAAACAAACAGGTCGAGAAGTGGATACCATCTTATCAACACTTTTCAACAAGTGCCTTCAAGAAAAAGACATTCCAGAAGATTGGAAATCTGCAACTGTAATACTTCTCCATAAGAAAGGCGATCAAGAGGATCTTAAGAACTACCGTCCAATTAGCATGCTACCTACCCTTTACAAAATTTTTACAAAAATTTTAACTAACCGACTCTCGAGTACTTTTGACACAAACCAACCACGAGAACAGGCTGGATTCAGGAAGGGTTTCAGTACCATGGATCATATTCAAGTGCTGCGAGAAATAATAGAACGATGTGAGGAATACGAACTCCCTTTGTATCTAGCATTTGTGGACTACGAAAAGGCATTTGACTCAGTCAAAAAAACTGCCATACTAGAAGCTCTAAAGACACAAGGTATTGATAGAGCGTACATTCAGTTGTTCAATAACATCTATAAGGATGCAACAGCAAAAATACATCTCCACAAATCCTCAGAAACCTTCCAAATCGATAAGGGAGTTCGTCAAGGAGACACTATTTCCCCAAAATTATTCACAGCTACACTGGAATACATATTTAAAAAACTAGAATGGGAAAATAAAGGGCTGGCGATTGATGGGAAATACCTGACCCATTTGAGTTTTGCAGACGATATCGTTATATTCTCACAAAACCCGAATGATCTTCAGCACCAACTGCAAGAATTGGCAGAGGTCAGCAGGGGAGTTGGTTTAAAAATGAATATTTCAAAAACCAAATATATGATGAACGGCTTCGCTACCCCAAAACCAATAAACGTAGATGGAAAGCCGCTAGAACTTGTCCAGGAATATGTGTATCTGGGCCAACTTATTTCCTTTGTAGGTGGCATATCGGAGGAAATAGCACGAAGGACAAAACTGGCGTGGAGCTCATTTGGACGTTTGAACAACATCTTCAAAAGTAATCTCCCAATATCCTTAAAGCGAAGGGTCTACAACCAGTGCATTCTTCCAGTACTTACATATGGCTGCGAGACATGGACGCTCACAGTAAAGAACACACAAAAGCTCCAGACCGCACAAAGGGGCATGGAGAGATGCATGTTAGGATATACTAAAAGAGACCGTAAACGAAACACCTGGATTCACAATATAACAAAGGTAGAAGACGATTTTTGCAATTTTTGTATTCTTCAATGTAATTGTCTAAGCCTGTACTGAGAAAATAAATAAATAAATCACATTTGAAATGTATTGTATTATTTCTTTTCTTTATTTTTTTTATTTTCTGTGATAAATATGTTTGGATTTGCTTTATTTGCTAAAAATTGAAACCACTCACTCCGCGATTGATAATTTATTTATCTGTTGTGTAATTGGATTGGTAGTGATTGTAGTATTGAAATATGCCTGACTTAATTGAGGTCATGCAGCATCCATTTTTGAGGTGTTTGTCATAGGGAGGGGTTATTTGGTGTTCTTAGGATATTGATAGATTTTTTTGGATTTTCAATCCCTTGGGACTCATAGCCGTACGTTTAATCTTGTGCAACTTAATAAAATCTAGAATGATCTTTAGGACACACCTGTTACTTTGCAATAAATTGCAATTTTTTATTGCAATTTATTGCAAAGTAACAAGTGTGTCCTAAAGATCATTCTAGATTTTTTTATTAAGTTGCACAAGATTAAACGTACGGCTATGAGTCCCAAGAGATTGAAGATCCAAAAAAAAAAAAACAACAGTCTTAGACCCCAACAGTCTTCGCAGACAATGAGTTGGGATGGAGCCAGGGAGAAGATGTTACTTTGCAATAAATTGTTGGAAGTGTTTCATCTCATTTTCTTAGAAAACCAGCATTTTTCAGTATAACTATATTAAAACCTCTTCAGACATGGCGTCCATTAAAATAAACACAGGGTTCATATGCACTTTGTGGTATATTTCTGTTTCCAATGATAACAAATGAAGTGTAGGATACTGTATTATCAACTTGAACATTTAGGGCGCTATCTATCTGAACCAATACGATATGATGATTTATTTAGAGTGAATATTTATTTAAAACCTTAGAATTAATTGAGGTCTGAAGAGGTTTAGAAATAATATAGGCTTCTGTGATCTAAGAGAGACAATAAGACTAGAATACAATATGGGAATAGATTTGGAAGGGGACATATTTAATTTAACGATGCCAAGATTTAGGAGTATGGTGGCTGAATTAACGAAATAATGAATGTTTGCTGTTTTCCTCTTCAGCAACATAATTTATAGTGTTACCACTGACCTGTTTACATGACTGAACTGTGAGATGAGATGAACACTGGTGATTGGTATCTTAAATATAAGTATTATTTAGAAATGATATGTGTGTGTTCAGTGATTAATTTCCTGAAAGTGTTCTGTCATATAAAGAGTAAAAACTATATTGTATATTGCGCAATAAACGATCATATAATGTAGTTATTTCAGAATATCTGCCTTCCAAAATTTTCTTTACCAATATGATCGACAAAATTTGAAGGAGATATGAATAAATTAATCATTTTCGTCATTATTTTACATCTACAAAATGACTACTTTATTTAGGAAACTTATTCTCAATTTTTTTCCACAAAATATTTTAAATAATAATTTGGTTGGAGTGTCGTTACCCCTTTTGGACCAGCTCCGCCTTCAAACGTGTCGATGCTCTATCATTTCAGACAACAATATTATATTTCATAGCTGATAAAGCTTATCAATTGAGAAACGCGCTAAGAAGAAAATTGAACTCTGTGCATAAACATTCAATTCGTGCTTCATTAGTGTTGTTTTTCTACTACGACTGTTTTATCGTAACAAACATCGCTTTTATTAGTTTTTTTAAATGTGTGTTTAATTTTTTTATTTGGTTGTTTTGTAGTGACAAAAAAGTGTTTTTTTATTGTTTAATTTTAGTGTGACATTTTGGAGCAGTAATAGAATAATGGTTTTTGTTATCATTTTGACAAATAAATAATACTTCAATGAACTAGAAAACTAAGTGATTTTCTATTAATGTCAGTCGTTTCATTGTGTGTGAATTAGATTAATTATATTTTTTCCGAAATCATCAAAGTTAATTTTCATGTCAACGTTTTTCTATTCTGGTATATAAAATGTATATATTTCTAAGGAATCAAAGTGAAGAGTATTGGAAATTAAAGGACCTAAATGAAAATATGTATGTACCTATGCATATTTATTTACTTGGTGCAATGTGTGATCGATTGTGACCATTAAAAATAGTAACAATAATTAAATTCATAATTTAAAATACCCATTACTCAAAAATCTATGTGTTACAAAAAATATAAACTTTAACACCACACCGCTACAATTAGGGTTCTATTACAAATTGGTAAGTACAAAATTTCCAAAAATTAGGCTTTTTGGTAATTATCATCAAATGACAAATATGCCTTTGAAGCAAGAAGCAAATGGGAAATATACCTTTGATATCTGCTAAAAATTTGGAACTGGCATTTAAATAGAAAAAAACTTTTTATACAATCGAAACACATGTTCATATGTTAGTTTTTTTTTTAAATAATACGTCGATTTTCTTCTTCTATAATAAATTCAAGAACAAATAAAAATGAATGATACCTCTTTTTCTTTTAAAAACCGTAAAATATGAGTTACCAACTTGTGCCAGAAACCCAACGATATTTTTTTGAAGCGCTCTAGACATAACAGTTATTAATAAACAGTGCTTTACAAGTAATTGTGATGTTTTTTACATCTAGTAAGTTTCACAAAAATATTTACAATATATATTTAAAAAGAACGATAGTTCCCAACTCTAAAGACATAGTAAAATATAATAAAAATATGTGATTGCAGCGCCACACTTCGGCCGGATGGAACATCGAGGAATAAAGGATGAAACTATGATTGTCTCAGCGAGGGCGGCGCAAGTGCTGACGGCGAGCACTGTCATAGTACATCGTGGTGCCGCCGTATTTTCACAGATGGCACTAGACCTGCCCCGCTGTTTCACAGGTTAGAAAATGAATGTGCGTATAATATTAGCAAAAAAAAATAACCCACATTTTTCCTATTCTGAGATGATATAAGTATGAACTTGTATGTAACAGAAAATGAAGACGAAATTTAGTAATGAAAAACCTATTTAACACACTTCATATTTTTGCAAATAAATTATTAAACCATGCTTATAAGGTATATTTAAAATAAAACGATTTTTTTTTCGGGCTGGGCCCTTTTAAGTATAATCCTTTTCCGTATAGGTCTAATAAGGATGCGTTTATTAATCCCACATTTAATGCGAAATTATCGCAAGTTTAAGTTTAGCATTTTCGGTGTTAAAACTATCTTTAAAAAAAGTACACGTACATCTACTTTGAAATAGTAACACAGTTAAAGCTACTTTGAAAAAGTAGTACAGTGGTAGACACAGACAGTTGTATCAGTTAATGTTATTTTTAAATATATTCTAATACTAGCTGTACCCGGCCACGCGTTGCTGTGGCTCAGTCTGGTTAAATGGAAAGTAAAGAAAAGAGAAAGCACGCGTTTCAATTATGTTTAATTTCACAATGCTTGTGGGTATACCATATTTTTGATGTCTTTCAGGCACTCTCAGTCTGTCGCGTTTATCGCCGTGCTCGCAAATGATCGCGTCACTCCAAGAGGTCAATTCACGATATGATTTGAATTCAAATGAAAGATCGATTGCGCTGAAAAAGAAGAAAGAAAGTTAAAACATATAAAATTGCGAAACATTAAAAAAGGAACTGAATAATATTGTTAAGTTCGTAGACGTCTTTGTTCTTGGCGGCAAGAATAGCTCGTTCACTCAGCCAATCGTGAGTCTTATAATTGATTTGAATATTGGGAAATACTTTTTCAACCAATTCTTCTTTTGACATCACTAAATTGCAGAAGTTATGAGACAATGAATTTCGTCCTGAGGTCATATCAACCGGCACCTTTCCGTTTCCAATTTCCAGCAATTGATGTGAGAATATCTTAGCTGATCGATCGTTTTGCAGCTGGACACGCATATTTGTAGTTAATTTCAACGTCTTTACGTGTCGCCACAAAGTAGAGTATTTCAGGCAACATATAAAATTGCGAAACATAAAAGTAACTAATTAAATGTTAAGGGAAGACAGAGAGATAATTGTAACTAATTAAATGTTAAGGGAGGACAGAGACATAATTGTAACTAATTAAATTTTAAGGGAAGACAAATAGATAATTGGAACTAATTTAAAAAAATCTCCATTTCTACATACGATTTGATAGATTTTGAAATATAAACATAGAGGTAAAATTAAATTCTATATAAAAAATATACTTTTGATATTCCTACTGACCTCATTCAGTCACTATCAGCCTGTCCTCCAGATATATTTGCTCAAAAAGACAAAAGGTTCTACGGATATGGAATTATAAACAGCAGAATTAAATATTGTTTCATCATTCTGTCGTGTAGCTCATGACGGAGCATCGTGACTCCCATGATAGCCTCGTTGATAATCTAAATAAAGTAATTTGTTTTTATTTCTACCTGAAAAGCGAGTGAACTTTTTGGACAACCCAATACTTCAGCAGAAATATTTAAGATTTAGTGTTTAGTGTTAAGGGCGAACTATGAATATCGGAAGGACCTAAGAGTAAAAAAAAATGATTTACTATCAATTGATTTAGAAAGGGATCAAATTAATCACATATTCGGTTTGATGTTTCTAAATAATGTTATTATATTTCGGAAACTCACGATGAGTCGTATGACAGTTGTCAAATTTGCCCCAATACAATCTTGTAACGACAATTGATGTGAGAATATCTCAGCTGATCGATCGTTTTGCAGCTGGACACGCATACTTGTAGTTAATTTCAACGTCTTTACGTGTCGCCACACAGTAGAGTATTTCAGGCAACATATAAAATTGCGAAACATAAGAGTAACTAATTAAATGTTAAGGGAAGACAGAGAGATAAGTGTAACTAATTAAATGTTAAGGAGTCTCATTGCACAAACCACCTTGATGAAACAAATTGAGCGTGAGTTGACAGAGCTTTCGGAATGGCTGGTCCTAGTGTATAGAAAAAACTTCTAGAGTAATTAAAAACAACGTAGTCGTCGTGTTAAGTGTGGTTAAATAATGACCGAAGTTTCGAGGACGTTACAGTCTTCAACCTCATGGCGATATCAAAAACATTAAAAAAAAATATATAATAAAGACATTAAAGAAACGTCGCATCGGTCGTCGTTGAAGCTAACTCAACACGGTAACAACTCCGATAAACATTTTATCCATAAGTGCAAATCTGGATATATGATGTAGCGCTATTGAAGTTATAACCCACGGGAAAGGCATATATTCAATATTGGATCGAGAGAGGCTGAGATTATTCAAGTGAGCTTGAATGTTTTGGGGAATTTCGCATAAAAACTTCTCTTTAATTCTTACACATTAAGAATATTTTGAAGAATTTAAGAACTCAAATGGGCAAAAAATGTTATGATCCGTCTGGTACGCATATGGAACTATCGAGAAATCTTGAAAAAAATATGATTGCGATATTCATACATGGTGGGGAAACTTGGGAACTGCGAGTTAATAAAAAGGAGGACGATAAATATTTTTGAGATGTGATACTTGTGAAGATTAGAGCAGTAGTAACAAAAGTCGTGTCGATGTCTGTCTAAAAATAATTCTGCACTTATTAGACATAAATACGAAAACGTCCTAAAAGTATAGAAAAGTTTATTGTGCTGGGAAGTGCGAGTACACGAAGAGATCGTTCACCATTGAGATTGAGTGATTAAATCATGGAGCTAATAAATAAATTAGCTAGTAAATAAATCATATCCACTGATACATACGTCATAACAGCAAAGACGGCAGAGAATAAGGAAGAGTGGAATATAATTGTTAAGAGTCATGCAGTTGCCTCCCTTTTCATTTGATTGATGATATCTCACATTTACTATGTATATTGTTCATACAATTGGAAAAGGTGAATAATCATTTGAATATTTTTTGCGACCATGTAACTTCCTTTATTTACTTTTGTCTGGTTGGTTCGATGAGATTACCATCTGGCAATAACCCCGCTAAATTGTTTTACAATGAAATGTTAAATAAATAAATTGCCCGGTGTAATCTCGATCGTCATGACTGAAGAATGAAAAGGACAAGAAAGAAGAAGAAAAATATAAAATTTTTCTTGAATTGTAATTTGGTTGTATCTCAAAAATTTCGATTTTGACAACAGGCCAATCAGATTATAATCTCAAATTATTCTTCAAGGGATTTTGATATATGTCAGATAATCTCAAAAAGTATTACCGGTGCTAATGATATGATGTATCAGATTTGGTTTCCATTTCTAATGTCCAGACTCTCATAGGACGAGGGGCAGAAAATGATGATTTTTATTTGTAAGCGTTAATGTAGCACGAACACGATTTATAATATAAAATAAATTACAGACAAAAAAGAGAGACATCAGCGGAGTTGGTGGTATGTGAAGATTTTTGGAAACATTACAAAGATAAACATGTACAACGATATTTTAATATTTTTTTAAATGAAAATAAATAAAAATCTGACGAAATTCATACACGTTGTTGCAACATTAAGAAACTTATTAGAAAAAAATTCGTGTTAATATGTTATATACATAAAATTAAACATTAGTCAATGAAAGCTTATAAATTAGTGAACAGTAATGAGCAGAGTCGCTGCATATATGTTTACTATGTGCACGATACGAGCTTTATTTTATCAATTTTGTTTTTATCAGTTATTTAATAAGAACTAATTAATTTATGTCTTTATAAAGACACGTTTTTAATACTTTGAAATTTACGAATCTACCAAAATTGCAAACATAATCGTAAGACTGTGTAACCACTTGATGGCATCATACGAGTACTTCAAACGATTTATAAAAGCATTATTATCAAAAAATTTAACATCACATTTAGCAGAAAATTTACATTTTATTATTATATTGATGGTAAGTATTTACGAGTATATATTATTTATTTCTAAGGCATTATCACTGTGGAGGTTTAAACACATTGTAATTTGGTTAGGCACACACTGTTTCTTCCACTTTATATTATATAACGGTATAACCCTACCGGTTTCAAGGTTTTCACCTCATCATCAGAGGAGCATAAACAAGACTGACGTATGATGACGACTCTGATGATGAGGTGAAAAACTGGCAGGGTTATACCGTTATATGAAGTGTAATAAACAGGTAAGTATTTATTTGCAAATAAAGTTCTGATATTTGTAATGTAAGTCTTTAGGGTATTTAGTAATGGAGTTGTTAAAACATATGTTTATAATTCTCCGGTTTATAGTAGAGTAAAGTGCGACTCAATTATATGGAATCCGAGACGAATCCAGAACTTTCTCATACTTGAGTAAGTCCAAAAGATATTTCTGCGACCCCTTTATTGCAAAGAATATGGATTTTACCCATGGCTCTATTCGATTATTTTTAATGGATATACCCGTACTTGGTTATTACTCCTTAAGCAATAGAAAAAACCTACACACATGTTTGTACATATACAAATTATCAACAGGAAAAATAACGAACCACTTGTTGATTGACAAACGTTAGTTTGATTTGACCTGACAATTACAAGGGCAAGTCAATAAATTCGCGGAATGAAGGGGTTAAGGAGGGGGTGTTAGTGCGCATGCACATGTTCCGATAATACGACTCATTATTAGTATGTTCACCAAGTTTTAGTCTTATTTTGACAGTATTGTTTAAGATATCGTCGGGAGAGTATGTCAAACGTTAATAACATTCCAAGTATGGAAAAAATAAGTATTGTGTCGTCCTTAAGTTCATCACCAAACAAGGGAAAACACCTCTAATCATTTTGGAAGATATGTTAGCGGTTTACGGGGACTGTTATCCTGGAAAAACGATGATTTACAAGTGGCATATTCTTTTTAAGCAAGGGAGATAATCGATTGAAGGCGACCTCCGACCAGGACGGCTTGTTGAAGCCACTTCTTCAAACATCATCAAAAAAGTAGAAAAGCTTGTGCTGGAAGATGCCGCCTACACAAAGAACAGCTTGCAGATATGGTTGGAGTATTACAATTAGAAAAAAAATAATTTGAACATAATTTAGTTCAACTTCTGACGCGGAAGTCAGAGATCTCGAAACGGTTGTGAACTCAAATAAAACAGTGGTGAATACAAAATAAAAAAATAAGTGTTTTATTTATTTTATTAAAAATTTATAAATATGACACCACAAAGTGAAACACACGTCTTTTCTAAGTTACAAGGAAATAAATATTGAATTTTCGTTCATAGGCGGCACTACCCCTATCGGTGGCCCTGGAAGGTATAAAGTAATACAATATTATTAACTAATATTGTGTTCATTGGTGTGCTGCGAATTGATTAATTAACAATAAGAAGACATTGCGTGACTGACGCCGAACCCAAATTATGTTTTATCGATATTATCTAACGATGGAGAACTATCTCCATTGCATTATTATGATGATGGTGAGTTATCTCCAATGTCTTCATTATATTTATAACATATGTAGACACATATATGCAAAATAATATCTTTATGTATTTTCTTCTCAGTGTCCTTCGAGGGTAGAGAGCCCAAATGCTGAAAAACAACCGACTTGTGTCCATTCCAGTTCTATCATGTCCCTGCATAGGTTATCTACTTGTTCCACCAGCTCTTTCTCCGTCTTCTAACCGGAAGCTTTCCATCCGGTTCAATCAGGGTTGGTTTAGGCAGCTTTTGTGGTGACTGTCCTAAAAATGTCTCAAGCAGCTATAATACTCTAAAATATAAGAACTTGCGAAAAAATTGTAATATCCCAGAAAAAAAATATCTTTCAATATTTTTACAAATTTGAGAAAGTTTGTTAAAACCTACAGATACAATTCAAAGCGCCCTCCTCAAAAGTTTAAAGTTTCAGTCTTGTATCTTCATCATTTTGTAATTTTCTCAAACATCTACATCAATCCGCAGATCACATTCTGTGGTACTGCGATTTAAACCAAGTCAATAATTTCTGCAGGGATTTTCAGTCAATTCAGTTCGATCCCACCACCACCACTACCTACAAAGCTAGGCAAGCGAAAGCTACGAGTCAACCGCGAGGCAGTTTTTTTTATAGAATTTAAGACCTAAAGGATAATAGTTTCAGTGCTAACATCTCCAACTTCCACTTGACAAAGTCCAGGAGATGATGAAAATGATATCGTTTTTTTTCAATATTGATATTTATTTATGGTTTATTAGAAAGCAAACGGTAGATTAAGTACAGTCTATAGAGTATATATGACTTTATCTAGACTGATCTAAGTTTTGATATAAAAATGTTATGTTAGAGGTGAAGTGATAAAGAAAATATTATAAATCGAGATGTAAATAAAAAAAGGGAAAACAAAGTCTAATTGAAATAAAACAAAACAAAAGTAACCAGGCTGCGTCACTCGCCATAAAGTTAATCAAAATACTCATTTAATATTTTTTTTAAATGTAGCTATTAAAAACAAAAAATCAAAAAAATTCTTTTTGAATCGATATGTATTCGTCCTGCGTGTATAGAACATGTCGTTCGATTTATTGTAGTTGAATAAACGGGACAACTGCAACATATGCTTTCGTGTAAAACCCATTAAAATTTTTGAACAAAAAATAAATAGCGATTGGATTTACGAGAAGAGGCTCTCAACGTTCCAATGATAAGTTATAATTCCTAATTAATCCTTATTTTCAAATTAAAATATTTTTTTGCCTGTAATTTTTTTTAAATTTAATTATTTATCGGTTTTTCTAAAACACGAATAAAAAATTTCCACGTGTTTGATGACTGGTATCGATAGTTTGTGAGTACGATTGATGCATTGTAAAATAAATTATCAGATAAATCTAAAAAGTTCATTTGGTGACTGTCAAAATAGAAGCGACGACATTAAATAAGTAGGCAAAACCTATAAAATATTTAGGGAAAAAAACCAATATGTCCACCTACACAAAAAACTTAACTTAGTGGGCATATGAGAAAACATAACTTTTTTGTCACGTTTTTTCAGGTAATTTCAAAAACCTCGGTTATATTTTTAGTCTAACGTATTTCGTCGTAAAATTATTTTTGTGAATACGAATTATTAATCGGATAATGAAAATAATTATCATTGGCTAGAAATTTTGATATCTGTGGCGTCGTTGTCATTTGAAAATTTATCGTTAATATAGTTTTCTAACTGTTAAAATACATGATTAGTTTTGTCTGTGTGAACAGTACAATCCAATGAATTTTTATGATTTTTTTTGCCTATTAATCGTAGATTTTTTTCAGTGCTTCTTATTTTAAATAAATATAATGGGTATCGAGATATTGTGGCTTAGTGGCTTGTTGATTATTTTTTGGGGATTTTATTGTAATTTCATAATACTCGTATATACTCGTATATTGTTACACCTAGTCCCAGTTGTATGGGGTGTATAGAATGAAGTTGAGATCTGTTCTCACTGCTTAGCTCAATAGGGGCATGTCGTGATGTGTATGATGATGATTATAGCTAGTTATTACACTTCGTTGCAGGTCATGTTCCCGTATGTACCTACCTTTTTTCTCTCATGATTTTCAGTCTAGTTTTCGCTGTCTTGTAACATATTTCTGGTTGGTTTTGTAAGAGATCAACACAGGTAAAAAGTATCTCAGGCTGTAGTATGGTTAATGAAAGTGCAATAAATACAACATAATTCAATGGCTCGTAGAGCCAGGTGTATGACGAAGAGCTCTATAGCCTGTACATACATATATCATATACATATGTACATACATGCATACATACATACATACGTACGTACGTTTGCACGCACGCACGTAGGCAGGCACGCACGCACGCACGCACGCACGCACGCACGCACTCACGCACGCACGCATACATACATACATACATATATGACGTACGAGTAACCTTTATTATAATGCGATTTTTTAAGCGTTGTGTGCTTTGCAATCATGTTTTGGGCCAGCAGAAGACTGCCAGTCGCCAAAAGGATGGTGATCGGCGGTGAACGGTAAGTGATATTGGCTAACGTCAAAGCTTACAGGACATGGTCAGTAAAAGCAGTGTCGGTCTTGACGGGGCTCAGTCCGTTACGTCTGGAGGTCCAGCGCCGCGCTGTGTTTATTCTTCTCAGTGAGGGTCATTCCACCAAGATAAGTGACGTCCGCCTTTACCTCTTGTCAGGGTCTGACCCCTTGCGCGATTCTTAAAGCCCCTGAGAAGGTTTACTCTCTAAACGGCGCTTTATAAATTTTCATTTTATTATTATTATTAAAGCCCGTCAAGAGGGGTAGTTGTCAACTTGGCAACAACGATTGTCGTTAACTTCCGTGGGAAGATAGACATTTAACAATTTTCTTGCATTAGGATGCGCCTCGACTCCCTGTGGGTGTATGCAAGCTATTGGACTTCCTAATTTATCTCTGATTGTGGAAGCTTTATTGGCAAATGCTTTAACTTCAATCTTGCCCCTTCGACCTGTTGTAATTTTTGGGGTCATTTTTTGTATCACATTTTGTAGTGCTGTGATAATAATCGTGTCAATAATTTTCGAAGGAATTCAAGAGTTATGGATTAACACATTTCGTCATTAAAGAGAGATGTAATATTTTTAAGTAGCTACTCGTATTTAAAGCAAGCTAATGACGGCGAGAATTTTATGGCAGTCGGTAAATGTTAAAGTAAGCAATAAAGTAGGTACGGTGCCAAGATGGAGGAGCGATGAACTTGATATGTAAAAGGCAATCTCTGCTTGAGCGTTGCACAGCGCAAAAACATGATTTGAAAGGTACTGAATATTTTTGGCGATATTTTGAGGGGCAGTTCATCGAAAATACAGATAATGTAACACACAGTAAGCTCTCACTATCAAGGTTGAAATGATACCACGTTTATAAGAAAGTATATCAATTTATTATATATATTTATTTAAAGCAGCTTTAAAATATTTTCCTTTTGTTCTTAATTAAGTCGGGGTTTTTTTACTACCTTGAATTGCATAAGCACAGACGCCACTTGAATTATATTACAAAAAAACCATTTCGATGCATCATACAACATATGAGTTGAAAATAGTCGAGAAATAAATTTACAGTCCCAACGATTCCATATTTTTTTATGATCGCTAATATTAGATGTATCCATCTATATATGATGTAGATTTTAATTTATACATTGTAGAATATTATTTATTTATGAGCTTTTTCATCATGAAGCCAGCTTATTCAAATACGTCATTACTTTTTCATTCTTTATAATATCATAAAGCTGCGTATTTTAACATAATACAAATAAATGAAACTGAAGACATCAGGCGTCGTCAATCCTAAAATTCATTCAAGAGTCATATTTTTTTCTAGTCATTTTATTTCAACATAACTGTGAAGTTATACACAACTATTTAAAATATGGATTTGTTTCCGTTCTTTTAAAATGCTGTACCAATTTCAGATGGCCATCGAACTTATGCAGTGCTTTAGCTTTACGGACAGTTTTTAAATAAACATACCTTTGTACGAACCATTAATAATAATAATCATTTCGTTTATTTTCCCTTCTTTTGTTGGTTAAACATGGTACATCTGGCAAACTTATTGCTATACAACAATTTCTTCCAGCCATCCAGCAAAAACGGAGTGATACGAGAAAAAAAATCAAAATAATACAGGAATCTCATTGTCTACGTGAAAAGTACAAAGCAAGGACCAAAAGTGTTATAAAATCCATGGTTTACATTATACAAATTGACTACCGCTAGTAAGTTGCCCCGCGTCCATACCGACACGAAAATATTTGGATCCAGGACTTTCCAACGTAATTGTCTCGTACACTAGACGAATTAATTAATAAAAATGTTATTGTTTCCATGTTGCAAAAACTAGAACGATGGGTAGGATTGGACCAAGTTTGAATACTTAAAAAAATAATATTACATAATATGTACCATATAAATACCCACTTTAATTCTCGATCCGCTGTTTGCCGACCCCTGGCCTTTTTTAAAATAACATGGTTCTTACATAAACATCTCGACGTCCCTTCATTTAGTTTTTGTAACCTTTTTTTATTGACAATTAATTCATACAAGATATAATTTTGTATCGCTTACATTAAAAAAGAACTCAACGTAACATATAGTATAAGATTCAACTGGTTTAAGTACAGCTAGCATGTTACTGAGGAAAATGTGTTAAATTAAATTATTGAAATATTAAAAGATGATGTGAAAAATGATTTTATAAATTCATAAGTTTTTATTTTATCATTGGTAAAATATTTCAAGGCTTCGAACCTTCTATAGGGAAAGTCTCGGACCCATAGAGACGTGTGGGAAGGACAATATGCTTAAGAGTAATATATTTGTAGACCGGGATATGTTTCTGCTGTACTCTGTTATTCAGTTTAGCAATAGCTGCTGACGCTCTCCTGAGGCGACTCTTCAGTTCATAATCAAGAGAAGAATTCGATGCCAGAATGTTGTCCCGATATGTGAAGTTTGGTACTTTCTTCAGTTGTACACCATTCACTCGAATGTCGGATTATTGTAGCACCTCTTTCTTTACAGAACAAGCTAGCACCTGGGTTTTCTTCAAATTTATTTTTACACCAAACATCTGATACATATCTAACATATATAGACAGTAATGATATCTCGGCCTTCCTCTGAATGATAAGAGCCCAATAAGAGCGCAGTTATCCACATATTTCAGCTCCGCGATGGATATGTAAACAACTCTTGTTTGAGCATCTAATCTACGCAGGTTATACAGTCCCCCATTAGTTCTATATCTCATCTAAAATCCTCTCACAGAAAGTTGTCTGTCAACGACAATCATAAAGGCTGTGATATATTCACTAAACAGAGTTGAAGTCAGGACGCATCTCTGACTGATGCCAGTATTAGTTTCAAATGCGTCCGTCTCAAATCCACCTAGTGAGATAGAATACATGTTGCAGATACGCGGCGGAGTCAGAAACTCCCTTAGCAGCGGCGGCTTTCTAAGGATCTCCCATAGCAAATCCCTGTTAACTGAGTCAAAACCCTTGGCCAAATCGGCAAAAGCGGCATTAATACTACTGTCCTGATCTCGACTTTTCCTTCAGTTGCCTTATGGTGAATATCATGTCCACTGTACTACGGAACTCGCGAAACCCAGTCTGTGACTCCGGAATGATCCTGTTCAAGGCCTTGATAAACCTGTCCACGACAATTCTGCTGAATATCTTACCCATAACTGAAAGCAATTCGATCCTTCTATAGCTACCATATTCCGACCTGTCTCCCTTGCGTTTGTATATGTTGCAGGACAAACCCGATTTCAGGATAAACTAGTTCGACCTAGGCCAAACTAGTTCATTCGAAGCGTGATCGGATAAACTAGTTTGGCCTAGGCCGAACTAGTTTATCCAAAGCGTGATAGGATAAAGTAGTTTGGCCTACTACATGTTTTCTGTATGTGTTAGAGAAACGTTTCTCTATGCATTAATTTGTACATTTTACTTATGTTTAATGTGTTAATTTGTAAATTTTACTTATGTTTTATGTGTCATGTAATTTTTACTAATGTTTTATGTGTTAATTTGTACATATTACTTATGTTTTATGTGTTAATTTGGACATTTTACTACGTGTTTCTGTATGTGTTGCTGATTTCGATTTGTTGAACTATCGAATCGGCGCATGTTCACAGCCATATCATAAGTGATAATTCGGACATTTGATTACGTGCTTTCTATGTCTTAATTTCGTGTTCGCAGTTGTGTTTCATTATGGATGCGCCTTCTACCAGTGGACTAAGATGTCAAACAGAATGGAGAGAAAAATTCTTGGCGGACATTTTGAAATGTGAAAGTGAAAAGTCAACTCACTTTAATGTGCTCACAAAAGACAAATACTACGAACTTACGCAAGAGGTAGAAGAGGCAGAAAAAGCAGAGAAGAAAACTCCGCTACAACAAAGAAGGTTAAAGCGATTTAATGTGATCGAAATCGGAGGCTTCAAAAAGCTTGTCGCACGAAATTAACTAAATGACAGTATAAAATACTATCTCTCAGTTGATGAACTAACATATATGATGTCATCGATGCAGCCCATGTAGCGGTGGGTCATGGTGGTCGTGACAGAATGTCTAACTAAATTTGTTTTGCTTCGTCCACTGGAGTCCAAAAGAGCCGAAGAGGTAGCCTATAATTTAAATGATATATTTTTAACTATGGGAGCGCCACGCATCTTGCAGTCTGATAACGGACGCGAATTTGTAAATCGCGTGATAAGCGAACTTGCTAAACTATGGCCTGAGCTTAAAATTGTGCATGGAAAACCACGACATAGTCAAAGTCAGGGCTCAGTCGAAAGAGCTAACCAAGATATTGAGAATATGTTGAGTTCTTGGTTAAAAGACAACCAGATAACTAAATCGTCAGAAGGCCTAAGGTATGTACAATTTATGAAGAACCGGGCGTTTCATTCTGGGATAAAACAGTCACCCTACAAAGCCATGTTTGGCACTGGACCATAAGTAGGACTTTCTACTACTTCTTTTCCTTCTGAACTATTGAAAGACATTCAGGATGAGGAATACCTTCACAAATTTGTAACATATGACAACGAAAATTAATTGGATGAAACATTTACAGAAGGTACCGACACCCACAGCTCTTCCGTCGCGAAGGGTATTGATATTCAAATAGCCCGAACAGTGGCTCTGGAAAACCTGGAAAAACAGGCGAAGAGGATGAAAACAGCTTCTGACAAATCACATTCGCCAGCCAAACTTGGAGACAACGTGACCATCCCTATACCTGACGTGGACAAGGCCAAAGGCGATCTTCGTAATATTATCGGAGTTTCTTCAGACAACTAACGAAGAATTCTACAAAATTGGGATCAAATACGGTGTTCTACAGAAAATGTATTGCAGGTAATACTACAAGCCCTTTAAATTTTCTGTAATATATTTACTAAACATTATTATTATTTATATTATGATATAATTATCGATTACGTTGTATTTTTTTACAATTTCAGGACGGAATTTGACATCTGCGCAAATAAGTTCCTACAAGAGAAGGAAATCGATCAAGAGAAAGAGATTGCTTTAAGAAGTGCACCAGTTAAGCATTCCGTTTGGACTGGTCAATGTCTTTTCAAGTGTAAATGCAACAAAAACTGTATATCAAACAGGTGTTTATGTAAAAAGAAATCCATACTCTGTAACTCGAAGTGCCACCAGAGTTTGCCATGCAATAACATGTAAACACTATAACAAAACTGTATAACTACGAATATGTTATATAATTGCAAAAATAAATTTTCTTTTTGTCAGTTTATCTCATAAATAAATGAACTTTATAAATAAAGGAAATTAATGAAATTTTGTCCAAGTCTAAACTACTTTGGCCTAGGACAAACCACTTTGTCCTGTGGGATATGTAATATTTCCTAGGCCAAACTAGTTTATCCTGAAATCGGGGTTGTCCTGCAACATATATATTTACAATATGTAATTCACGGAAGATATCGGGAAATGTTCTTGATTGCCGATACAACTCCTACGATTCCTCTGACTTTTTACGTTTCCCTCTTTCAAAAAATCAGACAGTTGATCCACCCATACTGTCCTTGGCCTTCCTCTACTACGCCTTCCACTCACATTTACAGTGTATATTTGTTTTGTTAGTCTTTCTTCATTCATTAGTTCTACGAGAGTGGTAATTGAATCTAATCATTGAATACTAATATTATATTGTAAATGTACGCAGGAACGAAACAATGGGTGGGGCAGCAGATCCGGGTGCATCCCGGATTGGGGCGCAGAACTCGAGTTTCGTTGAAATTTTCAAATTCCAATAATTGGAGAATCTGGAGCGAATGTAACTTTTCTGGAAATTCTCAACATAATCCTGAATAGAACCTAATTTAAGCATCGACATTATGCTGCGAATATTTTCAACTCTTTCAGTTTCAGTAGCTTCAACTGAGCATAACTTTATCATAATAAAATTGAGAGCTACATTAGATCAACAATGAATTAAGAACGGGTTTAGATATTTTATCAATAGAATACTTAATTTATAGACTATAATGAAATTATTAAAATATTTGTAAATTTAAAAGCTCGCAACATGAATTTATGAAATGGTTGTATGTTATTGGTAGGGCTGTAAAGTCGAAGTCAGGAATTGGGGTCAAGGAGTCAGTTGGTCAGACTCGGAGTTGGGGATGCTATTCTAAATTCGATTTCTACGTCATTTTTTTTACTTTATTGGCTACGTATATTTGTTGTGAAATTATGAACTATGGTATTTATTTATTTATTTAACACTTTTATTGCAAATACAATCTGTCGAAATTATTGCCAGGCGGCAATCTCTTCCAACCAACCAGACAAAAGTAAATGAAGCAAGCTACATGGTTGCATAAATAATTCAAATTACTATCCATCCCCACGAAATTCATTAACACATACGTAAGCATATGCCCACGAGCCCCACAAAGACGGACAATCACCCGAACATTATTTTTCATATAAAGTGAGATATCATCAATCAAAGGAATAGGAATGGATGGTGGAGAGGAAAGGAAAAGAAAAATCTGGAATGAAACACGTTATTTTACTGACTAGAAATGAAGAGTTTTTTCGGTCGTTTCTTAAAGCATGCCAAGGACGGAGCGAGTCTTATATTGGTTTGTAGCTGATTCCAGAGTCTCATTGCATGGATAGTAAAGGACGATGTAAAAAAGAGGAGCGGTGAACTGGAAAGGCCAATAAACAATATCTGTTTGAGCGTAGCGCTAATCCATGATTGGAAAGACGCTGAAATTTTTCGACGAGATAAGAGGGGGCAGTATGTGAATTTGGCGTCTAATTCTATCATTCAACCAGTTGAATGCCTTCTGGTATGAAGTTATATGATCGTACTTTTGTAGGTTGAAAATAAATCTTAGACAAACATTTTGAAGACGCTGTAATTTGTCCAGTTGTTCCTCTGTAACATCCAAATAACAGACGTCCGCATAGTCCAGAATCGGAAAGAGCAGAGGTTGTGCGAGTAAAATTTTGGTTTGTACCATCTAGTACAAATAGTGTATATATAGTAATCTCCGTAGATATTATTTCCAAAAAATCTACATTTAAGTAGTTACGCCACGAAATTAAGTATAACATGTGGTTAACAATATGTGTACTATAATATTGCAGTCGGGATTGGAGTCAAATATTAAAAATTTCTGGAGTTGGAGATTTTTTGACGACTCCACGACCTTGGTCGTTTGCCACTGTAAGATATTAACATTACTATTGTACTAGTATAAAACACATCTTAATTCATTTGTTTCATCTAAATATACGTGAGTTATAAGTATTATTATATATGTATACTTGTGTACATTTGCCTACCTTATAACATGTTCAAAAAGCTACAATATTAAAGATACGTTTTGTTTTACCTTAGAGCCACATTTCTTTCTGTCCCGGGCGCTAAAACACCTAGTTACGCTCCTGAATGTAAGAAAAATCAACCATTCTCGCTCATGATTAACTGCTTTCTCGTTCAAACATTAAAAATTTTCTATTCACAAGAAAAAGATAACATCGAATAATTAGTGTCCCAGATCTAAGATTGAGAACCCCCCCCCCCCTGAACTATCATATACAAAATATTCAATATTTTCTCACAAAATATGTGCGAGTTTTTCATTAAATTGGTACAATATTGCGAATATCACTTCGTCGCCCCTTTTAGTTTGTTTTTACGTACATATATCAGATATCAGTTTTGAAAATTAAAAAAATAATATCTAAGGGCCAAGGCAGGACTTAAGGGTGGGTGATTACATTCTTGGTAACTACTGTGTTGAATGGCAGTCTTTGCAGCAACAAAAATTTTCTCTGCTGTATTGTCGTGCAATAATCTCACGCCTCGTGACAGCTATGCTCGGCGTTTTGTTTTTATAGCATCCTTTAATTTATACATCAATGACGCATAATACTCTTTAGTAACGTCTCTCTCTAGAGTGTTTCTCTATTTAAAGCCAATTAGTGGAATTCCTTAACAATCCCAAAAAATGTAACCGTCATATTTTTTTGGGCTTATGTCATCTTGGCTTTTTGGGCCGTGGTGATCCCGGATGACGTCAATCCATCGAGGACCTTTTCGACAGATGATCATGAATCATAGTTTCATCCCACGTGACAATTGACTCAATTATTTTGTTTTCGGATGCTTCTGCTGGTATGCCTTGACGAGGGTCATTTTCAATCGACTCTCTGCCTGAGTGAAACTGGAAACTATTTTTCTTTGGAATATGACGAAGAAGATTCTCCTTAGACATCATCTACACGTTGTTTAATTTCTGCCGGCACTTTATCTTCTTTTGAAAGAAACTTAATAACCGTGCTATAGTAAATTTTAACATTTCAGAATATAACGAAACAACACGTCTCCTATCAGCTCTAGTTGACTTACTACAGAAGGTAGAGTTTTCAAATTTTAACTGTAACATCGATTGATCATGCAAGGGCCGTGGCTGGAGTGGTATCTGTCTATGTACGCTGTGCAGACTGGATCTTGCGAACTTCAATGGTAAATTTCTCAAACGAAAACCTGTAGCAGATTAAACTTGCCGATGTTTTTAAAACGTTCATCCTTTTACCATCGCAACTTTGGGTAGAATCTTCGAATACAGTGTAATTGCTGAAGTACAACAGCTTGCATACAATAAACTAATATACTTATAGGCGTTTTTCATCTATCTACAGAATGACTGAAAATCATACTCGATCACTACTGTTTATCGTACACGAATTAAAGAAGAATTGTTCTTATTTCGCATGATAAACTTCAACATATCCGAACAGGTGATTAGGCATAAAACTCGTGGTTCACCATTGCGCGTCTTTTGTTACTAGACAAACTCTTTTATTGAACCAAACCCATATTTTAAAATTATTTTTTTCGATACCTTCGGTAATCGTGCTTGCAACCCTCCCGGGTGGAAGTCAAGCACCTTACCAACTAGTCCTAGAATGATTTTTAGACATTTAAAAAAAAATAATAGTATCAGTTGCTGTTGCTTAGTGTCGTGGTCCTCTGATATGTCTTGAACTCGGCGTACCACCTGTATCCATCCCTCCCGGTTCTGGGACATGTTATATACAGCGTTTAAAGAGGATCATGTTAACTCCTTTATTTAATCCGTGCATCTCACAGGACACCGTCCACCTTCACCAGCTTCCCCAGACTTTCATCATTATTTATATTGTAGCTTCATGCCCAAAGCATTTTGTGATCTGTAATCTTTTATTTTTTAATTGAAAAATTAACTACTTTAAAAATAATCATAAATGTACTTAATTGGTACTAATTGCAAACAAAAAATCGAGAAAATCTAAATGAGTAAAGTAGAAAGTATGTGCTAAGTTGACGTGGCATAGCTTAGAAATGGAATATGGTTATACGAGTACATTTAAGCATTTAATTTTAAGAGAATATTCCAAGTTCTTTCAAATTTATTCCACAATATTCAATATTTAAACCCAATATTGTTTCAATTTTATTATTATTCATCAAACAATGAATTGTTTACTACAATGCGGCACATATTTGTTGAATTTCAAATCATTCATAAAAAATAAAAAAAATATACGAACAAGGAAAATATTTACTGTCATTGAATATTTTAGTGAATTATTATAAATTTCCATGTTTTATTCATAAACTGCGATAACATGTCTGCCTCTCTAATATTATCAACTGGATGCAAATTCGCAAAAATGATTCAGTCCACTCAGCATGTCTTTTTTTATTTATTTAAAATAATACATATACCTTAATCTTGTATCCGAACAAAATCAAGGGAGTTAAATGTGTTTTCCATAGTTTACTGCAATGTGTTTCATCAAATATATCTAAACAGTGTTAATATTAGTAGGATTATGTATGTACATATATACATATACTCGTGCATAGAACTGTTTCAAAATGTATTGAGTCCTTTATGTACGATGCAAAAATACTGAAAAAGCCGAATAAATTCTGTAGAAATGCGTATTATTTTGTAACTACTCGTATTTTGCTCAGATGATTGAATAGTTATGATGAATATCGAATAGCGATAGGAAACAAAATTAATAGGACACTAAACCATATATTATCTACCAAAATCTGCTGACATGATAGTCAGTCAACAACTGTATTTTAGTACAAATTTTGAAATATGGGGGTGAAACTTAGACTTAGAAAAATACTGAATGCCGAATAAATGCTGCAGAAAGCGTGTTCTGAGAACAACACATGTGGTGGCAATGTGTGACAGAATACGGAATGAAGTGATTATGGATGTACTATATGTGAACTGAGAACAACACACGTGGTGACAATGTTTGACAGAATACGAATGAAGTAATTATGGATGTATGTGAACTTAAGCCGTATGGGTCGAGTAAGATGAAGAAGAGCACTCTGAGATGGTTTGGACACGTGGAACAAATAAATGAAAAAATATTAACGAAGCAAATATACAGTGCAAATGTGAGTGGAAGGGAAATCGTAGGAACAGCATTAGGGAAATCGTAGAACATCATGAGAAGGTGTATGTATGTGAAAGAAGCAAAATACGAGTATATGTGTCGCGATCAGAAAGTCTGACGTTTTGTCCTCTTTACCTACCGAAACAGGGAAACAGCGCGATAGTATGTATGTAGGTGCGATGTAATATTCCTTCTAATTAATCATGTGAATGAACAAGATGTCATTGTCAGTCATGTGTCGTTTGCGGATGGGCCACTGATTGGTGGCTAGTCACCTTTACAGAATGGGTATTGTCGAGGATCCCGGCTGCGAGTGTGCTTTGGATGATGAAACTATAAATCACGTATTTTTCAGTTGTCCTTTGTGGGACATCCTATGAATGTTGCATTTCTATTTTCTTCGTGAAACTTTTCCATTTATAGATAGATTGTTATTTTTGTGTAGTTTAATCAGTTGATACATTCAATTGTATTTTTTTGAAATTCAAAATCGATTACATTGACCCGTATATTTGCATAGTGACTTTGATTTGGTGGCACAAATCATCCTATTTGTGGATGCATTTACTATTAAAAAAATATGATTTTCGCACTACAACGATTCGTCAAAAAAAACAGCGAAAAATTTCTATTACGAGTATAATCAAATCAAATCACAAAAAGTAAACCCTTGTTTCATTATCCATCGAATGAACTTCACCGTAGTGTACTCGTATGTTAGAAGTTTTAACTAATATGTAAGTAAATAGGCGTCGTCCGTGGCCCAGTTGGTTGTGAATCTGTTCGTATTGACTGTCTTCCGCTCGTTTGCTGGTTCGATTCTCGCTGGTATTCTTTTAAAAAAAAGTTTCGAATTCGGTATTCACTTGAAGCATCTTGAACATATTTCTAGCTGGTCGGAAAATATTGCCTATAATCAGATAGATGTAACAACGAAGGTGTAGTAGTACAAATACCGAAAATATACACATCATCAAGACATTTCCCTGACGGGACGAGCAGATAGGATAAAGCGCCATGATATCCTATATCGACACACATCAGCCTCTCCTACATACATACACCTTCTCATGCAACTTTTACACTTTCTCTGACTTTCTACGTTTCCCTCGTTCAAAATATAATTTCCTTGATCCAATCATATTTTCCTTGGTCTTCCTCTTATGTTACAAGCCTTCCACTCACATTCGCGCTAAATACATATTTGTTTTGTAAGTATTTCTTTATTTATTCGTTTACATGCCCAAATCACCTGAGTGTTTTTCGTCGTCTTACTTAATACACCAGCTTTAAGTTTACATTCATCCCTAATCACTTTATTTTGTATTCTGTCACATACATTGTCACCTCATGCATTCTTTCAGTGAACGCATTTCTGCAGCAATTACTCGGCTCATTTCAATACATCAATGCTGGAAAATATATGGAAGAGTAGAACTATCACCATCACGACGAAAATGCGCCTAGTTAAGTCTCTTGTCTTTGCAATATTCATGAATAGCGCGGAGACATTGATTCGGAGAGCGAGCGAAAGGCGTAGAATAGATGCATTTGAAATGTGGGGCCGTAGATGGATGTTACGAATTACACGGAAAGCATCTAACCCTCAGAGTCACCGACAGATTGTCGACTATGTCTACGACGAGTCCTCCAATTCTTTGGGTACATTGTTCGTGGCCTAGGAGACAGTTTGGAGAGGTTTGTAGTTACTGGAGGCGTGGTAGGACGATGCACAAGAGAAAGAATCCCAATGCGTCGGACTGACCAAGTAAGTTACAAACCAATATAAGACTCGCTCCATCCTTGGCATGCTTTAAGAAGCGACTGAAAAACCTATTAATTTCTAGTCAGTAAAATAACGTGTTTCATTCCTGATTTTTCTTTTCCTTTCCTCTCCACCATTTCTTCCTTTCATTTTGATTGATGATATCTCACTTTATATGAAAAATAATGTTCGGGTGACTGTCCGTCTTTGTGGGGCTCGTGGGCATGTGCTCACGTATATGTTTATGGATTTCGTGGGGATGGATAGTAATTTGAATGATTTATGCAACCATGTAGCTTGCTTCATTTACTTTTGTCTGGTTGGTTGGAAAAGATTGCCGCCTGGCAATAAGCCCGCCAGATTTTATTTGCAATAAAAGTGTTAAAAAAAAAAAAAAGTGCCCTTCGAGTTGCTGAGTGCAAGGATGGATGAAGAGGAGTCGTCAGAGGCTATCATGGGAGTCACGATGCTCAGTCACGAGCTACACGACAGGGTGGATATTAAAGTTGGTACTAAAATACTGTTATGGTAAATAAGTAATCGCTATGCAAATAGTTACATAGTTCGATACATTCCAGAAGGAAACACAAATAATATTATAGATATAATGAAAGTTTTCGACAACCAACGTTAGAAGTGTCAAGCCTCATTCAAGTTAGTTTTGGCCCCGACGGAGCGAGAACTCGAGTGAAAGAACTAGACATATTTAAATGAAAATGAATGCAACAAAAAGACTGATGTTCAGGGTTACATTATCGACGAATTATTTTATTTACTAGTTTGACTTTCTGAATTTATTTGTTTGAATGCATTATTGTATTGACGCATAGTAGTAACACTGCAATTCAATAAACATTTCAGCCAAAACTACGAGTATATACATGTAAAATATTTAAAAAAAATTGAGTCGTTATGCTCTCGAAGCTTTCGAGAGTTTTATATATGGCTCTTGATGAGATTAATTTTGGTAATGGTAATCCCCAACATACATAATGTACACAATTATATTATATATTATTTACTTTAGAAACTCTCTTTTCATTATCAAACTTCTTCATTCCAATGTTAGAAAAAGACCTCTCATTTCTGTCTCCATTCAATTATATACCTCATAATCTTCTCCAATCAGGCTCCTTAATAACTCATAAAATCTGAACGTCGATCTTCCATCTATCAACACATCTATGCCCTGTCTAGCATTTCTACTCGAGTCATGCAACTGTTACTCTCTCGACCCAAGGTATAATCAGTTCAGTTCCATGAAAGTTACGCGACTCTCTTTGCAACGTCTCTCCCCCTATTTCCCGTTATATTATAGCATAAACTATCCAATGAATTATAAACATATTCAGAACTAAGTAACTAATTTATAAAATTTTATACTTTTAATTTAATGACCGTTGACTGATTTCACACTAAGAACTTTTCAGAATGGAAAATATAGTGGTTACTAATTAAAATGAAGATTCACGGTTTTATGTGTTTGAATTTCGTATTTAAGATAAGTACATTATATTACATTTTTATTGTTTAAATTATAAATGATAAATTTTTGTACAACTAACCATAAACATGTTAAAAAGTCTGATATGAAAAATCATATTAGGATACTTTATTTTGGTTTCGCCGGGAATCGTCAAAATGTGGATATGTGGTATGGAACTATATACGAGTACATAAACTACACTCCACCTAAAGTTGAATGTGTTATCGTAAGATCTAAACAGGTCGGTTTCTTTATGTTTTGCCTTACCTTGGTTTTTTTAGGCATGCACATACGGGGAAGTACTAAATCTAATGACTGCAGTCACTATCTTCCTATCCTTATACACAACTTATTTTATTTTTTGTAATATTTATAAATTTTAAATAATAGTGCATTTAATTCCCGAGAGTCTGTTCCAATCCAGGACGCCATTAAGGAGAGTCTGGGCTCTAAACGACCCTCTATGAATTGTCCTTTTATTATTTTTATTCAATCCCTGGATTGAAAATCGCGCCTTCTATCTCGGTAATCTTCACTCTGAAGCCTATTTATTTATTTTCAATATTTTTTGACCTCGTAAGAGTTGAGTATTTATCTATTATTTGCATAAAATCTTGTATTGGTCTCTTATATCACTGATAATGTGTTATAATTTATTGTCATAACATTTATTGTCATATTCAATATGATCTGTGTAGTGTAATAACTGTTAAAATATTTCAAGTGTGTATGAGATGAACGTTATTAATTGAAATATTTATCGTATAATAATATTTTCAAGTAAATTTTTAATGTCGTGCATAAAGATGCATATCCCATTCCTATATAATAAAATAAAATATGTGCCTCCCATTTACTGAGCATTAAGGCATGTGCTAAACACGGCCTGCAGTCGATAAAATACGTCATCGTTTCATAATCTAGTCGCTGAATATGCACACATTTATGGAAACTGGAAGATTAAGACTTTATTCTGATTTAATTAATGATTATATTATACAGTGATTCTCTAACTTTCGAATTAATGGACTCATTTTACAAACATCTTTCGGTTCTTTAACATCCATACACCTGACTGATTTTATATACTCTTACGTTCATTTCTAACGAATCCGATACAGGAATTTCTAGCTCTATCTCAAAGGCCCGAATTCATAGTTCAGCCTTAATACTAATTCCTTAAAATTTTGCGATTTGTATTCAGAGTCAAAGTCAACAACATCAAGTTCAAACACTTTAAAGTGCAATGGGTGTACCGCAAGGGTGCATCCTCTCTCCCGATTTGTTTAACCTATATGGAGAATACGTATATATTATGAGGAGAGCACTTGAAGACAGACGGCGAGATTGCCATTGGTGGAAGAAAGCTCTCGAATCCATGATATGCCGATAACACGACGGTAATTGCCACATTAGAGGAAGAAATGGTCGCGCTCCTTAAAAAGGGGAACAGGAAAGGAAGCTCCTGGGCCTGGAAATCAATAGGTCAAAAACTCAGCTTATGATAATAGACCGCAGTAACAAACTGCCACCAAATAATGTGAATCATGGTCTGAAAGTGGTTACTGACTTTATTTACTTAGGCTCCAATATTCCCAACAATGAAAGGTATGAGGCTGAGGTGAAAAGAAGAGGTGAAATGGTAAAAATTGCGATGTCAAAGTTGGAAAAGATATGGAAGAGCGGAACTATCACCATCACGTCGATAATGCGCCTAGTTAAGTCTTTCGCCTTCGCAATATTCATGTATGGCGCGAAACTTGAACGAAACTCATAACGAAATTGTAAAACAATACAAATATCTTACGATTTTACTTATCAAACTAATTCAAATACTGTTTAGTTTTGTATAAATATTGGTAGATTTTACTTCATTTTTGACAGATTATTGCCACTTATTTTTTAAAGATTATTGCGACTTATTTTTAGTGTTTTTTATTTTTAAATATATTTTCTTCCTTCCGATAGTCAGGCAGCTCCCGTCCTACGTCCCACCTTCCTACTTGACGTTGAGTTTTTTAATGACCTGATAGAGATTGTATCATAAATAAATTACTTTTGTAATCGCCATTTAGACATATGGTTGTAGGAAATTATTTAAGCTACACAACATTTTTATCAATAAAATTAATCAGAACTAAAATTCATACATCAACACTGCCCTCAAATTGCCTTCCACCCTTAATGAATGGCTAATTATTACCCTGCAATTTGGCTTTTATAAAATATTATTTTAATCAATACCTATTTGAGTTATATTTATATGATTAACGAAGTGTATCTCTTTAAACTGTGGTTTTGTTATTCTTATATATATCCGTATCATATTCTTATATATATCCGTATCATATATTCTTATATATATATATATATATATATATATATATATATATATATATATATATATATATATATATATATATATATATATATATATATATATATATATATATATATATATATATATATATATATATATCCGTATCATGTTGGTTTTGTTATTCTTATATATATCCGTATCATATAAAAAAATCAATAAATTAAAAATCTTTGAATAAATTTCCTTAGAAATTATAGATGCAATATTGAGAAACATTGATGTTATCCAGAGTAATGTCTTACTCGATATATTCAAATGACGTATACGATATTTTTCATCCATTTTGAAGGTGATTAATATTGTTCATTTTTTAAAGTTCTGTATTATAAAAACATGGGTGGTGAAACATTTTTAAATATATTTTTTTATCTATATGACCATTCTATATCATTGACGTATTGAGTGACGATTGAACGTTTTTTATTTATTTTTTCAATACCATCCGGACAATAATGTTATATTTCTTTCATAGACAATGACGTCTGTTCACTAGTTTATTGTCTAACGGCAATCTCTTCCAGCCAACCAGACAAAAGTCATGTAGATTCGTTATCATTACTAGTTCAAATGTTAAAACATTATTTTTTATACACAGAGAGACAAAAAGAAAAGAAGAATCAAATTACACATTAACTAAAATATGAAAAAAATACAAATATTTTAAATTTTCACTTATGAACTGACTGTCGGTGGTCTACCTACCTTCAACGTGTATTGTATTTTCACTTATGAACTGACTGTCGGTGGTCTACCTACCTTCAACGTGTATTGTATTTTCACTTATGAACTGACTGTCGGTGGTCTGCCTACCTTCAACGTGTATTGTATTTTCACTTATGAACTGACTGTCGGTGGTCTACCTACCTTCAACGTGTATTGTATATGAATACATAGCCAGACTAGAATTAGATAACTAATAAACACTATCCTAAATAATACAAAATGGCGAATTTATTGTCAAACGGCAATCTCTTCCAAACAACTAGACATGAGTTATGCAAATTCGTGCGAATTGCTGCGTAAAAGTTTACAATATGTTATTTACTTCAACACGCAAAGTAAGAGAAAGAAAAACAGACACATGACGCTTTAAAAATGAAAGAAAATGAAATATTTTCAAATGTTACCGAATACTGAGAAAGGGGAAGGGAGGTGGTAGAAGACAAGAATACTCCTTCCTGTCCACATGCAAAGCTTTTATCTTCTCGACATTCATACATCTCTTCATACAGCTCTTCCCTCGTTTTACCTCTTCCACGCTCTTTATTAATTTCAAATATATATTTGTATTGTTTGATTTATATCTAAAAAAAAATTATTTTATACATATGTGTATTCGTATCTAACAATCATATTTCATCCGATCATTCCGTACTCTATCCTACACAAATTTTCGCCATATTTATTCAGCTCTTATTATTCTTTAATGTCCATGCATCGCTTCCATGCATTAATGTGGTCATTAGAACACCACTATATACATTAATTTTTTTAAACTTGACTGATTTATTGGCAAATAATAATGATAAAATGACAATTTTATAGTGCCATTTAGAATGCAGATTCTCAAGGGTATTCTAAATCATTACTAAATGCACTGTTGACCTAGTTTTCCTAGTAACGCAAATTTCAATATCTATCCCTATCTTTCCATTTCTCATAAAACACACTTCCTAGAAGAAATCGCTCTAATATTTAATTGTTCACCCATCATACATTACAAATATACATGCTGTCACCCTTTCCAACAACCATGACTTTTAACTTCTTTACTTTCTTTATTCTATGCTTCTACCAACACTTTGTGTACACTGTTCTAGCTAACATTGCTCAATAATTTTCATTTTACAACAGTTCACTAATTCGTCAGCATAGAAAAAAACCATTAATAACCATATATGTTATCTTTTTTTCGCTCATCATCTCGTTCACACACGATTAAATATAAATATTGAAGAGTCATGGAGACCTTGTTTGACACCTTTCTTAATGAAAAACCATTTGTTCACTTACTCTGACACGTAAAAATATAAAAGCGTTTGACATCTTCAGCTAATAAAATAAAATAAAAATCTAAATGTTAGGAGAAATATTTGTTTTAAATGATTCGGTTCATTATTGAACGATATCAACAGCACTTCTCTCCTCTTACATGGCGTTTCTCTCACAATTGATTTTCCAAGTTGACCATGAATGCCACGCCGTGCGAAGAAGTCAAGATGCTAGAACTGGTAAGGTAAAATTTTATGGATCCTGACGGTGGGAGTTGGATTAAGAATACAGGCGGCAAAAGTAAGATATCTTAGAGAAGTCATAATGAAATTACTAAATACTTAAAACTTTAGAAATGGAACATTCGGTTTATGATATAGTGAGATCTCAGGTAGCTGGCTGGGACACATTGAAAATCGTCTGCTAAAACAAGTTTTGATAGATGATTTTCAATAAGCGACGAAGCAAAAATAATAATAATAGTTAAAGGACAAACTATATAGCGCCGTTTTGAAAGCAGATTCTCTTCAAGAGCACTATAGTTCGGAATTCGCTAGTATTGACAGATTAAAAATATTACTAAATAAATATATATATTGCACGCCACAGGACCAGCAACGGTAAAAACCTTGTAATAATACCCCGCCCTGTTGGATCGATTCGGAACAATCAAGTTCTACTCCTCTGGTCTCCTCGAAAAAACATTTCTCAGGCACATATTTGAGAGATACAACGGAGACATCTCATTAAGGGACTTGAATACAAAGAGATACAGTGTGAAATCAGTTGATTCAGAGAGGAGACGGGTAAATGACCGAGACACCCCTGGGAAATACAGCTGAGAAGGATGACTTAAGAGAGGCTGGGCTAGCCCGAACATATGTGAATGGAAGAGAGTTTGTTCAGCGTCGAAACTCGACCTGTTCATGATACGGGTAAAGACATGAATAAAAATTGGACCACAAGTAAAATACACTTTAATCAATAAACTAGTACCTTCCTTTGTAGTCTAGTTGGTATGACATCTGTCTTCCGGCCAAGATATCGCGTTTTCGATGCTGGTTGGTGTCCATTTTTTACAAAGGGTACCCATCTAGTTTTCACTTCAGGTTTTAATTTTTGTTTTCTGGTTGGGTTTAAGAGAGTGCCACGTGACAATAATCCAGCCGGGTTGTACTGTATATAACGAAGCGCAATATAACACAGTAAAATACGAAGGCTTAGAGGAAAAATAAGCATTTTAAATATTGTCGTCGATTGAAACACCAGTTCTTTTTACCACGGTATTTACATTTACAATGTACGATAAATATTGATATTTACTTTTTTCGTAAGTTTTCTTTATGGTTTATTTAGTCAATTCACTTTGCTGAGAGTGCTTTGTATTTTTTTCTAGTGTTGATTGATAGTAAAGAAATAAAATTAATAATATTAAGTGGGAATATAAGACAATGCATTGAGAACAGCACAGTTCAAGAAATCTTGACTAAAGAAAAAACTAGATTATCTCTGTGGCCTAGTTGGTAAATCCCTTGTCTTCGAAGTCAAGAGATATTTAGTTCAAAAAGTATGATTAAGAGAACTGATTTACTTTACTTGTTTCGTCTGAAAAAGGTTTTCACAGCTCTGAAACTAAGATAATCTCAGTGTATCATCTCGATGCTCTCCGTTATAGATAGGCGCAGAGAAGACAAATCTCGAAATTTTCTTTTAAAAACTTAAAATCATACATATCATCGTGCCATGTCCCTTTATTGTGTAGGCATAGAGGATAGGTTTTACCATATACATAGCTCTCGCCTTGTTCATATGCATACATTCAATCATAGCGCTTCCTCTGCCCACCAATGCTTCGATTGCCCATTACTTCCCCTTATAAGACGCGTTTTGGGAGTCTTTGATCGCCCATGCATATCACATATCCTGTACACCCCAGTTTCCATCCTACGACCAGATTATCTACAGTTAGAATGTTGCAGGGCTGAGATATTTGTGACATGATCACTCTAGTCCATCCAAAGGACGTGGCCAAGGAACCGCTGGTGGAACGGTTCCAAGCTTTAAATGTGTATCCTATAACAAACCCAAATCTTAGACCCATAGAGAAGTGTAAGAAGAAAAATTGGTTTTGTAGACAGATACATTTCTTACTCTGTTAAACATTGTAATAATACTCGTATATATTCTACGCAATGCATCTATTTATTCTGCTTTTTATCGCTTAGGTCTCGCTTTCATAAATCAGAATTGGCATGCTTAACACCATTCAATCTAGAAATATAAACATCTGACCATTCAAACCCTTTTATTTTTAAGAGGTAATTTTTCGTTTCCATAAAGCTGTGTTTAACTCTATCAATAATTTATTTCCCCTTTGCATAAAGTAAGCACTTGATAAAATATTAATGATTATAAATGGCATGTAATTTTTTAATATCAATGCCTTTATTGAATGAACTCAATCTTGCAGAAGGACATTGCTTATGTCAATGTAAAAGATTCGACAAAAAAATCCCCAAGCTAACCTTCATTTGAATCAACATATTTTTTATGAAATAAATAATAAGTAGTTCTTTAACAAAAAAAGCATAATGGGTCCCAGTACTCGTTAGAAGATAATTTTATTGGTACACTCCTAGAGATAGTAAAGTCATCTTGTCATTACCTCATAAGGATCGCCATCTCTTTCAGTATTTTACTGATGAGAAATATAGGCCATGATTTTTCATGGCAAAATTGGTGATTACGACTTCTCATGGCAGAATGAATTGGCGATTCAGATATATTGAAAAACGTGGCCGGAATACTACACTATCTTCGGCCCCAGTTATCGATTCCTCGGTTTAAGAACCACAGGAGTACACACGAAACTTTTTGTTCGTAATCGCATACTTCAGCAATACTACCGAACGTGAAAAGGCAATAAAACGCACACATTTAGCTCGTATTATTTGTTACCAAAAAAACTCTTACCAGACTGGGATACTTCATTTAATTTTTCGGGCACCATCGAGAATCGAACTTGAAACCCTCGGGTGGAAGTCAAACGTTTTAACACCTAAGTCACGAAGGTTTGTTAATTAATTTAATTATTTCCATAAAGTTTTACTATTTCGAATTGTTCGAGAAAATTGAGGGTCATGCGAGTGATACGTCAAAACAAGACTAGATAACAGAATATTCAGTAGTACATTCGACTTCCTATCCGGGTTCAATTACCGATAGGGCCCAACAAAAACAAATGAGGTCTGGTTTTACATAACACCTTTTAATATATTTCTGGTAGGCTAGAAGAAATTGCCTAATACCAAAACGCCCCATGTTTTTACTGTACACGACGAAATTGTCATATAAAACAACGCGATACAATACTCTCGCATGGTCGAGGTAATGGTGTTTAGTGTTTAAGAATTGCTTCACTCTGTCCAAAAGACTAGCTCATGTTTTAACTGGGTTGTTCAATACAGGTAACGTCGAAAATCGAAACAGGGACGTCTGAATACTTAGAAATTACGTCAACCACTAGAAAACTGGCGCCGACATGAACAGAGTCATACAATTATTTATACCTATTTTTATATGATTTAGTATTCACCTTGGAAGTAAAACTAATTTATAGTATTAGTATAAGAGTATAACCATATTATTTTTGAATAAAACTGGAACGCGGAAAAAATTGTTTTCTGATGAAGAGAAAAATGTGTAGCTTAAAATATTGAATGATTTTACATTTCCATTGTATACAGTAGAATTCGACGATTTCATTGTTATGTACAATTGCAATTTCTTCCGACCAACAAAAGTGTTAAAAAGCTTTAAGTAAAAAACGATGTTGGAACCATGAACTATGGGTACATACTCGTATCATACACGTATATACGCGTAATTTTTACAGAGTTAACTACCTAACATACATACATACATACCATCACGCCATTTACCTATCCCGGTAGGCAGAGAGGACAGAGCACCAGACTTCCCTTTCTCAAAACACATCTTCAACCTCTTCTACATCCATATACCTTCTCAAACAACGTCTACGATTTCTCTGACTTTCTACGTTTGCTTCTCTCAGAATATCACTCACTTGATCCAACCATACTTTCCTTGGTCCTCCTCTCACAGGACTGCATCTTGATCTTTCTTCATTCATTCGTTCCACATGCCCAAATCATCTCAACACACTTTTCTTCATCTTACTTAACACATCAGCCTTAAGTTCACATTTATCCCTTATCACTTCATTCCGTTTTCTGTCATAAATTGTCAATCCATGTGTTTTTCTCAATACACGAATTTAGTCGTGTCCAGTAAACTAGGTTTTTGCCTGTATTTCATTGAGGACTATTTTATATATCTGAAACATCCATTTTATTGCCAGCGTAATTCGACTGAGGAATGGTCGTTTCTATTTCTTTCTACTAAAATCAGAACAATAATTCGATATTTTGTCAATAGAAAATAAGTGTTTAGAAATTCGAACAGATTCTTAAAACCGAACATTATTTACCACAGAACTTATCCCGTTTCAAATGGACATGCGTGTAAGTGGGAAAAACTAGCACATTACAGCATAGCTTCCCAACCGGTGTGCCTCAAGCGGTTGGGAAGTGTGCCTCAAGCGGTTGGGAAGTGTGCCGCAAACCATAGGTTGCATATAGCCAAATTCAAAACCGTTACTTATAAGTTTCATTGGATTCCAAATTCGTTTGTATCCATTTCCAAAATATATCGAACCCTCGAAGTTCAGTTCAAAGGTTATCAATTTTCTTTCAAAAGAAGGGAAAACCTGGTAGAAATTAAATGACGATTAGATGCTGCCTATGGAAAATCTCCGTCATATCCCACAATGAAAGGTTGTGTTAAACAGTTTCACTTGAGCAGAGAATCGATTGAAAATTACCCTCGTCAAGTTAGACCAAATGAAGCACTCACTCCAGAAATAGTTGCTTTAGCGCAAAAGTACGTGTTATAAGATAGAAAACTTAAATAAAAAAAAATGACATCAACGTGTGGGCTTTCCAAAACCACTTTCAAAAAAAGTGAGCGTAAGAGTGGTGCTAAAACTATCTAGTGCTGTCCAAAGACAATGACATATTTAATGTTACGTTACATTTTTAATTCTCTGCGACGGGAAAGGAAAATAAATAATTGAGGGGATGAAACTTTGGTTTTGTGCCATGATCCTTTAGTCAAAAATGGACTAAATGGAGTGGCACCATCCGGGATCACCACGGCCTTAAAAAGTCAAGGTGACGCAAGCCCAAAAAACATTATGGCAACATAATTTTGGGATTGTCAGAAAATTTCACAAATTGACGTCAATGAGAAAAACACTGCGATTCATCATCATCATCATCAACCCGTCTCCATCCAAAGTTGAACATAGGCCTCCCCTCTCCTACTCCATTCCTCTCTTTCCTGGGCACATCGTGTCCAGTTGCTCCCGGCTACTCTTCTAATGCAGTTTGACCACCGCGTCTGAGGACGGCCCACACTTATTCTTGTCTGTCTTGGGCGCCACTCCAGCACTCCAACATTGCGATTACTAATGTATAAATTAAAAGATGCCTCACACACAGAGGAAAGCTGTCACGAGGCGGTAAATTATTGTACGACAATGCGCCAGAGAACACTACTACTGTAGCCCCAAATTCACCCTTACTGATATATTTTTTTTAAATCTGAAATCCGATTTGTGAGGAAACTAAACAAGGTGTTACACAATTCAAAGTGTTACACAATTCAAAGTGTTACACCATTTTGAGAATAAAACTTCAGAATATTTTTTCAGTGGTATTGAAAATTTAATTTATCTTTCTAAAAATGTATTGAACTACAGGATGACTATATCAAAAACTATATTTTAAGACACTACTTAGCGTTTGACCTATATTATACTCTTATACGCCAACGAGAGACGAATGCTACTCGTCATGAAAAATATAACAAATCGGCTAGGCTATTCTTTCAAACCTATATTATACTCTCATATTCATATATTACGCCAACGAGAGACGAACGCTACGCGTCATAACAAATGGAACAAATCGGCTAGGCTATTCTTTCAAACCAAAAAGTTCCCGTCAAAACAGGACTTATTGTAAACCTAGTCAAAATCGTAAATTTACATCAAGTAAAAAGTAAATAACAGATAAGTTTTTGCAAATCAATATCTGCCAAATATGATCAAAAAAATTCGTCCCGCTGAACAGGCGTATGGAATTAAAATAGACTTGAAAATTTATGCGAATATTAAATAAAGTATCGATCTTGTACACTCAAAGATGTTTTCCGATACAGAAATAAAATCAATTTATATCTTAAGTATATTTGTCTCAGAATCATCGTCATCATTGTCAAAAATGTGACAACCTAAGGCCACTTTTCTTCATTTGGTTTATTGACGACCTCCGTGGTATAGTTGATCAGACGCCTGATTTCCATTCGGGATTCGGGTTTGACTCCCGATTGTAAGCAATAACAAAAAATAAAAATGAGTCTCAGCTGATAAAAGAGTTTGTCAGATAACAATACTTACACGCACCGAGTAAATGTGCGAGTGTTGTTGCCTTTTCACGTACGGGGTATTATTGTCAACGTGTATGATGACGAACTAAAAGTTCCGTGATTACTCCGATGGTTCTAAATCTGAAGGCTCGGTACTGGGGCCAGAGGCAATATTGTCTCTATGCCATATTCTTCAGTACGACCGAATCACCAATTCGAATATGAAAACGGCACGAAACGAAAGCAGGATTCGGTTTGTTTGAAATATACATCTACAAATAATAAGGTCCTGAAACGAACCCACTGGGAATCTAAATTAATGGTCTGTTTAACCAAACTCTGCAATATATATAGTATGTCAGTTTTCTTGGGTCTGAGATTTTCTCGCCATTGTTTCTTTGAGATATATTTATCAAATCTTTAAGCGATACATGGAAGTAGAAAAATACTAGCAAGAGTTGAATAAATGCTGTAGAAATGCGTACACTGAGAATAATACATGGGTTAATAATCTACGAAAGGATAAGGGATGGATGAATGTGAACTTAAGATTGATGTGTTTAGTTTGGGCATATGGAATGAATGAATGGAGAAAGAAAAAAATATGTAGGGCAAATCAGAGTAGAAGGCGTGTGAGAGAAAAGTCACGGAAAGTATGATTGGATCAAGTGAATATTTTGTAAGAAGGAAACGTATAAATTAAAGAACTCGTAAGAGTTGTATGAGAAGGTGCGTGGATGTAGAAGAGGCTAAAAATGTGTGTGCAAATAGGAAAATCAAGCGTTCTGTCCTCTTTACCTACCCTGACAGGGTAATGGCGTGATGGTATGTATGTAAATACTTTTACTTATTGATGAAATCGACGTCAGTGCCTAATGGTTAGAATACTTGATCTAAAATCTGTTATGCCACGTGTTCCTAGTATGAGGGTTGCTACTTAAGTTTTGAGACAGACAAGTTAAAACAAATATTTATCATCGAAAATGGCTTTATTGTTTTTCAAAATACTCTCCATGAAGATCAATACACTTTTGCATGCGTTTGAACCAATTTTCGAAGCACTTTTTCCACTCCAAATGAGGTACCGCTTTTTCAGGCTTCGAAAAACGTTGAACTCGCAATTTATTTTTGATCTTCAGGAATAAAAAGAAGTCATGTCAAATCAGGTCTGTACGGCAGATGACCCATCAATTCGATGTTTTGAGTGCTCAAAAAGTCACTTGTTTGAGCCGATGTGTGAGAGCTTGCATTGTCGTAGTGGAGAATGATCCGTCTTGAGCGGTTGGTTTTCCTCATTTCTCCGAACATTTCTGGAAAATAAATGGCGGTGTACCATTCAGAATTGACCGTACGACGTTCCACTAAAGACACTGTTGCGACATGAACATTTACATCGAAGAAACAAGCCACCATTTGCTTCGAAGTGTTTCGTGCGCGAACAACTTTTTTTGTTGTTGTCAATGATTGTCAAATTATACGGTATCCAACGCAAACAAATCTTTTTGACGGCCACATGTTCATGCAATATTGAATGTATGCGAGTGAAACTTATGCCTCAATCTCACGATAAGTCACATGACGATCTTGCAATATCAGTTCACGTACAGCATCGATGTTTTCTGGCACAACAACCAATTTTGGACGACCTTCACGAAATGCGTCCTGGAGTGAACTACGACCACGATTGAATTCGGAAAACCAGCGAAACACAGTGACCTGGGATGATGCTTCATCACCAAAAGTCAAAGCGAGTTGATCGGCACACTGTTGTTGAGTAAGTCTACGTCGAAAATCATAAAAAATCATCGCACGAAAATGTTCACGATTTAATTCCATTTTTGGCCGAGATGAATTTTTCAAGTCACTGTAAACAACACAAATAGCACTTGTATGACCAAATTTTCTGAGCACATTGTACCATTAAAAACGTCAAGCTTTACGATGCTGATGTCAGATTTGACGTATCTATACTGGTATTGTCATATTTCAAAACGTAAGTAGCAGCCCTCGTAGTAGGCAACATAGATCGCCCTTTCATTCACATTAATCAAGTCCTCCTACCCAGAGCATCTATACCAGATGCTTGGACCAACTAGCATGTATCGTGAGTCCTGTATAACCTCGCAATCACATTCAATGCTACTGTCGTTCAATAACCCCCATCTCTGCATGTTCACCTTAACATCTAGTCTCCCCTACTCGGAGTATATTCAGGGTTCTCCAAATAGGTCAAGACAGTTGTTCTCTAGGTGCCATATTTTTCGGGAGCTTCATCAAGTCTATATCTATAAGAATATATGATTTCCGTGGTTGTTCCGTTGATAAGATACTTGTCTTATAACTCGTGGGTTACGGGAACCCAGTTTATGCTAGAAAGTATTCCAGTTTGATTTACACTTAAGGTATTTTCAACAATTTTCTGTTTGATTGGAAGAGATTGCTATATGGAAATATTACCGATAAGTTGTTCTGTATATGTATAGTACATTTATATCTAGTGGGCGTATAGCCGCGTGAAAATTTATTTCAATCTACCAGAAAGATGTGCATGCAAAAAACACATTAAAAAGCAATTTAATTAGTACCGGGAATCGAATAAAAAATGACTAAATTGAAGACAAATATTCTACCATTAGGCTACAGAGGTTATTTTTAGGCTTCATTTGATGGTAATATGTCGAAGACACATTACCATGAAATGGAGTCATACCATCAAATAGTTGGTCATATATTTTTATTATTATTATTAACACATTAATAATAATAAAAACATACGACCAACAGCACCATAGAATGAGTTATATTACCTGAGGGTGCTTTAATATCAGTTGGTATTTAATTATTTATTTAAATATTTTATTGCACCGTGTACAATACAGTTTGGGTCGATAGCCAAATGGAAATATAATATCTTGCAACGTATCGTATCGTATTATTGTTTTACAAAGCTGTTTTGAATGAAACGTGGAAGATTTACATCTTTGATCTTTAATTTGATAGGAAAAAACTATACTGAACCGTAACAAAAATGAAAATCAATAAAAGTTCAACAAAACAATCAAGTTTATTAGAAAATGTCATTAAAGGTTTCTTTTATTAGAAAATGTCACTCCGTTTCGACAATTTAACCTTTGTAATGAGTTTTCTTTGGCTTGTAAATAAAATTCAACTACCAGCCTGTTTTAGCAGTCACTGTCTCTAGTTATTAAGTAGTATGATATCCATGGCCTGGTTGGTAAGACGATTGACCTGTGAGTTCGATTATCGATTGTACCCAAACAAAATTAAGGGTCCCAGTGTGATAAAATAGTTCGTCAGGTAACAATACTCGCAGAGCTCCAAGTCAAATAACGATACACGAGCTCTGTGCCTACTTCATTGATTCTAACACCGATGGCTCGATTATTGACGTGGAATACAATATTCATTGTCTTCCAGTCACGCCCTTCAATATGTCTGAATTACCAATTCGGATGGGTTGAAGTGTACAATACAAAAGAAAAAAGGAAAGTATTTAAAATTCTGAGGTATTTATTTACACTTTGACAATCATTACTTAAAATAATGGAATTCCTATATAACAGCAATTTTACGTTACCTTTTTCAAATGGTTCATAAATATTTTTTTTCCTAAAGCAAAGCATATATTTCGGGATTGGAATAATTATTATACCCGACCTTCTTGAATACTTTTTTCAGCATTAATTTATTATTAACACCCAATGCACGACTCGAGAGTATACTCAGAAAGACACGCATTTTTTCGAAATCTTTATCAAATTTAAATATCACCGATAGCGATCCAACACATCATATACTTTTTTGCATCAGATTTTTTGTCACAATACAAATAAAACATCGCTGTCGCAATTTTGTGAGTAAAAAATTAAATATGTACGTTTTTATGGAAAATCTCGATGCTTAGTTTTTTTTGTCACGAGGCTCGATTCATAAGTTATTATTATAAACACTCATAAAATAGAGTTTACTATCTTTAGATCAATAACGTTGCTTTATGTTTTGACTTTTTTAAATATAAAATTGAGCAATAAATGATTGAAAGATTTTTATAGAAAAAAACCTCATATAATGCGAGTTTTCATCACCCTAATTTGCATACATATTAGCTGTTTAATATTGCATTTATGTTATTTTTCAACAGTTGAACATACATTTTTGGAAAAATCAAATAAGAAATATTTTAAGCATTTCGTTTCTTCTTTTTCTTACTTAAATGACCGTCTAGGTGTCAATTTACAGAGCTACAACGATCTACACAATAAAATAAAAAGGTCAATCAATAAAACCATCCGGCTTTATTGTATTTCTTATTCCAGACTACATCTAATATTTTAAGCATCCGGAGAGAGACTAATCCCAGACTACATCTAATATTTTAAGCATCCGGAAAATATTAGATGTAGTCTGGAATAAGAAATACTTGAGAATAGACAGTAAAGTTTAAATTAATCAAGTATGTGTGGGACCAATTATGACTTATAGTATAGAGTCGAGATCAGATACAACAAAAAAAACAAAAAGAATGCTTAGAACTAATAAACTGAAAATCCTCAGAGCCAATGCAGAAAACCCACTTAGAAATAGAGATAACCCGTACCTAAGAAATGTGTCAAGCGTAAGATATTGTGAGATGTGGTAGAAACCACACAAGACTGGGCGAGGTTATGTGGAAAATATGAATTATACAAGAGTTTCCTACGTGGCAATGCACACCCGCTGGCAGTCGTCTCCCAGGAAGACCTCCAAAAAGATGGAAGGATAGCTTGGAGTCAACATTTCAAGAGAGGTGGTCCTGGTTATAATACACTACAAGTTTAATTTTAGACTTAGAACATGAAATATGTCTTTATAGTTCTTGAGCCTTAATCACATTAAAAGTGATACTAAAACTACAAGTAATTTGTCATATTTATATGCAATCCTATTCAATTTTAGACCACTTTTAAGTACGTCCAGTATGTAATCAACCAATTAATCAAATATTTAAACCTCCAACAAAACTTTACATATTTTTCTTTCTTGTATTATTCTTATTCACGTTCACTGTGTACAGTCAACCTGGTGGCCAAATTTGTATATATATATATATATATATATATATATATATATATATATATATATATATATATATATATATATATATTTATATATATATATATATATATATATATATATATATATATATATATATATATATATATATATATATATATATATATATATATATATATATATATATATATATATATATATATATATATATATATATATATATATATATATATATATATATATATATATATATATATATATATAATACTTGAATGTTTAGCTAGTCTTTATAAATTCAATGTTCTTAACCTTCTGATACTCTAGATGAAATTCATTCAGTGCAATAGGGCTAGCCAAGACAGTAGTCTTGATCGTGCTTTTGTAGTGGCCTGTTGCCTTAATTTGCATCAACAAGGCGGTGTATGATCGACGATCTAGAAAGGTGATCTAATCGTGCAATGGCTCCCTAAGTGCACTTGCCTTGCACATAATTATGTCGTGTGATCTGGGATCAGATCATATTATGTTGAATACCAGAAAACAAAACTAGAGCTTCGCCCTTTCTGGAAACGTCAATTAGTGAAGCTCCTTAAATAGCGACGTTACCAGGCCAATTTACCAGAATTACATATAAACATACCATTTGTATCCATGTCGGAGTAGACAGAAATGACAGAGCGCCAAACTTTATCTTTCTCATACAACTCGAATCGGTTTCTCTGACTTGAATCCTTTTCTTCTTTCAAGATTTTATTTCTTTGATCAATTTTTTTGTCTTCCTCTCTCATGCTTTCTAATTACATTAGTTTTATCAGATTTTCATCACTCATTCGTTCTACATGTCCAAACCACCTTAAATTACTCTTTTATTTTGCTTATTACATCAAATCCATTGTTTAAATTTATTTTTAATCACTTCATTCCGAATACCAGAATTAATTATATTATTATAAATCAAACTATAGAATTACACACTATTTGAAGGATATATGAAAACACAGTTAGACAGGGATTAGAAAATATTATAAAAATATGAATGGCTAAAGTTGAGATTTAAAAAATATATATTTTTTTGTAAATGGTCAAAAGAAATAACCATTCAATCAAGACACACAGGATGAAAGTGACCAGGTTAGCTACTCGTATCTGAACGAATGCTAAGTAACAAATGAATATGTCGTCATTATTGTTATTAGTTAATAAGGCATTCCATTCTATAAAGGGGATGATTTGTGCCGATAACAATTTGACAGGAAAGTAAGTAGTATGAGAATATGGAAGATACAATTATAGTACTCGAGTTTTGGACAGAAAATTCAGATTTGTGACTATACATTAATGGAGAATTAAGTGCGAGTAGGTGGGACATGTTCAACGGACGGGGGACATTTACAATTGAGTAAATAAAAGGACAGTCAAAGAAAACGCGGTCGTGGGTCTCCTCACCCATTCCACACATGCACGTACGACTTCCTTTTATATGGATTTCACAAACTTGACTGGCTTTCTATCAGACAGTGGCTTATTCTATATTGGCATTTGAAATACAAGATTAACACCCGCACCTGATAAGTAAGTTCATCATTGGCCTGTTCTCAATCATTCAAGCAAAACCATTCTCCCAGCCGTTATGACTTTTGGAAGGACCTTAATTCTACTGATCAGGACTGCTTCGCATATTGACGTATTTCATATCACATTGTGATATTTTTTTGTTCTAAGACTAGTGACGTTGGATAGCACTAATCAACTTATTCCAGTGAATATGGAATATTTTATTTTCGTAAATATGTAATTTAAAAAAAAATTGAAAATCAATATAATTGGGTTAAGTCGTGATCGAAAATAAAAATAAATAAATAATATATATTCACGTTTCATTTCTATCAGATCATGATGCCAAAACATTAGGAACACTGATTTAGTATATAAAATATTATATGGACGTAATTATGCAAAAATAAAACAAACCCAGAATACACATAACTTGATTTATTTCTCGACGTCGAATTGGGGATATGGACATTTTAAAGTATGTGACCCAGAGATATTTTTACGAACAATATTGTCTACTAACCTCAGTAACTAAATTTTCGAGCCCAAAATCACTTTAGTAGACGCGTAAGTCACATTTCGTCAACGTTTGCGATCGATATACTACGGCACGTAGAGATACAACATTTGCACAAGTTTAACGCGCGCGAGTATTGTTACTAGACGAACTATTTTTTAAACTATGGTAAACTAGGACAATAAATGTGCTATATTAGATTTGTATCCTTTTTGCGGATAGCTGTATACTGATGACATGGTTATGTTAAAGGAGAATGAGGATGAATTACAGAGTTTGATAAGTAAATTGTATAAGAGATACGAATAGAGAGATTGTGCGAAATCCAGAATCATGTCGATAGCAAAGGTTGATAGGGAAAGTAAATGCGGTATATCTGGGAGAACAATGAAAGATTATAGCAAGTTAAGGAATTCTCCTAAGGAGTATTTTTTCAGATGTTGGAAGAGTTTGGATCGATATCGACCGGCGTGCACCGAAATGAATTAAAGTCAATGGGGCACTAAAACATGTATACTCGAACCGAACGGTATCAAAATCTGGTAGGATGTTAGCTCACAACATTATTTAAGTACCAAATTTGATGTATGGGAGTGAAGCATAAGCATTGAAAATACTGAAATAAGCTGAATAAATGCTGTGGAACTGCGTGCACTGAGAGGAAATTATGGGGTGACAATGTTTGATGGAATACGGAATGAAGTGATTAGGGATGAATGTGAACTTAAAACTGATGTGTTGAGTAAGATGAAAAAGAGCACTCTGAGATAGTTTGGGTATTGTGGAACGAATGAAGAAAGATACACTTACAAAACAAAAAATATAGTGAACATGTTAGAGGAAGATTAAAGAAAGTATGGTTGGATCAAGTGAATGATATTTGGAAAGAAGAAAACGTAAAAAAGTCAGAGAAATCATAGGAGTTGTATGAATTAAGTGTATGGGTGTACAACAGGAGACTCCTCACTGCCTATCCCAACATAAAAATAGCGTCACGGCATGTATGTAAGTATTTGTGCTTGTTGATAAAATAGATGTTGGTCCCAAATGGTTAGAATACTTTTTCTCAAAGCTGTCGTCCTTCGAATAAGAGTAACATAACGAAGTTTTTTTCTGCATTTGTATATACACATATGACTTCATTTATGTCCAATAAATTCAAGTGTACACATATTTAGATTAACATTATCCGCGAGAGGTTCAAATGATATTTGAGTGGGTAGAATTTTAAAATAATTTCCTTAAACTAGGTAGTTAAACACATTTTGATGTCATGAATATTTACATGTTGTATTTATATGACATTGGATAAAACGTTGCTATATTAAGAAATTAGTGTTATATAAAAAAAAGTATTATTTTTGTAAACTTGATTTGTAAGATTGTTGTGTTCCAATGGGGATCCTTAGTTGGTGATCAAGTAATATTAAAAAAAACATACACAAAACAATTATTAATTTATGTTTATAACATGTTATACGCAGATAATTTTATGATCAAGTTAAATATTACAGAAAGTATTGCTAGGAAATCAACGATTTCATGTTACCTTTTTACTGTCGAGTTAATTCAAACTTGCAAATGTTTAAATTGAAAAATGTAACTAGCGGATAATAGATTTTTACTAGGGTGTACCTAGCGGATATTTGATGTCTACTAAGATGTAACCAGCTGATATTATATGTTTGATTAGTTATAACGAGCGGATATTGGATGTCTACTAAGGCGTCTCTAATGGATATCTACTAAGATTCGAATTAACAAAATATAATACATACTTTAACGCAATTTTTTGAAGTAGACATAGTTCCCGACTTTTCTATCACGTCATTTATATTTCGCTTCTACCACGGCCAAATATCGTCTTATACGGCTCCCTCAGTTTTTCTGACTTTTCTCATTTTTTTCAATGCCATATCAGGTATGTCTAATGATGGCGATCACCAAAGCAAAAACTTTTTTGTATTGAACCAGACGGACCAGCTCCCCAACACCTCGCGTTCAATCTAGTCTCTGATGTTGGGAAGCCAAAATTTCCGATATCTCTTCAACCCTCAATTTTATCCTGGATGAGGAGGATTCATAGACTAAATACAGTTTAGACGATTATAATTACTAATCCCATAAAATATAGAATTTAATGTGATGTTTATAGTTGCTATCTTTCTTGTATTAGACTGCTCCATAACCTCCTATTATCAGTAAGATTTTAACCATGCTCACAATAGTTTATTAGACTAAAGAACTAGAGATCTTGTATGATCTTGCAACGGAAAGATGAGCCTGAAGCCGAGTGGTAAATTATACTAAAGCCTTCGAAACGTCAAAATGCAAGGGGATATGACGATGCTTCAATTAATGTGCATTTCATCAATTTAAATATTTAATCGTTTATTCAGTAAAACATAGATGTGCCCGATCTTGGTAAAACCCGATTGCACTGCGAAAACGATCAAGAAATTTAGCAATGGACCGCTTGCCTTGTAAATGGTAACTTGTTTTGATTATTTCGACACACCACTAACTCAACTTGTTATGATATCTATATACTCGTACGTGTAATGTCCCATCACGGCTTTCGACATTAAAAACCGCACATACGTATTTCTTATGCACGTGGAGAAAAGTAATAATCCAATCTAAAGCTCTTCAAAAGTAACATAAGTTAGCGCCAGTGGTGAAATGGTTTTGGTGGTCGCTAAATAATATACTGTTGTATATTATACTTTTGTTATAAATAGTACAACCTGACGGGCGTATACATACATATGTTATGTCATAATCTCTTTCAAACAACCAGAAATATGCTTAAGAAGTCTCGAGTGAAAACCAGACTGGAATCCTTTTTTTAAATTTGGATTCTAACGGGAATTAAATCCGTAACCCTCGGGCTGGAAGACAGTCATTTTACCACCTATGCCATGGATATCGTCTGGCATCCCAGCGTCGAACAATCTAGTGTCGCAGGTGTGTATCTCGTTGCCTTTCGCTTCTGGTAATATATGGTATATAGACCTGGTACACATTTATACCTCATTTCAAGGCACATCAACTCCGTAGTGAGTCCTAAAATTGTTCTGGAACAATGGATGAATAGTATAGAGTCATCTTGTAACTTACAAAACGAGCCTCTCATGTATTGAAATTTTTCATGTGTTTTTTTGTGTAAATCCTCACTTATAGAATCGTATTGAATACGTGATGATTGTATGATCTATCGGGAAAAAAATCCATTCTGTCGCCTCAACAAATCTTGTGTACTTAAAAACGTTTTGAAATTCCGTAAAATCGAGGAAATTACGTAAACACGTGCTTAGATGCATATTATTTGGACAGGGCCGTAGAGCCAAATTATAATGAATAAATATTCAAACGTACAAAAAGGTGATTTAAATACGTACATAAGTGAATAAATAATATAAAGTTTATATAACCAAAACTTTAAACGTAAATTAAACAAGAAAAAAAATTAAAAGATGCGTTGAAAGAAACATTCCACAAAATTTACACGAATTTCGTACATTATTGGGACATTTACATATATCGTGGGGGCCGTAATATCCCTGTTACGAGTGACTATCATCATACCGTTAATTTTATAAAATACCAAAAGCAAATAATCATTTACAAATAATTATTTATACTAAGTACGAAGAAGGAAATTATTAAGTACGAAACAAGCAGCGACACCAAGATTTTTTAAAAGAGTGCCTTCCGACATAATTTGGTTACAATTTTTTGCCAAATTGAACATTACTAAAATTTATACGATTATTATTACAATATAAAAAAAATCATGGATCGTGTTTCAAATATGTTTGTTTATTTTTCATAAAATCTAATTTTAGCCTCATTAACTTGCACATTTCAAATTAATGAGGTTAATCTTGTATATTTCAAGTTAAAGTGGTTAATTATATCTCAGAGCTTCTCATTTTTTTGTCACTTCAATAATACTTAAAATTTATCCTTAAAACAATGTATAAAATATTTATCAATCTTATCTTAATACAATGGATACATTTTTTTATCCTTAATAAATGTATAAAGAAACACAGACAATAAAAAGTTGCGTGGTCTTGGCTTATATAATGCTCTTTGGGATTTCGTTAAAATGTATGGTCCTACATTGAAGCTGTATTTTCTCAAAAAAAAATCGTCAAATAGGGTGGTTAATTTAACGTTTTTATTTAGTATATTTCAAGTCTCGTTCGATTTTTTCCTCATAAGTTGACATGGGGTAACGTTATAAGGTGTGATTTAATTAATTTCTATCCTTCACCTTCCTTCGCTTTCTTTACCCTCGATTGTTGAGCTTACCATATATGGTTTCGTATCTTTTATTTTTTTTTTGTAATTTTTTGTTAAACGTGATGACATGTGCTTTAAAGTTTGTTCAATTATTTTTTATGTGTCAGCATTGTACTAATAATATATATTGATTGTTAACTTGTTATTGGTAAAACTGTTTCATATAAACGTAACACTGTCCATGAAATTATATTATTGTTGTTTTACACATTTTTTATCCCATTATTTTGAAATTGAGTTTCAGATTAAAAATATAAGCTGTGTACCGTAATGTCTATGGTAAGTGAGAAGGGAAAAATATTTCATTTTTATTTAGGGTTAGTACTATAAAAATCAATTAACAAATTAAACCGGCATCTTGATGCAACAGGTGATTTATGTATTTTATCACCACTAAACAAGACTAAAAATCTTCTGTGTATTTATTTAATTAGGTATTATTCGTAGTAATTCTTGAATAATCAGCTAAAAATGGACAGTTGTCGATAAATAATAGACGATTAATGCTGTAGACGACGCAACAGCGAGGATCAATCGAGCAACAACTCGGCTTCTACTTGCTAAGGAAGCTTTAATGCACACTGAATTTGATCTGAGTGAAAGCATATATTGTATTATAGTCAACGTTAATTATCTTTTTTCTTTCAACGGGATTCTGCATGGTATTCCCAAGGACACTGGTACAGGCTGCCAAGTCTAGAATTACGGATTTAGCACTTCATAAAAAGGAGATGAAGAGTTATGCACCAAACTACCAATATACTAAAATAAAATAATCTGCTAGAGCCGACCCTGACATCTGCCTGCAGACGATGTCACCAATGTCAAGCTAGTATGACAAAAAGAACCATCGCGATGTATTCATATTTCAACAGTCTCAAGCTCTCCACACCGCGGGCAATTATATTTTTATTATTTATTTAGTTACTTTTTTGACATACTATATGACGTTCGAATAATGCTGCTTTTTATATTCAAATGCTTGTTGTTGAAAAGGGTGATTCTCTGAATAGTTGCAATGTCTTCTTCTTCATCACGTACTTTATGCTGAGCATCGTGGTCTTCCACTACGTCTAGAATCCGGTGGACCATATTTCTCCATCCTTCCCAGTCCTGGGTTATATTAATTAAAGCGTTTAAAGAGGATCCTTCTAACTAACTTATTTGGTTCTTGCTTCTTTTAGAAAACTTTCCTCTTACTCGCTTTCCTTCAACCGTTTCCATGATCACCAACTTATCCAGACTTTTGTTATTTTTCTGGCGACATGCCTAAAAATAATTTTAGTATACTTTTCCTTACGGTCCATGGGAACACTTGTTTTTATCTTCTTTTGTTCACATATAAACAATGTTAGATTAGAACAAGTAGAAGAATTTTGCTTTATAGAGAGTATGTTTTGAGAGATGGTTAGATAAAAAAAGATATTGAAAGACGTGTTACTGCAAGTAACAATGTCAAAGACGTAGTATTGTTTTTTCCAATATAATCAATCGCAAAATCTTTAAAAAATGATTGTGTACAGCGGTGCGGTAGTGCTAATCTTGATGTATGGAAGCGAAGCTTGGACATTTGAAAAGGAGTGTTAAAAGCAGTAGTAATGCGTGCCTTGCGTATAATATCTGTTGATGCAATATTTTGTAGAGGAAGGAATAATCGGACCGAGGACAACTGTTTGTAAGAGATGGATGTTATAAGGAAAATTGCGAAAAATATCTTAAAATAGTTTGGCCACATTGCGAAAAGTTTACGAAACAAATATATTTGTTTGAAATTAATGTAGAGCGAGGAAGAGGTAGACCCAGGAAAGAGCGGAAGAAGATATTTGAAAGAATTTCAACTGAAGGAAAGGTAAGAACAATGAGAAACAAGTAAGAATGTATGATGAGATATATGAATGTGGACTGTGTAGATAAAAAAAGCGTGGAGATCTGTACACTCGACCTACCACAAAAGGAACATAGTCTAATTGTATGTATGCATATTCAAAAGTTTGATTATGTAGCGCCCCCGAATGATAGTGAACTAATTATTTTAGATCAGGTATTTTTTGTAAATAACTATATTTCCAATACGAAATATGACAAAATGCAATACCGACGTATTGGAACAAACCGTCGGAACAGGTTTATGCCGAAATTTTCGGTTTTTATATTTGTACTATAAAAGTATTTAAATGTTGGAAAGTACACGTGGACTATAGTTCAATATTTCTTTTTCTCAACATTTTAATACTTGGCAATCAGATTTGTGGCCTTTTTATACATCAATTTTTCCTCAGCATTTGTTTGCTGTCTCAAATCGATGTTCTCGTCGTATTTTATCGATTTAAATGAAATGTTATCTTAACCTAGGCATTTGGTTTTTTTTAAACCCCCTTTACTATACGGAAGATATGCTTGAAAATGTAAAGCATTTACTATCTTATACTAGGTATTTCATACAATTTATATTTCTAAAGCTTTCATTTCATTGTTTGATTAGATAAACTAAGTTTAGTGTATGAATTTGAGGTCTGCATCGATCGTGGATAAAATGGTAAGTTATATCGCATGGGTTCTGCAAAAATCCACATATTACTTAGAAAATCGTATGCGATAGAAAATACGAAAAAAATACAAGAAATCGATCGGTTCAAACTTCAATATTTTCAATAAATTTTTCGTGTTACATTAATGTTACAACCAATATTTCACCAATAAGGCGGTTTTAAATACGTCTCTCTCTTTCGCTCCCAAACTTACTTTCATTAAAAATTGAATAGAATAGTTTGATTTTTGGTTTAACTGGTTCTAAAAAATATACTTACATATTTTTTTTACCAAATATGTTTTACTCATGTATAGATTTGGGGGAGTACTCAATATAACGACCGTAGCTACCGCTTTCCTATTCCAACATTCAACTTGTTTTCTTTTCGATTTAAATTTTAATGTCCAATGTCTCTACCATCCATCAATTGGGGATAAACGAAAGACTTTTGACAACACGCAGAAAAAGAATAACATACTTTGGACATGTTATTAAAAAAAATTTACTTTAGAAAATCTGGTGATCATGGGCGTAGTTGCTATAGTTGAAGGAAGGCGAGCTAGCGGAAGATGTCTTATGAGATAGATCAAATAAAGAAGTTAACAGTATCCTCTTTAAGCGCTGCACTCAACATGGTCCAGATCCGGGAGAGATGGAGACAGGTGGTGCGTCGAGTTCGAGATATAGCAGAGAACCACGACACTCAGCATTGAGGACACGATTAAGAAATTTATTTTCAATACAGTCTACTGAAAAGCACTCATGAGTCGAAGGACACCTTATCTATGCATGTAATTTAGTAGAATAATAGTATACCTTATGTATGCATGTACTTTAGCAATCCTAAACCTTATCTATGCGTGTAATTTAGCAGTCCATTTGAGTAGTTCATTTTTTATTTTCAATAGTTTTTTTAAGACTTTTAGAGTTATCCTTTGTTACACTTGTCTGTATATTTTATCTAGTTTTAACATATATATATATTTATACTTTTTTGTAAATAATACAATACGGCGTTTTAAAAACTAAGTTATGGAGGTCATCGTGATCACTTTCGGAATAGAAATGGTTTAAGACTGTAACATATTCGTATTTTACAATTATTTTATAAAGTGATAATCAAGTAAATTCCGTTTTTAATGACATCGTCTCAACAGCGCCACGACCTCTGTCCATCGGTTGGTTCTTTTTATAAAAATAGGAGTTCATGATGGAGTATAGTATCGTATTATTGGAATATATTGTACGAAAAAAAAGTAGTTACGTGTTTCTTGAATAGATGTCGTTAGAACACATTTTTTGATACTAACTCAATTCCGAACGTCCTGAATGTATGTAATTATAAAAGGTAATAGTTCAGCGTATTTTTCGGTCACTGTTTACCCAAATTTCTTCAAATTTTTTGTGCGTTATTTTAAACAGGGAACAATATAAATTGTTATTCAGAGATTAATGCTTTTTTAAAGAAAAATATGCGACACAAAACAAAAAAATATGTATATTGTATGGCAACGATGCAGTAAATGATCGTGTGTATCAAATGTGGTTTAAAAAATCGTAAAGGTGATACGACACTTGAAGATGTTGTCCACTCTGGAAGGCTGATTACTACTGACCCGATTCATCGACACAACCAATTGCTGTAATTGTACTAAACATATCGAATTTGACCTAAATTAATTTCCGGTCAACCCAATGTTACACTTTCGTTGTATATGGAAAAACCTGTTGGATATATTGCTATGTAGTAATACTCGATTTCATAATAAAAAAAACCCTCGTGCAGTTACCACGCCAGCCAGACACGCTCCAAATCATCAATTTGGACAAGTTGAAGAATATATTATACGAATAAAAAAAAATATTTACAGTATCTAAAGTATATTTTTATATTATATAATTGGCTAAAATTAAGCATCTACTTTAAAGTGTTTGCAAAGTTCAGTTTTGATTTCGCAGACTACGTCGCCCAGTGGTTATTGGCACTCTGGTAGATTAAGACATGATCATTAGATATTTTAAATAAAGCAAATAAACTAATTTATGGGTCGAATTGTTTTTGCAAATATGCATACATTTAAATGTTATTCAAAAAATTAAAAATGTTTTTAAGTATTTTAATTTGATTAAAGAAAATGTAATCCCTCTTTAAAATTAGTCACTTTATCTTATATTACAATTCAACGAGAATTATAATTAAACCTACTTGATAACGGATAATACCGATTATCACGAGTATATTTGATTATTGTATTCAATATTTATATCATATTAACAGCGAGTGTCGTGTGAAAAATTCACAATAAATTTTATGATGCATACTATATTTGGAACCATACGAGTATGTTAAATGCTGAATAGTGTTGGACCATTTTACACATCGCAAATGATTTAAACTTAATTTGCGGTTCATTTGACCAACTTAGCATAGTTGATAAGACGCCTGTATAGCCTACTCAGGGGTTGCGGTGTCGATTCTCGTTGGAATTAAACATTTTTTAAAGAAATACTCCAGTCTAGTTTTCACTTAAGGCCTTTTTAACATATTTTCGGTTGGTTGGCCAAGATAATAAACATGCCATGCTGTACTATATACGACGAAAGTGTAATACATTATACTATAACTTCAACAAATATGATAAAACTAAGACGGTTTCTTCTTAATTCCCTGAAAAATCCTTTATATTCCCAACATGACAGCTTGATTGAAAGAAATATTGGAGATTTGAGAAACGTGAACCGTCAGGCATGCCGACGTCTCTATCATCCAAGAACTAGCGAAAGCTTTTCAACAACATGCCGGAAAAGAATCCTAAGTTACATGGGTATGTTGCCAGAAAGAACGATGAAAGTCTTAACAAGCTGGTGATCACGAGTTTAGTAGAGGGAAAACGAGCAAGAATAAGGTTCTCTTTCAACGTTGCATTTAATATGACCCGAGTCCTCTTTCAACGTTCCATTTAATATGGTGTAGGCTGGGAAGGATGAAAACAAATGGTGCATCCAGTTCCAGATATAGAGAGGACCACAACGCTCAGCAATAGGCATACGATGAAGAATAAGAATATTCCAACAACTCCGAGATATTCCCCCGATTCACTAATGATTCACTAATTAAACTTCTCTTGCCTCCGCCATCGTGATCATGGAAACCTCTCTTGCCTCAGTCATCATGATTGTGGAAACTTCTCTTGCCTCAGACATCTATAGAACCATCTCAATATAACATATGAATAGGAAATGGCATCTACCTCAGACTCAAAATCAACCAAATGGAGGTGAACTCATTGACGACACAATGAAATTTGCTTCCCATAGATATATCCGAGCTATCCAATTTCTCTCTGGCCATGGTGACTTTAATGTCAAACTTTTAGCTTCAATCTTGTCCTTTCGACTTGTTGTAATGTTTTGTGGTCACCTGGATCAATCTACATATCACATTTTGTGGTATTACGATGATAATCGAGTCAATAATTTCCGTAGGGATCTCCACTCAGCCTTATATCGGTTCATCTCCAGACCGATTTGATACACCGATCTAGTGGCATCAAATAATAGTTTTGCTGCATTCGAAGTTTTCTGTGAAAGTACTGGCAACTTTCTAGGCTGTTTGAACTCCAGGTCACAAGCCGCTTTATAAGTATATTTACTGAGCTGCGAGACATTTACCTTCTCTCGTGACGTCGGACCTTAACTCCGTCGTCGCTACTATTCTCTTCACACTCAGGTGTGTCACCACCAGAGGAGAAGTCCCCGTGGCAGACGTCGTGCTTCTAAGAAATAAAGAAGATATCAATCCTCTACTGTAGGTTGCGCTGCATGGGAACTTATTTTATCCCCTATAAAAGCGTGGGTGCTGGTGGGATCGAAATGAACAGGTTAAAACCCTCGTTTTATCAATTTTTCTATATGGTGCAGATACTTGGAGCTCAAGGCGAGAAGGAGTACCTTTGGGCAGTTCCTTCATTGTCACTACGTGACGTCACACCCATAAAAACATAGAAAATATTTCGATCATACTATTTATATCTTTTATACTACTCGTATTTTAACTTTTTTTAGAACATCGATGTTTTGGTTCTTATCGCTGAAGTCTCAAAGGCCACGAGAATATCACAAAGTTCCATAAAATTAGTTTTGTTGTATATTCCAATAAAAAAACATGTATTTGTATCAATAAACAAATATTTGTTCTAATAAAAAAAATCCCCTTCTGTATTTTTAAATTAATAATAAATAAATAAACTAAATAATCTGAATATGTATATAATAAATAAAAAATCATGGTCCCCCTTCTATACTATTCTTTCCTTTCGGCGCGTGGACTCGACCAATGCAGATATGCTGAGAAATATTATACGAATGAATGAATGAAATAAGACAACGCACAACAAAACACGATATTAGAGGGAATTAAACTAATAGGTTGCCTGGAAGTAGATTCGTATTCCTCGGATAGATTTCGTTATGACAAAATGTTCGTAACTAACTTAATTTCAAACGCGCTGAATGCATATTATTATGAATGGAAATAGTTAAACGCATTTTTGGGTTATTGTTTCAGCCAAACCAAAAAATATAAGTACAGTATTAAGCGATCATGTGTGTCAAATGTTGTTTGAAAAATTCCATAATGGTGATACGACGGTCGAAGATGATGTCCAATCTGGATGGCCGATTATCGGTGGTGTAAATTAAATCGAGACTTTGATTTATGATAATCAGTGTTATTCGACACGAGAGATTGCTAAAAATATTGAAACCATCGACCTTTATAATAATATACATTCAGCACGTTTGGAATGAAGAAAGCATCGAAAATTTTGTTCAAACGACATCTATCAACTACTTTCTGGATAACATATTACATAAATATTTTAGATATATAAATATTTTGTTCTCAACTCAAACCATAGCTAATCTTCCAAACACAATCGCTTATAATATAATAAGATAACTAAGTATGTAACATTTAATTAAAATCTCCTGTAACGGCTAGTTGATAAGGTGTTACTTGAGTTTTATGGCCCACTCTTATTATTTATTACAGATGACCTTTTCCTAATTTGTGATAAGTTGTGTCGTTCCAAGTGAAGGCTACAGATAAGTTTTTATAAATTTTTATATTATTTTTCTTCATTTAGAAAAGATGCTAAGAAAGATAAAGCTAGTAGTATCCCTTATCAGGTGGCTGATAAAAAAAAACACGCGTGTCAGCTGTTGTTTCTTGAAAACTTATCTCCGCATAGCGTCTGATGACCTTAAGGTCGTTATGGGAGATTGTTCAGGACGGAAACTATGAGTACTGCCACCCTTGAACAAAAACCTAAAATATATATTCATAACATTTTCGTTGTATATGATAGATACCTGCCGGTTTTTTACTCTCTTCCAACCAACCAACCAACCAGGAAAATGTTAAAAAAACCTTAAGTAAAAACTGTACGGATACCCTTTTTAAATAAATTGGAGGCCTACTCCAATCCAATTCCAGATTGGGAGACAGGCGTCTTACCGAAAAGACCACGCAGTTCATCACGTTGTCGCAAAATGCTGCCATCGTAACAAATTTTGACAAGAAAACATGTTTTCAATTTTCTGTAACCTCTGTGGCATGGTTGGTAAGACACTTGTCTTCCATATGCGTTCTATTTCCAATGGCACCAAAAATATGGGACTTATTTCAATAAGTATTCATCAGCGAGGTTATTGATTTCTCTCATTGTGATGTAGTGCCATCAACACGTACAATGACAGACAGTGAATAAAGAACCTAGTCCAGTCGTTCAAAACCTAAAATGGGATCCCGCTTGCAGGAATATTATATTTTTTTATCGTCTTTCGAGGCTAATCATTACGCGCAACATTTTTTCAGTTATTGAAAATGTTTTTTGAAGCAAAGGTATATGCCAAAACGATAAATATTTCTTGATTGTTTATACTTTTATTTATTGAAACAACTTTATGCATATCAAAAACAATTTTGCCAATAGAGAAAACAATTAAGGAATTTATTTGCAATATTTATCACATGGTTTATTGCTCTAATAATGTATAATATAATCAAACACAATATGGTAAGAAAATTTAGATATATACACCAAATTAAGATATATACCATCACGTATATATCTAGGGGACGCCCACGCCGAGAGTACCTGGAGGACCTGTTGGTGGACGTGCGCTGCTCAACATATACAGACTTAAAAAGAGCCGCACAGGACAGGGGGGAATGGAGGAGAAGAGTTCAAATTGCTGCAAACCAGTCTTAGGACTGCAACCACGGAAGACCATCACGTCATTTCCCTTTCGGGGTAGACAAAGAGGACAGAGTTAATCATGTCGATATATAATTTTCGCCCCCTTTGCATCAATACATCACCTTCTTACACAACTACGATTTATCTGGCTTTTTACGTTTCCTGCTTTCAAAATATCATTCACTTGATCTAACCATACTTCCATGATCTTCCCCTGCCACGCCTTCCACTCATATTTGCGCTGCACATTTATTTTGGTAGTCATTATATTTGTTCTAAATGCTCAAATAATATCAACGTGCCCTTCTTCATCTTACTCAACACATCAGCTTTAAGTTCACAATCATCCCTAATCACTTCATTTCGTATTCTGTTATACATTGTCATCTCATGTATTCTTCTCAGTACACAAGTTTATATTATTATCAAAAATATATCCTTTATTATTAAATATGGTAAGATCTCTTATAGGTCTCCACATAGAACTATGGGTAGATGATTGATGCGAATACACAGTGTGTGAGAAGTTGTTGGTTATGATTTTATGTGGTTGTTGAGATTGTGATACTGTTGGAATTGATATCATATGATTCAAGTTTGTGTTATGATATGAATGCACAGGGTAAATTTTTCAACTGAGTGTTTTAGTATTAAAGAAAAATATATGAAATTATTTCTGATTCAGGGATGAGACCACTTTGTTACAGGCTTTGAAGGTTCTGCATATCCCACACGGATGGAGGGCTTTTAGTACTTGTACTCTAAGGTTCACCTTTCAGTTAACCTGTTCACCGCGTTAAAAATCAAATTCCACGAATCCTGTGCGCGGCACAATTTCAGCGTTTTTTAATTTCTAAGTTTAAACACATATTTTGTTTAGAACTACTGATATTTGATTACAACACCAAGTAAACATGACACTTAAGTAATTTTCTGATAATAAATAATAGTCATTACTCTTAAGGAGACTCATTAAATAAAGGAGATAAACTTAACATTACGTAAAATAAACAAAGGAATGCTACGATCAAATCAATGCTTCATGACACTCACCCAATCAAATGCATATAGCACTAGTAATGTTTATTTACGTAAGAGAGACTTAGTAATGTTTATTTACGTAAGAGAGACTCATCGCAGGACTCGATCCGCGCGACAGGTCGTTAATGCTGGAAATATTGCGAAACCAAAAAAATTCGGCGCTCTGTTTATTCAACAATATCTCATAAACTAATATATTATTTGACAAAGTTTTCAGAGATCTCGCTAGAATAAAGATTATTTTAAATTTTGGTTCAATTTTTATTCCGGTTTTGTGTCATTTTTTTTAAATATTTGTGATTTGAAACTTGGATTGTCGTCAGATCACAGGCGTTTGTGCTCCCCGCGGGGAAAGAGTTAAAACGATGCTAATTTTCCTCCATTCAAGATATTTATCAAAATGTCTTAGTTTACAACAATTAAATTGTAAATTAATCTCATGTCGAAACATGTAAATTGATCTCATGTGCTACTATTGTACATAAAATAAAGAATATAAAATCCCCTTCAAAGTACATGAAAAAAGTCAAAATAAAAAGGTTTTTTAACATTCGTTAATTCAGTGGATTTCGATTTTTTTCGCTTCACAGCGCTCTAAGTAGATACCTAGTACTCGTATTAATGATATAGGTGAGCATGTAATTCACCGCACCGTTTCTTAAATCTTGGAAACAAATTAAACACAACTACCCCATTTCATATTACATGTTGAGTTTTGTGCCATATTCGCCGAAACCCAGCATCGCTGAGGTAAGTCGTCGAAATGGAACCAGGATTTGCTGAGCTTTATTTCGTTTTCTTGCTTAACACTTAATTACTAAAACAATCTGGCGGGCTTATTGCTAGGTGGCAATCTGTTCCAAACAATCAGACAAAAGTAAATAAAGGAAGCTACATAGGCCTTGACGAAATGTATGAATAATATACATAATATATGTGTATAGTAAAAGTGAGGTATCATCAATCAAAGGAAAAGGAAAGGATAGTGGAGAGGAAAAAATCAGGAATGAAACACGTTATATTACTGATTTGAAATTAAGATTTTTTCAGTCGATTCTTAAAGTATGTCAAAGACGGAGTCTTACATTGTTTTCCAATTGGTTCCAGAGTCTCACTGAATATACAGTAAAGAACGACGTTAAAAAAGAAGATTGGTGAACTGGGAACGCCTATAAACAACCTCTGTTCATGGTCGGAAAAGATGCTGAATATTTTCGACGAGATAAAAGGGGGCGGCAGAACAGTTAAAAATATTATATCATACAATAGTGAGAGTATGTGAATTTTGCGTTTATTTCTCTTTATCAACCAGTTCAGATCATTCTGGTATGAAATACTCAGCAAATGATATTCATTCGTTACTGACATTCAAAACTCAACTAGTTCCAGTTAGATGTACAGAATAAGTATATAATTAATATTTTATATTCAAAAACATCAATACATGAAAACAGGTACACTCAATCCTCTTTTATTGCGGCTAATTAGTTCCAGGAAAACAGCACGTTATTTGAAAACCACGTAAATGAAGCCATTACTGTAATCCGTTTTAAAAAAGCAAGGGTTCCAACGGTTCTTCCCGAATAGTGGCTGTGATCTCCTAAATATGAAGGAGTATACGCCAGTGTCAAGTGAACTCCACTTCATACGATCTCGTTAGGTCCAACAAAAAATTTAGAATACATAGAAATTCATAAAACAATCAAACAAAACACCATAAACAATCAATAAAATTTCAATCACTTCTTCCTGCTTTCAATAATTTCCCATAAAATCATAGTCAATTTTAGTATAAATTATAGTGACATGTTATTTAGATAAATCTTCATTTGAGAAAAATAGTGTTGAATGCGCACATAATATAGTAAGTATGCTATAAATATGTTATAGTGGAAGAAAATAAAATTAAATGTTTTAATTTTATATTCCATTAATTTTGGACTTCCTCAAAGTAACGCTTGAATTATTTAAACAAATGAGTTGAGATAGTTTTCACTCTGTACGACGAAATGTGGCCGAGTCTAAAATTGAAAACGTGGCCCTGAATACGGGTTCCATCGAGTTATACAAAATAATATTCTCAACTCAAGCAGCTACAAACACATTGTACAAAATCTGGCTCTCCAGGTTAATAATACCTTAGCAAACAAAATATTGTTCTGACTTTGGAAACTTTTTTTACCAACACAATTCATTCTATATACGGATGAAAGGAAATTGATGTTATTAGATTATTAGCTGTTTTATATTTTTAAGAACATGATGGAACAGCAATAATTAATTGATTTTTTTTTAGTTTATAAAAATTTACAAATTAAGTTTATAAAAATACATGATGGAACAGCAATAGTTAATTGTTTTTTTTTAGTTTATAAAAAAATACAAATTAAGTTTATAAAAAGTCTGTATTTTTCCAGAAGCTTCTTTCTCAATATACGTGTTAACATTTCGTTGAACTTTTTAAAATCTTGTAGTTTCATTAATTTTGGTTTTTAGAAGCTGTAAACCCTTGCGACTTTTCGTGGGGTAAGTATGAATCTTCTTTTCGCACATCACAAAATCGTCGAACTTAAAAATAAGACAAAAATATTTTCGCCCACTCCATTCTTTCCTCACGTTTAAGCAGCATCGTAACTTACCCTCAATTTAAATGGAGAACACCATTCCTTGAGTCACCGAAGTCAAAAAAAGATTCATAGAATAATGAAAAGGATGAAAGTTCTTTGAAATATATTATTTAGATTTGTAAAAAAATTATAGAAAAAAAAACATTTTTAGAGTATGAAGACAGAAAAGCAGTATCTGCGGTCGTTATTTTGGGTATTTCTACAGAATCTTAATAATTTGTGTAAAAAATATAAGAAATCAACTTATACCAAGACAAAATGAACTACACTGGAGATTCTGCGATTTGTGTTAATAATACATTTGATTTCTAGTCGAGTGTAACTGTTTGTATTATGTTCATATTCACGGCCGTTAATTTATTTATTCAATACAATGTATGGTTTTTTATCGGTCCTTTAAAAAAGTTCCAATAGTAAAATGCAAATTATAATTTTGAGTGCGCATGAATACAAAAACAACGTGTTACAAAAAGTATAAAAATTAATATAAATCATACATAAAAATATCAGAATGTAGTACTACATGCATACTAACTACAATACATATAATACAAGCTTGTGACAGACTACGGCTCAGGAGGCCCAAGGCCGTACGTAACATAAAAAAAATAATCTGGGAAAAATAAAAACAAAAATATATTCGTTTAATTAATACATATATCGAAATTTCCACACATGTTTTAGAAATCATAGAAAGTTTGAGAGAAAAAATCAATGAGACGAAAAATATACCCATACCATTACGTCATTTCCCTATCGAGGTAGGTAGATAAAACAGAGTGCCAGACTTTCCCATCGCCACCCACATATTTCGCCTCTTCTACTATACATCCATACACCTACTCAGACAACTCCTACTAGTTCTATGATTTTCCTATTTAAAAATATCATTCACGTGACTCAACCATATTTCCTTCGGTCTTTTTTACAACGCCTTCCGGTCACATATGAACTGCATGTTTGTTTTGTTAGTCTCTCTTCATTCACGTTCTGCATGTCCAAACCATCTTACATTGCTCGTATTGATGCCTTAAGTTCACGTCCATCCCTAATTACTTCATTCCGTATTCTGCCATGCGTTCCCTCCGCAAACAAAACGCTCTCTTACAGAACTTTTAAAAGCATTAAAACTGTCTCCAAATATATCCGAGACTGCAAAATCATTCATTATCCAATTGATGAAATATAAATTATTAGTTAATTGCCTCCCAAAAACAAAGGCATGTATCGAAATCATATTTGAGTCCTTTCGGCAACCAATTGTTCATATTCAATGTCTCTCCATCTAGAAACAGAAACGATAAAGATGAGAGTAAAAAACTTATTAACGATATTTAGCAACGTATTTAAAGAAACATATTACGCAATATTAATGCTAGACTATTATTACAAATCTAAATATCATATTTTCGCAACAATCGAACTATAGATCGGATTCCCACTTAATTTATTTATGATTAATACAAAGAATATACAAACAATATTTTTTGACATCGCCCTGAGAATGAAGACTGCAACGTCTTCATAATGTTGATCATCATTCAAGACAACTCAACAACTCCGAAATACATTTTAAACTAGTGGTCGTGACAACGGGAATCTTCGAACATACTTTTTCTCGTACGAACGAAGGAGTGCTGCTATACCATACATGTATGTATCAATATGTTGAATTAATGATCGAATCTCCATATGTTTTTATATAACTATTCAAAATAAAGATCCGTTTAAATTTTTAACAGCTATTATATTTATTTTTTAGTTAGTTTGACAATTTGTTCAAATATTTGATGCCATTAAACTTACCACTTCGGGAACATCACCAGAATTTCCTATTAAGGTGGGGGTACATCAAGGATCGGTACTCAGTCCGCTACTGTTTATCTTAGTCATGGACTATTGAACTAACCAGGAAATTAACAGTCTCCTAAAGATCCTACTATTTGCAGACGATATCGTATTAATAAGTGAAAAACATGAAGACCTGCAAATTAGTCTGGAAAGGTGGAGAAGAATCTTGGAGGACAATGGATTGACACTGAGCAGAAAGAAAACAGAGTATCTGTACTTACCATTTGAGAACACAAATGCTGTCACTCTCGTAATGCAAATGGATGGAGAAACATTACCAAATTGTGACTCCTTTAAGTATCTTGGGTCACTCATCCATATCGATGGAGGATGTGCAGCAGATGTAACACAAACAATTAGTGTGGGATGGATGAAGTTTAGATCAATGACGGGAGTTCTATGTGATCTGAAAATGCCAGTAAAGTTAAAAGGAAAAGTACACCAAATGATTGTCAGACCCGCACTCCTCTATGGCTAGAAACTGCTGAAATGCGCATGCTAAGATGGTCAGCTGGTGTGTCCCTAAGAGACAAAATAAAAAGCTCACGCATTCGTGGAAGCCTAGGTGCTACAGACATCAACAGTAAGATGGAGGAGAGGCGATTGAGATGGTATGGGCACGTTGGACGCAGAGCACCCGATCACATTGTGAACCAGACAATCTCCATGGATCTTCCTCGAATAACAACCAGAGGAAGACCAAAGAATTCATGGGTGGTGCAAAAAGATAACCTGATGCAGAGGCACGGCCTGGGGAACGTAGTCCGGGACAGAAGAGCATACAACCTGAAGACGAGGAGAGCTGACCCCAAAAGTCTTCGCAGACAATGAGTTGGGATGGAGCGAGGGAGAAGAAGAGAAGATTTGATGCCATTAAATGTGTAATGACTTTGGACTAAGGCTATCTTACAGTAAGGAATTTTCATATAAAATGTTCTTCTCAAACTACTGTATCGATATCTTTGCTTATTATTCGGTGTTTTTCTTTATTTATATATTTGTCCAGTAAATCACTATTTTTCCCACTCAACATAACGGTTCCACTTAACCAACAACCTTATTTGTGATCCCCTGATGATGAGGCGAAAACCTTGAAACCTATAGGATTATACCGATATATTAAGTGGAAAATGTCTTTTACTTTACAAATTATAATAAGTATTTGTTTTGGAAATTAAAATTGCTTTCAAAATATTAATCTTATCGAATTATCCCATGCTGTAAGTAGAATCGAACGAATAAAAATTACATCATTTTTAATTATTGTTATGGTAAAATATATCTAAAATCAAATAAATATTTAAATGACTATTCTAATTTTATTTATGGCTTCATATAAAGAAAAAAGTCGAATTAATGCTGTAAAAATGATTGGACTGAGGAAACGTGTGCGTGACAATTTATCACAAAATTCGGAATGAAGTTTGTTACGGATAAACGTGAACTAATGACAGATGCAATAAGTTCAATAAAAAAAGTACTCCAAGGAGATTAATGCATGCAGTAAGAATGAGTCTACAAAACCTAATAAAACAAATTGTTAAACTAACGTTGTTGTTAAGAGTGAAAGAAAAACAGCAAAAAAAGTGTGGATTGACTTAGGGAATGACATTTTGAAAGAATGAAATACCTACCCTAACAGGGAATGACGTGATGATATGTATGTATCATATCAATAGTTATTATTAAATATTAGAAATAGATGCGTATTTCCAAATACGCCACATAAATAGTCAAAAGTGAGTGATTGATTCAATAAATGAATGTCAAATTCAAATATAATAATTTCTGTAAGTCATTTGAATGAAAATTTCGAATTGTGTCAGTCCTGTATTAAAGATGCGATCTAAGCCACGTCTTACGTGACATTTTAATCAAAAATAAGAAAAACTCAAGCCCACATACAATTTACGTGATTGCAAGTAATCACACGGCGACGAAATAAAAAAGTGTTTTCGAATCAATATTTTTTACATTTTTCCTCATAACTTTATATTTGTGTATGTCTTTATTTATATTAAAGAAAAACTCCGTAAACGTTTTATCGCTTTATATTTGTCTGATAATTATGCACGATAGAAACGTACACTTTTAATAAATAAAAATATAATAGGGATTGACTTTTAATAAATACATTTTTCCGTGCGGATGAATAAATATATTTACGTTTTTGTTTTTTGCTAAGGTTTGCTAAATTCATGCATCCTTCAATGATTATACATAAATCACGTCATCCTTTAATACCGTCATGATGAGAGGGGATGCGATTGAACAGGTGGAAAAAATTAACATACAAAAATGAGGTGAGCATAGACATTTAAACATGGCTCCTAAGTGGAACCACAACAGTTGCAGCACTCTACAAACTATTGAGTTGTAAAGTTCTATCTCAGAATGACAAACAGAAAATATACAACTCGATTATCTTACCTGTAGTTACATATAACCAAATTCACATACTATCTCTATTGTATAATATCCTTAATTCTCCTGCCGCCCTCTCTTATCTCGCCGAAAATTTTCAGCATCTTTCCGATCATGAACTCGCGCTGCGCTCAGATATTGTTTATTGGTCTTTCCAGTTCACCTCTCTTCTTTTTTTACGTCGTCCTTTACTGTCCATGTAGTGAGACTCTGGAACCAGTTACAAACCAATGTTAAACTCGCTCTGTCCTTAACATACTTTAAGAAGCTACTGAAAAAATCTTAATTTCTAGTCAGTGATATAATGTGTTTCATTCATGATTTTTCTTTCCTCTCCACCATTATTTCCTTTTCCTTTGATTGATGATATCTCCCTTTAACTTTTATATGTTTATGTCCATAAATTGCATAAATATGAATAATCTTCTGAATTCTTTTTGCGACCATGTAACTTGCTTTATTTACTTTTGTCTGATTGGTTCGAAGATATTGGTACTTGACAATACGCCCGCCAGATTGTATATACATTGAAGTGTTAAATAAAAAAGTATAAATCTGAAGCTTGGACCTTGGTACCTAAAGACCAACAAAAGTTACTGAGCTTCGAAAACCGACTACTATGAAAGCTACTCGTACTTGGCACACTAAATAGGCTGTAGGAGAGTGGAAACTGATATCTAATGGAAAAACTTAAAACTTACAAGAAATCACTAATTTCTTACAACATAAGGTCGCGAAGGTTAGCATGGATGAGCAATGTAAGTTGATATCATTTGACACTGTCAACAAAGATCAGTATGTAAGTCTAACACAGAAGAACGGCACTTGGCAGACCGACACAGAGGATTTTAGATTAGGTGAAACGTCAGACAGTAAGAGAAGATCGGGAGGGAACGATGAGTGACCAATCAGCTTGGAGAAAAAAAAACTACAGGGCAAGCTAAAGCGTGAGTTTTATGGCGATCTGATGGAGGGCTTGGAATTTGAGAATTGTTGTTTGCCTACCACTGTTGGCTTAATATTGTTGAAATGCTGATAAAAATCGATTAGCAAAAATAATTTGAACACCACAAAGAACAGTCGTCTTTCCTGTGCATTCGATGTTATTCTTAAACATTAAAATCATCATCTTAACTCTATGTTTCTTCATAGATTTCCCGTTATGAACAAGATCTGTTCACAAGTTCAGAATCAAAATTTCGATATCACTTACTTATTTCTCTTACACTGTTAGTAATATTCGAGCTCCAATTACATTTCCGACGTCATATTTTTTTATATTAGTCTTGTTGGACGTTAAGAGTAGTCCAGATTCATTTTATGTCGGCGTATCAGAGGATATCTTTATCTTGTAAATTAACCCTCTGCATGTTGTGTATCGTAAAGCATTTCACTTCTCCTCTTAAGGAGCAATGTATCTAAAAAAATAGAAATAATCTTAAATTAACTATTTATCTAATTTATTTTTTATGCAGATTTGACTTACTTCACCAAATAAAATATTTAATAAAAAAATAGTAAATACACAAAAGTTTAATAATAATAACAAGAGGAGTAATGATTACTCATGCTTAAAACTGCATAATATAGCTAAAACCAACCACATGGTGGAGATTTCCGACTGAATATCGATTTCATTCCTGCCCTCACCTATCTAGTAAGCTCACAGTCTTCTCAGTTAATCATTTCCTCCCGATCCAGAAATGTAATTCAGGCCTAAAGCGGAGGGCAGAAAACACCCACCTGCCCAAATACTCGTAGCTTGTCATTTAGACACACCATCTGATACTTTCTAATTAAATCGTCGTAGATTAAGAGGCTACAGATTTACATGAATCGGAAGCCATGCCAGAGGAGTTGATATCAGAATGCCACTGAATATCCACTTTGCCTAGATATTTATAAGATTTGTGTGATTATTGCTTTTAAAGAGTAGTAGCCAAGCATATCCATTAAAAAATGGGGATAGAGCCATGAATTACATCCATCTTCCCTGAAATAAAGGTGTCACGGAAATTAATTTTGGACTTGTTCAACTATCAGACAAGTTATGTATGATTGAGCCGCAGATGATAGTACATCTTCATCAAGCAGTTTTTCCAGCATACGAGTATATGAACTAGCATCTTACTACGATAATCACCTTATCGTCAAGGATTTATCGAGGACTGTCGATATGAACATATTTTAAAGTTTTTATTTTCATAATATTTATAAAGTTCAGAAGACATTACTCTCGTTAACCAAAAGTTAACGTCATCCGGTTGAAATACTGCTGGTGGGCTGAAGAAAACAGATGAAGGAAGTCTGAAGAAAGATGTTGCTGGAGTGAGCATACGTTTCTGGCTCTTCAAATAGGTATTCGATCCTAAATGACAAGGGAAGGGAACGAGAGGAGAACTTGCAATGAATTATTGGTAAGAATAATGATCAAATATTCTATAATCTTATGAAAACATATGTTTAGGGTAGGTTTCCATGAGCCAGACTATTTAAGTATTCAATCTATGAGTACTCGCTAGTACGGAAAATGCTTTCAATGTGTAATTTTCCATTTGGATATATTTTCAAAACTGATTTTTGAAGATGCTGAGAACGTTGTTTTTTTCCTTGTAGTCATATTTATAATATGTACATTTTTAAATGTTCATCTCGAATATTTTTTGTCGTTACGTATTCTAAAGAAATAAAACGTGTTTAAATAGCCATAACATTTTTTATGATCAACTTGCTAGGATTTTTTTTATCTTAACTCAATTCTCTTTGCTATCGTAGAAAAGAAAAACAAGAATAATCTTTTCAGATTATTTACGCACCAAAGATAATTAATATCATTTTAATATACACTAGTCTCTCTTATCCACGATGATTACATTTCAAGACTCCCCCCTCCACGCACCAAATTATGCCTTAAATCGCAGATATTATCGAACGCTATTTATACTATGTTTTTTCCTATACATACTATATGTGTACATACCAGTGATTAATTTTAATTTATAAATGATGTACAGTAAAATATTAACAAGAATAACTAATAATAGAATAAAACAACAACAATGTATTGAAACAAAAGTTATGCGAAGTATGGTTTAATTCTCTCTACAAAATATTTCATGTACTCGAACTATCTTTTGGAAACTCACGGGAAGTCATAGGGAGCACAACCACACACATTGAGAGTGTCAGCTCTTGCACCTTGTTGAGACCAGTGAAATATGCAGCTCCAGTTTGGAGTGATTCCTTACATGCTAAACATGTTGACATTATTATGAATGAAACCGGGAGGGTAATAACAGGATGCTTAAATGCAAGAAAATATACCAATTGTATGGCATTGCTCCACCTGAATTTTGTAGAAGTGTTGCTGCCGACATAGAAAGAAATAAACAAGTCCAGGACCCAAGACACCCCATTATAAGGTCACTGGCCAGCAATATCGAGATGAATCAAATAAAAGTTTCATGAAGAGAGCGCGAGAAGGAAGAAATTACCAAGCGCCTTGGTCTATTTAGAGGGCACTGAATAGACACCGAATATAAATTAGACGCAAGGTGAACATGCAGAAATAGGGTTCCTTGAACTAAAGTAGCATTGAATGTTATTGTGGGAGTATACTTGTGCAGGACTCAAACCAAATCTTGGTTTGTCCGAACATCTGGACTACATGCTCTGGGCAAGACCTGATTGACGCTAAGGGCGATCTATGTTGCATCCTACTGAAAACACGTGGTATAGTTAATAATTGGTAGTTCTAACACGGAAATGAACTAATGATGGTACTATAATCACCTTTCTTTTTCTTGTAACAATGCAATAATGCGATAGATGAAATGAGACCCAAATTCTAGTGATTAAAAAACATAGGTTGGCTTAGTTGGGATATGTATTGAAAACGTTAGATGATGAAACTTATCTAATTGGAAGACCCCGAATGAGGAAAACGCGTTTATGAAGATGAAAGAACATCTGACGAGTGCATAGAAAGAAAAAAATATTTGATGACTGGGTTGAGGTCTCGAAAAAGATGACACCAGGAGACCAACTGCTTTGGCGAGCCTTGAATATACTTTTATAATAGGAGTGGTCGAACTGTATTGCTTCGTGCTGGAAACACGTGGCGCAATTGAAAATTAAGCTCGGAGACGGAAATGAATGAATGAATATATTTTTTAAAATAACTGGAGAGGAGAAAAACTACATAATATTGATACGGAAAACATATCTTCATTCGTATGAAAGTGGGTGGCTACATCTCCCTTGTCTCGAGGAAATACTTATTAGTTGACAGTTCACATCAGACACGATGACTGAAAGATAAATAAGTTATTTACATGAAAAAATCGTTTTACAAAAGTGTATTTTTTGTTATTTAAAAGTTCACCGAATTTATACTAAATACCTATTTATTTATTTTTTTACGTTGTTTTTATTTTATTTTATAAAGTCATATATAACCCAAATATTTACCAAAGATTATACCTGTATACAAATTTATATCATAAGAACTAATCTAATTAATATATATTGTAATAACTATTAAATTACTTTATTTTAATTTCCTACATGTCATTTTATTTTCAATAATCTTATGGTTAATTCTTAAAAATAGTTAACACCTCCTTACTTATAACTAGATAACAATTCTTACAACTAATTATTTTAATACCAATTATTTAAAACGTCCACTCGTTTAGGCTACTTGCATTTCATCACATTCACTCAGACCTTGGTCCTCCCTGCTAATACTGTAGGTAGACTAGTCAGGCAATAGATAATATTTCGGAAGCCTGTGCTTATAACGGAAAGGTAGGTCGGACTTTCTCCCGTAACCCCCCTGGGCAGCGATTATAGGATTGCTGTGATTCTATTGGCTTTTATAGAATCTCACGATCCAAACGATGATTAGTTGTATTAATAGTTATTAATAAATACTAAATACTCCATAAATAAAATTAATTCAAGGTACATTTAAAAAAATAATGTTGTGTGTTATGTATTGCACTTTCGTTGTATACAGTTCGACCTGATGGGTTTAATGCCATGTAACAATCTTTTCCAACCAATTAGCAACGGTGCTAAGTAGAATATAAACTGGAATCCTTTTTTTAAATAAATCTGGATTCCGACGGAAAGCAAACCCCGGGCTGGAAGACAGACGTCTTACCAACTAGGTGGCGAAAGTCTTCTAAATATTGACATGCATTTATCTAAATTATTATACGGCAATAAGGAATGCTAATCTATTAAGAGGATGATTTGTGACAAGGATCATTTTTAAAAAAGGCATCGGATATGTGACTGCAAAGTAGCGAATAAGTAAATGCGAGTATAAAGGACATGTTGAATAGCCGGAAGACATATATTTATACTTGAGTATTAAGATCATATGCGGTATGTACAGGACACTAAAAAAATTGTCATATGTTTCCTCTCCCATCTCACATACGCATGTACGCCCTCCGTGTTCTAAGTGGTAAGACGCTTGTCTCCCAGCCCGGAGGTTGCGGGTTCGATTCCCGTTGGAACCCAGGTATTTTTTTTAAATAATTCCAATGTGGATTTCACTTAAGACCTCTTTAACATTTTCTGGTTGGTTGGACGATATTGGCCACATGGCATTAAGCCCGCTAGCTTGTACTGTTTACTACGAAAGTGTAATACTATGCAATACATGTAGGGCTCTCTTTAATATGGATTATTTATCTAAATTGTATTTATTCAAATTATTACACATTTCAACATAACACAACGGCCTATATTAGACGTCCTATTAGGCTCATTGCCTACTCTGGCACAGCTGACTTACAAACGCGAAATTCATACATAAAAACACATAAATAATCCAACAAGGCCGAACTGCAATCGCTCGTGAGATTTGACAACTGCCCGCAAAAAAAAAGTTGGCACAATTTCATAAAACACCCAAAAACTAGGCATATTTAATAAAACACGGGCAGGGCAGGCTGTCAGATGTTATAAAAATATCAATGCGATTGTCCCTGCGTCCGAGATAACAAATTCACCTGTCATACACATTTTAAATTATCACTTCAAAATAAGTTATTTATTTACTTAGATACATATCGTTACATCATTTCCCTGTCGCACTATCTTTTCCTGACAAATATCCTAAGCCTCTTCTACATCCATACACCTTCTTATACTACTTTTACAATTTGTCTGACTTTCAACGTTTACTTCTTTCATAATATCATTCACTTGATCCAACCATACTTTCCTTGGTCTTTCTCTCACACGTCTTCCATTCACATTAACACTATATATCAGTGTTTTTAGTATTTGTTCATTCATTCGTTCCACATGCCAAAACTATCTCAGCGTGCTCTTCTTCGTCTTACTTAACACATCACCCCTAAGTTTACATTCATCCCTTATCACTTCATGCCGTATTCTGTTATATATTACCACTCAATGCACGCATTTCTACATCTAGTATTCGGCTCTTCTCAGACTTTTTCCACGTCCACGTTTCACTCCCATACATCAAAGCTGGCACCAAAATACTACTGTGGACTACCATCTTAGCAGATTTCGATACTATCTAGTTCGATTGTATATATTTTAGTGACTTGGTTTCTTATCGCTACACGCCATTCGATATCCCTCATAACTCTTCAGTGATCTGAGAAATGACTACCCATATAGCAGAATTCCTCAAATCGATCCAGTATTTCATTACTCACCTATATATATCGCATTTTTCATGACTTTGTATTTCGCTATGACTTTCATGACTATATATTTCGCCATCACCATGACTTTGTATTTCGCAATATTTATTCTCAGATCTTCGAGAAAATCGATTTTAAAAAGTGTTATAACTTATTTTCTGCTAAAATGGCACTAATGTAATGTCTTACTTACGAGTATGTTATGAACGAATACAAAACAAATTTCTAAGATTCATTAATTTTTAACTAGGAATACCACATGAACAGAGAAACTATCCCTTCTTGTTAAATGCTATGAAACTCTTGAAACATCGTGACAAGAAAAATAGCCGATATAATCTACTATACAAAATCATACAATCAGTGATCGATGCACCACACTTATTCGCAAGCATTTCATTTCGTATTCCCACTAGATCCACAAGACAGATCAATCCCTTTTACACTGAAAATTGCTACACTAAGTATAAAATTAATTCCTTTATAATTCTTATGCAAAGACTTGGAAATGAGTTTTGTAACAATTTAGATATTTTTAATATAAGTATTGGGTGTTAACATAAGTTGTGTCCGTTTTTTCCAAATTTAAAAATGAGCACCAAAAGTAAAACAAAATGGTAAAGGTTATACGTCATTCGAAAGAAAATTTTCTGCTCTACAAGATAATGTGTTTGCTTTTACATTACATATATTATTTTATTTGATTACAAGCCTTCAAAATGGAAAGTCAAGTAAACGAAAGTGAGCATTTTCGACACCTCCTTCTGTTCGCGTTCAATCGAGGGAATAAAGCTGCCAAAGCTGCTCGCGATATTTGCAAAGTGTACGGTGAAGATGCTATGAATGAAAGGACAATTCGTCGATGGTTTTTGCGTTTCAAAGACAGTAATTTCGATCTGAAAGACATGGAGCGTTCCGGACTACCAGTGGACTTCGATGAGGGCCGCTTAAACCATATTATTCATGAAGATCCCCTTCAAACTACCGTAGAATTGGCTTGAATGTTAAGTACTTGTAACATATTAACTGGTCATATGTGCATTTAAATAATTTAAAATACACTGGTGTGTCGTAAATTAATTTCTTAAATAAAAATGAATAAATTTCTTGACGACTGTAAATTCAGCTGAGTGGAGGGAATTTTTTTTATTGAAATGAACAAAGCATATGCATTCTCCATATAATGAACACTGACCTTAACAATTTGTTTTGTTCGAAATACTTTCCCTGATACGTCACGGAACTACGTAAGCAGTAAGTTGTTTTTGCTTATCGTTAAACATATGTTATATAGTACTAGCGAATCTTTAGATGACTAATTTTGATATTACAATACGTCTAGAAAGAAGTAAGCTTGAATAATATTATATTATTACGATTTAAAGTACAATCACATTTCACTGTTCAATTTAACTATTGTAAAACCATATATAAAAAATGGTTGCGATTTAAAAAGCGTCATTCTCTCAAGGCATATTTGTATTGTATTATATTTCGTTGTATACAACACAACCTGGCAGGCTTATTTCCATGTGGCAATCTCTTCCAACCAAACAGAAATATGTTATACAGTAGAGGCCTTAAGTGAAAATCAGACTGGAATCCTTTTTAAAAAAAAATGGTTCCAGTGGGATTTGAACCCACAACCTCCGGGCTGGGAGACAGGAGTCTTAGAGGTCATCTTCATTAATTTATTTAACACTTCATTGCAAAAACAATCTAGCGGGCTTATTGCCAGGTGGTAATCCCTTCCAACTAACCAGACGAAGGTTAATAATATGGTCGCAAAAAATTATCAAATGATAATTATTAACCTTATAATTTATGAACAATATACATATTAAAAATAAAAGTGACATCCACCACGAACGGCACTTCCAGCTGAAGTTGAAAAAAAACTGGCTGAAAATCTACATGTTATGGGGAAATATGGATTCGGACTTTCTAAAAAGGAAGTGATTGAGCTAGTCGCCAAATATATCGTCGAAAATAATTTAAAAACTCCCTTTAAAAATGGAATTCCGGGTCATGATTGGTTTACGGGGTTCTCAAAACGGAACAATTTGTTAATAAAAAAAATCCCAACCTATTGAATATGCCTGAAAAAGAATGTTAGATCCATTTATAATACATGAATATTTTAATATTTTGACAAATACTATGGAAAATCTAGACCTTAAAAATCGCCCTCATCAAATATGGAACTTGGATGAAACAAGTTTCTCGAAAGACCCCAGCAAAACGAAATTAGTCGAGCTTATTGGATATCCTTCCACCAGAACCATTAGTTCACCAGGAAGAGACAACACCACTGTTTTCTTGGGGTGTAACATAGTGCAGGCGGAGACAAATGTCCACCTCTGATTATATTTAAGGGAAAGTACAGAAAAGTCTTCAGCTACGCGGTATGCTGCTACAAAAAATGAATGGATGGAAACCAAAATATTTGAAAAATATTTTAAGGATTGTTTCCTTCCAACGGTAGGGCCAATTCGTCCAATATTACTTATTTATGATGGCCATAGTACATACTCGTATAAGTATAGGCATAATTGAGGAGGCCAGAAAAGATAATGTGACGATATTGAAATTACTACCTCGTTCCAGCCATGTAATTCAGTCACTAGACCTTAGTGTAATGAAATCGATGCAAGATGCTTGGAACGAGATCCTCGTTAAATGGCAACGGTTGCACATAGGTTCGAAACTTCCAAAAAAATATTTTTCGAGAATGCTTACAGGACATTTGGAATAAACTTGATCATCAGATAATAAAAAATGGGTTCAAAAAGGAGGGATTCATCCACTAGAAAGAAATGTTATAAATATGCAAAATTTGACCCTTTAGCTTTATCATGTTTCGAAAAGTATAGAAATAATTTGAAAAATGGATCGGATATTAGTGAAGTAATATTAATGACAGATTTTGAACATTGTCTAAATCAATCCCAAGCGATCGAAAATATATTGAATAAATCTAGTCCCGACCGGGATGAGGAATCAGTGAACACGAAAAGTAATACAGAGCCGTTTTCATCTATAGAAAATTTGGACGCAAACTATGCTGAACCTTCCACCTCAAAACAAATTGTACCTTTTGGAGCACAATTCGATTCACATGTTCAATTTTCCGAGCATTCTACTTATACTGCAAAAAATCACTATCTTAACCCATTGAAGAAGGTTACAGTTTTAGAAGACATAATAATTAATTCACCTAATTCAGATTTCTTGAGAAGTGATGAATTTTTTCCAGAAAATATACCACTCAAACACTCATTTGAAGAACTTTGTTAAGATGTATAAAGAAAAATGAGCCTCCTAAGGTAAAAAAGACAAAAATTGCACACGGAGCTGAAGTAATAACTTATGATGATATTCTAGAACGTTTAAAAAACAAACTGAAGGGTTCTAAAAAGAAAATAGCTACTAAAATAAACCTTCGGAAGAACAACAAAAATACTAAAGTTATTAACAAAAAGAGGACACAAAAATTGGATCATAAAAAATATTTACAAAACCTGGAGTTATCATCAGAATCAGAAATCAGTGAATGTGAATGGAAATCAAGCTCTGAAGATAAAAGTGATTATTTCCAAAATATTTTAATGGAAAATGAAATAAACGCAGATTTGAATGAGATTCTGTTAGTAAATAATGATGTTAACGAAAAATCGGAAATATTCCTAGATATACAACAAAATTTAAATTTTGAAAAAAAAAAATGTTTGTGATTGGATACTTGCCAAATTTGTAGCGAAGAAGAGCCTCAACCATTACATAGGAAACATTTTAAATATTGATGAAAATAAGAAAATAACTGTCAAATTTGTAAGAAAAGTTTCACATTTAAGTAAAGAAAATCATAATGTATTGTATTTTCATACCCGAAAGCTGATGACATATCTGAAATATATAACGCAGATATTATGACTATTTTGCCAAAACCCTTTACTAGAAGAAGAGGAGAATTGGTGTTTAAAATCTCCTTTGATGGTTTTGTGTTAGTGTTATCATTTTGAATTTTCAAATAATAATATTATAAACAAACAATATATTTTTTTTGTCCCATCGCTAGCAATGAATAGGTGCACTTACCCCATCCTGCATAATTTCATTTGATATTATATATTAATACCACTATATTTTCTGATTTAAAATATCAAAATTTCGTGTTTATTGTGTTTTATTGGATTGGATGTCAAACTTTTTTATTATGTTAGCAATTAATAAAACCAAAAGATACAGATGCACTTACCCCGAAGACGGGGTAAGTGCATCTGTCAGGACTTCCTTCGAGAAAATGCTTAAAAATCAAATAAAAAGAGCAGATAATCCTCCGGTGATAAACTAATTAAAATATGAAATAGTTGAAGTCCTTCGTATAAAAGTTAGAAAACAATGTGATGATCCTGAGAATGGTTGGATACCTTTGAATTTCATATATTCATTTTATATGGTGCACTTACCCCGACTCACCCTAATATTTTGTTCGTTGCGAATTATTTTCCTTCTCATGGAACGATAGACTTTTAGTGCGTGTCTAGTTTTTTTTCCACTCAAATGTGTTACCGCTGGATATGGAATCCCTTTAGCAAGACCCTTCTTCGTCACTAAGTGGCGTCGCGCTCATAATAAATAAAGAATATATCTAAATTCTAGTGTTGGTCGCCCGGATAATACCTTATTGTAGCCGCATAGCAGCGTGGCTGGTGGTGGAATTTAAATGAACTGTATAATTATCAATGTATTTAAATTTACGACACTTCATATCTTTAGAAGTTCTCTTAAAAAGCGTTTTTGCTTGACTGAATCATAAATCCGTAAACCACGCCATGACTCTCGTTCATTTTTCCTATCTCTGTTTCTTTTCGTTGACTTTCTCTCTCTCAAGCTTTTCGAGATATCTGTAAATGTGTTGAAGTTTCGGTGTGCTTTTTTTTATATTGGAGTGAATTGATTATTTTCTTAGAATATATTGATTATTTTCTTAGAATATATATATTTTTTTTTTGTATTTTAGGGCCCTAGATGGCCTGAGCCTTGACCCGTCTTGAGTTTGTATTATGTATGTGAAGGGTGGTATGCATGTGAGTACTGCTTTTTAAATATTTTTTTGCATATGCTTCATGTAAATGTTTATATTTTTTTGTAAAAAGTTGTATTTACATTCATATGCATTCACAATTCTAATTTGAATATGTATACTCCTGTACCCTTTTTTAATTGTCGATTGTAATAAAATAAAATTAAAATGTATAAATAAATATATCAGTCGTATAACCATGATGACACTTCCTTCTGACTGATTAGAAAAAAATCAACAATTACTCTACCCTATGTCTGATGGCCTTATAACTCATGTAGAGCATTAACCTCCAGGACGGTTATTCTCCGAGCCGATCGGTTACTCGCGTTTCCTTCCAACCTCCCTCCATTACCAATCTCCTAAGATCCTGCTGCACGTTATCTAAAAGTCTACATCTCAGTTTGTAAAGTCGCCTAATTTATTGTTGTTATGCGATGATTTTTGTTGACCGTGCCGACTGAGATCTACTTATTACCCCTTTCCATGTCGAATTCCGCGACTCTGTGTAACTGACTCCTATCAATAAGTCTATATGTAAAAAATAAAAGACCGAGACAATTTTTTAGTCACCTTTGGGAATCGAACTCTTAATCTCCAGGTTACAATTTGTTAAGTACAGTGAAACCCCGTTTTTACGTTTTTGAAGGGACTGACAAAAAAACGTAGTTGGAGGGAAAACGTAGATTCAGGGCTAGAAAAAAAATGTAAAATTGAAAATTATTTTTTATTTAGATAATCACGCAAATCGGAAAACTTTTTTCAATCGATTTGCATTTTTTTATTATCGTAGCCAAAGTTGTAATGGGTATCCCCAAATCACGCGCGAGCGAAACACGTGAACCAACATGTTTATTCACTTTTTCGAGAATTTTCCTTTTCTCTTGAATCGATAATATTTTTCTTTGCTGAGACATTATTTGAAGGGATTCAACGAAAAATTAAAAAAATATAAATTGACACACGAAATACACGACAATTGAAATTGTATGTACACGACCGACACGTTTAAAACACAAGCATAGATTGACCAAATACATATACAGTCTGCCTTCCTCTGATTCGCTAAATTTTCCACCAATTGCATCGTATTACACGACTCGTGTAACCTTGACCATGAGCGCTGCAGGTACACACGTGTCTATAAATAGAAACAACATATTTCTGCTTCCTAATATTCATTTCAAATATTTTAAATCGTCGCGCATTTAATTAAATATGTTTATAAATTGATTTGCATTTTAAAAATTGCAAACGTAAATTGCGGGAAATAAAACGTAAAAGTGGGTACTAAATGTACTAAAATAAAACGGGATTGGAAAAATTGAACGCAAATAGCGGGAAAACGTGAATTCCGGGCACGTTAAAACGGGGTTTCACTGTATTCTATTCTACCACGCATCCACAGAGGTCTTCCAAATGATTATCATCTATCATATCACATTGTGCTCCGACTTAGCTCATGTAATCTTCTGTTAAGTGCACCAGATAAGATACTATATTTTCCAATTTATTGTGGATCTCAAAATCAACATCTGATATAAGAAAGATACGTTTGAAAAACTGTTTGGGGTTACAATTCGAGTATCAGTAGTTCCTCAAGTCTTCAATATCAATCGTTTATTGCACGCAAAGTTTCTTTAATAGAGATTTAAAAAAAAAAGAGATTTATGCAAAAGATATCCGATTTGACAAATCGGATAAAAGATAAGAATAAGATTAATGCTGTGGAGATGCTTGCTATAAGGAAATTTAGTGAAGTGTCAATGTTTGAAAGAAGAAGGAATAAAGACATCAGAAAAAAATGCAAGGATGAAATAGATGTTTTAAGTAAAATAAAGAAAGGAGTTTTAAGATGATTTGGACATGTGGAGAGAATGAATTGGGTCGTTCACAAGCCAAGTGAACCAATATGTAGGAAAATAAGATTAAGTAATTTCATAAATTATAACATATAATTAAGATTAGTTAAGTAATAAATTTGTATATAGGTAAAGCCTTGACAAATGTTTGTACAATAATTTACTTTGTTTAATTAAAAAAAAAAAAAAGTTCATTCTGGTTAGTTTTGAGTAAACTACGTTCAAACATTTTAGTGTTTCTAATTTTGTACGGTATTTTAGTGATCGCAATTCTGAAAAGTGTTATATTGAGTACATTTATTACACTTATTTACAGCTAAACCTTTACGCACACCTTTCATGCAGTGATCTAAAATTCAATATTTTTGGACATGATTCACTTGGCTTCTGAACCATACAATTATGAAATAATGACTTAGCGAATATATAAGTCAGAAGTGCAGGTGTGCGTAGAAAAAGTAGATCAGAAAGACGGAATGAAAGGATCAGAAATTAATGCATGGATAAAATTTAGGTTTTAAGTAAGATGAAGAAGGGAGCTTTAGATGGTTTGGACATGTGGAGAGAATGAATAATTAAAGAATGACTAAGCGAATATACAAGTCAGAAGTGCAGGTGTGCGTGGAAGAGGTTGACCGAGGAAAACGTGGTTGAACCAAATGGACCAAATTTTGTAAGAAGGTGAAGTGAGAAGTGTGGATAATAGAATATTATGCATGACGAGATGTATGAATAAGGAGGAGGCGAAAGTTGTGTGTTTAGATGGAAGAGTTTGGAGACCTATTCTCTCTGTCTACCCCACAAGGGACACGGCGTGAAGATATGTATGTAAAAATCGCATGCATTTTTTGCACCGTGTCAAGTAAATTTTAAACTTTATATTAGTTATTCGTTTCTATGCCTGTCTACGTGTATGTACCATATATAAATCTGTTAGTCTGGAATCATTTGGCATCCTTCCACACTCTCAATGCTAAGCATATATTTAGATATACTCTTATAATTTTTCATAAAAACAACATCCACTTGTCGCTGTTTGATGATGAGTTTTGGATGATACTTCTTCACGAAGTCATAACGTTAATAACGAAAATAAAACAACGAACGTACACATAATTAATAGAAGCCTTCAACGGAACAACGATCTACAGCATATATCACCAATTTAACACGTAACACAAATTTGTATTCATTTTTAAACTATATGACCATTAAGATTAAATAACAAGCACAAAAAATTTGCAAGTTTTAGGTACAAAATAAATGAGATTAATAAAATGATAATTTCCAAGCTCTGTGAGCGTAAGCTTTCTGGGGTGTCACACTCGTACGTTAAAAATTTAATATTACTTTTACACATATACCCACACAAACGCATATGTATGGTGAGGTGACTAAAGTTGTAGAACACTCATATCTTACTTGGTATATAAGTTTTTAGGACATCTTGAGACAATCTAATATCTAATTAATTTAATTAAACTAGATTATTTAAATCGTGAAGAAGCTTATTGGCGTGGTATTTTTGAGAGATATCAAAACTAATTAGATGCACTTTTAGACTGAGTAAAGTCACTAAACAGCGCCATATAAGTCAGTATATTAATTGATATTGAGAGTTGTAAATAGCAATACTTGACTTCCTCTGTGGCCTAGTTAAATGAGATGCATATCTTCCGACCCAGGGGTTGCGGGTTCTATTTCTGGTGATACCCTTCTTTTAAATGATCCAGCCTGGTTCATTTATGGACTCATTAACATACTATTGGTATGTTGGAAGATATTGCCACGTGGCAATAAATCCGTCAGGTTATTCTATATACAACGAAAGTATATTACAATGCATACTTAAATGATTATAAAAAAATAGTAAATTGTTATGATAGGAAAGAAAACAACGTATAAAAACATAAAGCAAGAAAATTGTAGAATAGTTACCAAGATGAAATAAAAAAAAAGTCTATGTTCTTGAATGTGCTAATAATATAATTTATTCGATTTTTGGAAACGTAATGTATTTGTGATTTATATAAATCATAACAACACCTTCCAAAAAAGCGGTCTTTAAAGCATTCCTGAAATTCTACACGTTGCCCATTTTTTCAACTTTACGGAAGACTATTTCAAGTTATTAACAGTGAAAACCCTATAATAATATTCCAACTTACTTGGCTTATTGTAAAAAATCTATTTATTTTATGAAGAAGAAAGTGACCTCTACGTTTGACTCTTTTAAATGATTTCCATTTCATAGGATCAAACAAACAAACTCAATTTTCTCCAATAATTATTCGGTCTTTCTCTGAATTGGCGGAAGTTCAATACTTTCATTCTAATAAAATTATTGATAGATTTGGCGAAAATAATAATAATACAAGTGCAATTTAAAAGCAAACTCTCTCCAAGGGGGCTTTTACTCAGGATTTGAACCCATTTATAAATTTTGATAAACCCAAAAAGGATTATAGTATCTCTAAATGCTTCCTGCTTAAGGTACAAAATAAATAATATGATATTAATAAAACTAGAATTTCAAAAGCTCCGTTTAAAGTGCAAACTCTCTAGTGTGTATCATATATTGAAAATAAAATATTACTTTTACATACACACCCACAAAAACGCATATGTAAAAGGAGTTGACCAAAGTTGTAAAACACTCGTGTTGTGATTTCATATATCCATTTTGAAGACCTCTTGAGAGAATGAGCTTTTCGAGTGACTAAAATCACTTAACAAATTGCATTTTCTCGATTATTCGGGTTTTCTCTTACTTGACGGAAGACTTTTTTTATTCTAATAAAGTATTTATGGGCCAAGCTTCTTAATTTTCTTTGATCCTTATCACATAATTGATGAACTAAACAAACAAATTTCTTTTTCTCCATTGGTCATTCGGGTTTATTCTAGTATTCTTCGGATCAAATAAACAGAGTGTGTTTTTGCCATTGGTCGTTCAGACTTTCTCTGAATAGACGAAAGACAAATAATATTTTATTGGATTCTAATCAAGTCATTGATATACCAAGCAAACCTCATTTACTCTATTGGTCATTCGGGTTTTTTCTAAATTGACGAAATACAAATATTATTTTATTAGATTATAATAAAGTCATTGATAGACCAAGCAATCCATCTTCATTTTCTCCATTGGTCAAAAGGGCTTTCTCTAAACTGATGATATGCAAATAATATTTTCCTTAACCTTATCAAGTAATTTACGGACCAAGTAAACAGACTGTGTTTTCTCCATTGGTCAGTTGGGCTTTCTCTGAATAGATGAAAGACAAATAATATTTGATTTGATTCTAATTAAGTCATTGATAGACCTAGCAAACCTCATTTACTCCATTGGTCATTCAATCTTTCACTGAATTGATCGAAGTCAAATAATATTTTAATCAAGTGATCGATGTATCAACCAAAGCTGGCTTGGTTTTCTCCATTACGTAATTCCCTAAATCGACAGTCGACTAATATTATTTTCTTTGATTTTGAATTAACATAATGTTTCAAGTCATGATGTGGCACATTTTGAACTATGTTGAGAATTTACTATTAAATCTGCAAATATTGTTATTCTTTTGGTAAATCCGCTAATTTGAATAAAAACTGGATTCGTAAATGCATATTTCAATTTTTATTAATAAAATATCATAACGATACGATGCACATAAATGGTACTAATTCAACAATTGATCGAACCACTTCATACGTAAAAATAACATCTGGGTTTTCGACATCCAGATTTTAATCATTCTTTATGAGACGAAATTTAAACTGGTATTAGTATTTTTATGAGGATTGTACCAAGAATGTGACGTGGTATATTTCATTTAATTTTTCACTTCATTTTACAGTGTACTATTTAATGATTGCCAAGCTGCAATATCTTTAATTTCCTCTTTTTCTAACTAACGAAGTGCAGAAGAAAACACATTGGACAGCGTAAGAGATATATGGATACGAATCATTGTTAGGGAACAATATAGACCTATACAACCCTACAGACGATACAATAAAGCACTCGAAAAATATTTGCTGCGGCAACTCAGGCAGGCAAATAATGAAGATTTATTGTACCATAAAACATCAAATGATTAAGTTTTGATCAGAGAAAACTGCTGAAACATCGAGATTCTAGTGTCGCGTGCTCGCCTACATTAGTCCGGATAAGTAGTTCACATGCCTATCTCCAGAATACTAAGAATTATCCTCTTTGTAGAGCTAACAAAGGGCAGAAGAAAACACAGGAGTAGCACTAAATGCATAAGAATCTACTGCATAACAAATTCAAAAACATAAATGTCGTAGAATTGATGGAAGTTATCAGGGACTCAATAGAGATAGGAGACGCAGACAAGCTGTAAGTGATCTTAACATATTATATACAAAAGATTTACATAGTCCTCTCCTGTGACTAAAACGACAATTGCCTTAATCCCCCACGTTGTGATGTGCCTTATATTATACCCGTCACTGATAAAAGGTATTCATTCACTCAATAACAGAATATTGTTTCTGAAATTCATCATTTATATTGAGTTTAAATTTTATATACTTATTTCCTAAATAAAAAAAAATCGAAATTACCCATTTCTACGACGACGAAGATAATCTCCATGGCATAATTGGTTAGGCACTTGTCTTCTGATCCGGGTGCTGCAAGTTCGATTCCGGCTTGTACCTGGATTTAAAAAAATAGTGTTGTTTTTACTTAAGGTTTGTTCAAAACCTTTTTAGTTGAAGATATTCTTATATGGCAATAAATTCACCAGGTTGTGCTTATACAATAAAAGTGTTATACAATACAATTTTTTATACAGCATATGAGTCTCGAATATGAAATTAGGTGTTCCAGACCCATAGGCTTCAACTCTGAAATATGAAAATAAACTATAAAACATACTTTAATTTATTTATATACTCGTAGAGCATGTATGGTTCTGTGTTTGATTTCCGAGAATTCAACATTTACTTCTTTGTTGTTTTTTTGATGCATTATAACGAACATTAATTTTTGGACCCTTCTCACGGTGAGAGATGTTAAAAAAACGGCATATATAAATACTAGAAATTGTTCAAGGTACAGGCATGTTATAATATTATGATTTATTTATTTATTCATATGGTACCCTTCAATACATCCAAATTGGTAATTTGGAGATACTGATATATTATCATCAGTCCCATTCCTCCGAGTTTAGAATCACTTGAGTTGGCACGAAACTCGCGGTTCGTCATTGCATGTGCTGGCAAACTACCCGAAGAAACAACTACACTAACACACATTTAACGCTTATTAGAATTGTTACCAAACGAACTCTTTTACCAGACTAAGACCTTTTTTCAGGTACCATCGAGAATCGAACAAAGCCCGCTGAGGTCGTCTGGCTTGTTAAATTGCATTATATGATGAATAGGCATGATGAAGATATATTTTAAAATCCCAATTAGAGACTCGATCTTAATATTTGTGCTGATTTTAACACTTTCTTTTCTCGACGTATGTTACGTATTCTTATGACTTTTAAATTGGTCAAGTGAAGGTGTGAAGAGGCGATATGAACATCATGACGATTGAGGAGTGGGCATTATGGAAATGTGAATCAAGATTCGGCTAATCGGACGCCCATCCCGCGCCATATACCGGTGTTATAATTGGCGGATTCGTATTATCAGACTAACGTGTTAAGACGTGAAAAGCCAGGCTGTGGACCGACCTAGATGGGTGCGATTAGGGGCACCCCTGTGTTCCTTTGGAATATATAGGACAATTATGATACGAGTAAATCAACCATTTAACTTGCAAGCTACACAGCGCCATGTAATCAAGACACGTCCAATCGTATTCCGTGATTTAGATAAAACTGACAACACTAAATCAATAACTCCGAAAAATCTGTTTCATAATAATTATATATTCCACCAAGTGTCAAAGGTGTTGATTTCAAGAAAAGTCACATAAAAAACGAAAGCAATTAACATACAGAATGAATTAAATACATACACATATATATCGAAATAAACATTAACAAAAAAACGATAATTAAAAAAAACAATTATAATTTTATAATATAAATATTCTGTTCAGACAATTGACTTATTCTGTCAATAAATATGTATCTAGTCACTAACCGCATTTTCCAGTGCCTATCAGTACATTGACAGTCTTCATGAAAAATAGTTTTTTTCAATTTCTGGTCTAGATCCCCCCTTTCTTATTTAAAACGTAAAATTTTGTTAAAAAAATGTATTTACAGCTATTATTAAGCCAATTCCTCAAATTAATTGTAAAAACATACATTTATTTTCATTTGTTTCTATGTGATCGTTTGTTTAAAAATTATATATACGTTTTTAATACCCACTCTTCAAAGTGATCAAAATGTATATTTTATTTGATGAATCAGCCATGTGCTGTTTTTTTTTTGTCGTATATTCTTAATTTTTCTGAATCGCCTATATTGTGAAAAATCATTGACGTTATCGATTGTTGACTAGTCATATAAATCAATCCCTGTGAATCATTTTTAATAAACAAATACTATTTTTATCGCTTTACGATTACCATGAATCATGCAATATCATATCACATATTTAAAGTAAAATAAAGTAGAAAAAAAAAACGAAAAAGCTCGCTATTGCAAAATCTACATTGACAACATAAGCGAATCGGACGACAAACATATATCATAGATATGCAATAAATTGTCTATGAACAAGACTTTTTATTAACAAGGCTTCTTAATCGCGTTGTGAGCAATTTTGGCTATTGGATATTCGTCTTGAACATCTAGTTAGTGATAATATACATAATTTAGTTATCGGCTCAAACATGAATATAGCTTTAAAGATTCTTGCCTTCTGTAGAAGGCACGAATCTTTAAAGTTTTTTTAAATTTGATTTAATCAAATCATGACTTCTACTTAATAAATCAGTCTCTTACCGTTTCTTAATTGAATCTATTGATTTGATTAGTGAATTATTTCTAGTAAATAAATATTATTTTTCTTTTGCTTTTGAAAATCACAATGAATTGTAAAATGATGTACCTATATTACCAGGTCTATAAATATGAAACCGGAATCTGCTCATAGATGGCTCTAGTTGTCAATGTAGTGACTGTCAAACCACGTCATTGGTGCCTTTTTCTTATGTTTACATTTGTCAAAGACTTTTAACTCACAACAATACAAGTTTAATACAACTACATATGTTTTCATAGCGTTGAACATGTCTGTTTTTGTGCCTGAAAACTACGATTTGCGGACAGCATTGATTTTCTGTTACCATTTGAAGAAAACTGCTGCAGAATCGCATCAAATGCTTGTCGAAGCTTAGGTGGGAGTGCTGAGCGTGCTCTTGGTAAATACTTTGAATGGTTTAAAATATTCAAAAGTGGCGATTTTGACGTGAGAAACGAAGAACGTGGAAGACCACCGAGAAGTTTGAAGACGCCGAATTGCAAGCATTGTTGGATGACGATGACGCTCAAACGCAACAACATCTCGCGGATCTATTAAATGTGACATGAGAAGCCATCTCCATACGTTTGAAAGCAACAGGAAAGATCCAAAAGGTGGGAAAATGGGTTCCACATGAACTGAATGAAAACCGAAAGTGACAGCAGGAAAACCAAAAAACCACTTGCGAAATGCTGCTCGCCAGGAACAGAAGAAAATCATTTCTCCATCGAATTGTGACTGGCGATAAAAAATGGATATACGAGGGTGGTCCGATAAGTACTTAGCCTACAAAAGAATAACAAAATTTTTGGAAAAGTGGCGATTTATTTCTCAACATAATCTCCTTTGAGTTCGATACACTTGACCCAGCGATGCTCCAACTTAACTTCTTTAACCCGTCTGAAAAATACGTTTTCTGGAGGTCTGCATAGTAGGCATCCGTGGCGGCGATAACCTCCTCATTCGACTCAAATTTCTGCCCGGCGAGTGACTTTTTCAAATTTGGAAACAAAAAGAAGTCGCACGGGGCCAAATCCGGAGAATACGGTGGATGGGGCAGCAGTTCGTAGCCTAATGCTACCAATTTGGCCGTGGCGACGGCGGAGGTGTGAGCCGGTGCGTTGTCATAATGGAAGAGCACTTTTTTCTTCGCCAAATGGGGCCGTTTTTTCTGCAATTCGGCGTCGAATCGGCACAATAATTCGGCATAGTAGAGCCCTGTGACCGTTTTGCCCTTCTCCAGGAAGTCGATGTAGATCACACCTTTTGAATCCCAGAAAACGGTGGCCATCACCTTTCCGGCCAATAGGACAGTCTTCGCCTTCTTCGGAGCACGTTCGCCGGGTGAAGTCCACTGTTTCGACTGTTCCTTGGTCTCGGGTGTGTACCAGTGTATCCATGTTTCGTCGACGGTCACGAAACGACGCAGAAACTCCTTCGGATTGCGCTTAACATCGTCAAACACTGCTCTGAAGTGGTTTCACGGTTGCGCTTGTTGTCCGGAGTGAGCAAACGCGGCACCCAACGTGCCGACAGCTTTCTCATGCCCAATACTTCATGCAGGATATGACCCACGCGGTCTTTTGAAATGCCTACTGTCTCAGCTATCTTGCGCACCTTTAATCGGCGGTCTGCCAATACGAGATCGTGGATTTTTGTCACGTTATCCTCCGTGGTAGCCGTTTTCGGGGCACCTGGGCGTGGCTCATCAAAAACCGACGTGCGACCACGTTGAAACTCGTTAAACCAATTTTTTACGGTCGCCATCGAAGGAGAAGAGTCACCGTACACAGCATCCAAGCGCTCTTTGATTTCGCTGCGCGATTTCCCTTTCAAAAACAAGAATCGAATCACCGACCGATATTGCTCTTTTTCCATTTTTCTCAAATCCGCGGACACGCTCGCTTCCACACGCGGTCAAAACAAAACTACGCGTCCGATTCGGCTGAAATTTTGACAGTAGCTGTCAACGAGAATGTACTACGCGATAAAAAATTGCTCTTGCGATAGTGGTGCCATCGGGCGGTGAGGCTAAGTACTTATCGAACTGCCCTCGTATTTCGAGAATCCTAAGCGTAAAAGATCGTGGGTAACTCCAAGCAAACCAGCGACATTGTCTGCAAGGCCAAATCGCTATGGACGGAAGACAATGCTCTGTGTTTGGTGGGATCAGTAGGGTGTTATCTATTATGAGCTGCTAAAACCTGGCGAAACCGTTAATACTAAACGCTACCGACAACAAATGATGGATTTGAACCAAGCATTGCGTGAAAAACGACCAGAATATCAAAAGAGGCAACATAAAGTGATTTTGCTTCATTATAATGCATCATCGCACACAGGAAAACCGGCCAAGGAAACGATTGAGGCGTTTAGTTGACAAATACTTTCACTCACCAGACTTGGCTCCATCCGATTACTACTTATTTGCATCGATGGGACACGCACATGCTGAGCAGCGCTTCACTTCTTACGAAAATGGCTCGATGATTGGTTTGCCTCAAAAGGGCAACAGTTTTTTTGGCGTGGCATCCACAAATTGCCAGAGATATGGGGAAAATGTGTAGCTAGAGATGGGCAATACTTTGAATAAAATATTTTTAACCATTTTCATACAATAAATGTGTATTTTCTATAAATAAATTCCGGTTTTATATTTACATACCTATGTATATTTCTGCAAAAGAATACCGCAGACATCCACTCACATATAACAGTGCAATAAATATGTATTTTTTGAATTCTGAAAATATATATTTTTTCAACTCCTTTCATGACGACCCGACAATTTTTGCAAACAATACTAACTGATATAGTAAAGAAAAGTGTACAGTATATTTTCATCTAATTTCCCGCCGCATAAACGTACACACGGGGGATAAATCTAAGATAACATTACTACATAATAATTATCTCTGTTCCCCCCGCGCCGCGCTTCAATGCGCGTTGTGTGTAGTGAACAGTCCGACTGAGCGGCGCTGCCATTGGTCAGTTCGAATCCGTTCTCAGCACAAACACGTCCAAGCTGAAGCGGGCGGGAATCGCGCGCGTTACGACCTGTCAAAAGAAAACCACTCGCGAAGGAAATTATATTCGTTGTGCGATTTGTATACTCAGAATTCTCATCTTATTTCGTTTGACGCGTTCGGTTATATTTTTTTATTAATCGCTATCGAGTCTTTATCCAACTTTGTGGTAATATTTATATATTATTTATTTAACCCTTTTTAAGGTTTATACTTCCGGTTCTTAACGGTCAGTTTTCCCTTATATCAATGAATAAAATATTTTTATAGAATAAAATGTCACAAATAATTTTGCTATCAATTAATAGATGGAGTAATGTGTTTAAATACTTTTCTTACAAATGGAACAATAATTATTCGATACATTGTATTTTGAGGAGCAGAAATATTTTTCTTTCTTATTTATTTATTTTTATTATTTCGTGTACGCGTTTTTTTTGTATACATGGCAACTCTTGCGAGCTTATTGCTATACAACAATTTCTTCCGACCAACCAGCTTTATTGGCCTAATTAACTTAATTTATATATTTTTTCTTTGCCTATTTACTTTGAAATGTGTATGAATATTCCTTTAACGTCTAATTAGCGTATTTAGTAGATAAAAACAATTCACTCATTAGATTAACACCTACTTTCCTTGGGAATTTTGTTAGAATTCTATAATATGCCTCATCACTTAATAATATAAGTCGATTTTCAGATTTGACTAAAACGATCTGCTTATCAGAAATCTTTGATGATTTTATACTTAAATTTCGAATATTTCGTACGAAATTTTAAGAAATATGTACACGAATATCAAATTATGGTTATCAACTTGTTAAGTGCATGTTGATGGCGTATATTAAATTACTATAATTTATTATATATCATAATCGATATAAACATAAAACATTGTATATTAAATTTGATTGATTAAAATCTATGTTATCGATTAAAAATTTAATATGTGATATAATTAATATATAAAGCATTTTTTTCTGTAATCTTCGAATAAATATAAACGTTAAGTTGAAGAATTATTAATGATAAGTGTATCAGTAATTTTAATTTTTTTTTTTAAATGGTTAGAAAAAATAATAATCACGCGTTCAACTTGAGTTGAAACTATTTTTTCAAAAAATTTCTTGACAATCTACATTTTGACGCCATATGTAATTTGTCACAGAATTTGTGCCAAATTCAGGTTTTTTTATATGAAAAACTGTTATCGAAAGTGCATAAATAAAACTGTAAATTTAGTTATTTTGAAAAATACCGCCAACCTGTTTGAAGGCCGACCGGTTCTGAGTTATCTCTTCGGACCGATATTTTTGATAAATCCTCAGTTATTTGGTGTCCTCATCTCACCGAGGAAGGTGGCGTGGCGTATCTTATCAATCAAGTGGAAGTCAATTTTGTCGCTGTCAAGAGAAATATTATTATTTTTCTAAGCGATTATACATTCTTTCATTATCGATATTTTTTAGTTATCGAGTGTTATGTTTTATTTCCAATGGGACACGATTATATAGTTATCCGATTTTTTATTTTGATAACAAATACTAAACTTAGCATTAGTTATATTAACAATATTAAATCCAGTGCATGTTGGAATATATTATACATGGAAAATATTTCTTTATAATCTCTCCGAGAACAAAGTTCATTACTCTTGCTTTTATTATGTTTATCAGCAAACAAAATAAGGACATATTAATCTAAAATAATTATTGTTTTATTTGCGTGAAAACAATCCATAAAACTTAAAATAATAAGAACACTGACAATATTAGGAAAGCGCAGTGAGTTATTGACCTAAAGAACATATAAAATATATCTTACTTTTGGAGAGACAGACAAAAAGGTGAGATTTATTATAATATAATAATACGGACTTGAAGAATCCGCTTGATAACTTGCCTTGTAATAAATTTAAATAAAAACGCTGACTAATGATCAAATTATCAGAAAAGTGACGAGTAAAAATGTTATGAACATAAAATTAATCATTACGAACGTGTAAATAAAAAGTGACAATAATTTCTTAGCAATAAATCAGTGAATGTACAGAAAAAAGGAAAAATATCGTTGATATGAACAACATTGTGCATGGTTTCACAATTTGAAATTTACGATATTCCATTTTAGAGATTGTGAGACAGTGTGGGTATACTGCAAGAGCCTACAAGAGACTTAGAAATGAGAAGTGATATAATGATCCCGGGAGAAGTGGAAGGCACAGATTATCTGCTGTCGTCCACCATGAGGCTGGACGAGACATTCTTCCAGATCCTTGGTAAGTCTTCTACAACTCTCAGAAATAATTAAGTCAACAGGTTCATACTGGAAAATGTGTGATTGTTAATATATATTTTGTTGTTGCGCGTGTTGTTTTGTTTCGTGGAAATACATAGATACATATATCCCATCACACAGTTCCCTGTCGAGATAAGCAGAGATCAATGAATGCCAGACTTTCCTTACGCGACATACATCTTTCGCTTCTTCTACACCAATTTACCTTATAATACTACTTACATTTCTTTTTTTTTCAAAATATCATTCACTTGATCCAAATATACATTCCTTGATCTTCCTCTATTACGTCTTTTACTCACATTTACACTGTATACTCGTATTTGTTTTGTCAGTCCTTCTTCATCCATTCGTTCTATACGCCCAAACCATCTCAAAGTGTTCTTATTGATCTTACTTTTTACATTTGTCTCAACATTTATCCTTAATTACTCCATTCCTTATTTTGTCATTTATTGTCACCCCATGTATCTTTCTCAGTGCACGAATTTCTACTGCATTTATTCGGTTTCTTTCCGTATTTTTCCACGTCCACGTTTCACTTCCATACACCAACGTTGTACTAGAATATCTGTATGGACTATCGCCATAGCAAATTTACATATTCGACTATCGGATTGCTTTTGAAATATGGATCTACAGACGTATCCTCGTGATTCCCTGTACATATCATGCTACAAACGTGGAGTGGTTGCTTGTGTGTATGATATAAGGACTGAGCTTAAAAGTTTGAAGATTCGCAAGTAACAGTATCTTGGTAACATAATGAGGAGCAAAATACACATTATTACACAACTGATTATTCAGAAAAAAATAAATGGAAACGAAGCAAAGGACAACGCAGTGATTTTTGGCTTAATAACTTGCGGTAGTGGTTTAGGTGCAGGTCTACTGAGTTGTTCCAGGCTGCAGTGAATAGAATAATGATTGCTACGATGGTCTACCTTCGCTGGGAAACGGCACTTTAAGAAGAATACTGATGGATTTTTTTAAAAACAAACAAGCACTTTGTTGCTGCTTAGATTAATACATTTTGTAACATTTATAGTGACTCAAGCAATTGACCGGTACTGGAAAATATCTGGAATTATTGATTTTTTTCGTGACACTATATGAAACCTCTTAGACATTTTTTTCATTGCTAACGCTGAATAATCTATTGGTTATTTTTAAAATCCAGCCGATTTCTCCATGTTTCAAACGTTTGAAATCATCAATCGTTACTATGTATAATTGATTTTTTTCATGACAATGTTAACTAATTATTCGATATGTCGAATAATTCAAAAAATAACATGGAATAACAAAGATACACGTTCTTCGTTCGTGCTTTTGTGACGATATCGATCAACTTAACCGAAAACTGAAAAGTACCTAGAATCAATTAAACAATTTTACATACTCATCAATTTTTATTACAATTTTATTTAAATTAATAAATAACTCATGCTGGGATTTATCTCAAATATTTCAGAAATATTATGTTTCTTATAAGATTTGTTTTGTAACAACACTGATAAGTTTTGTCGATAATTAAGTTTAAGAAAATTTTCGGATTAATGCAAATATTTATTATTCTTTGCAATATCAATTGATTAGGAAACATGTATTGTAATATAATGCGAATTTCGAATATTATACAGATAAGTTTGCATTTGAGTTTTGTTTTCAATGAATAAGTAATTTAACTTAAGTGTACCTTCAGCTCTTATAGATAAATTAAATATTTCGGAATACTTATATACGAGTATAATTGTATGGTAGAATATAAGGAAATCACAATCAATCATTTACATATTAAATTTATCCACCGTATCGCAAGTCAGTGGTATTGTTTAGAAAAAAACACTTTTTTCGTATGTACATATATTTACTAACACTTAATTGCAAAAACAACTTGGCGAGCTTATTGTCAGATGGCAATCTCTTCCAACCAACCGGACCTAAGTTAATAAATCAAGTTAAATAGTCTTAAAAATATTAAAATGATTATTCATCTTTATGAATATATATATGTACATTATAAAAGTAAAAGTGAGATACCATCATTCAAAGGAAAATTAAGGGATGGTGGAGAGGAAAGAAAAATCAGGAATGTGACACGTTATATTACTGACTTGAAATTAAGAGTTTTTTCATTCGTTTCTTCAAGTATGCCAAAAACGGAGTCTAACATTGTTTTATAACTGGTTAAAGAGTCTCACTGCATGGACAGTAAAGGATGACGTAAAAAAAGAAGAGCGGTGAACTGGGAAGGTCAATAAACAATTTTTGTTTGAGCATATCGCTAGTCCATGATCGGAAATACGCTGAAAGTTTTCGGCGAGATACGAGGGGGTGGCGGGACAGTTAATGATATTATAGAATATAGATAATATATGAATTTGGCGTCTGTTTCTCACGTTCAACCAGTTAAGCGCCTTCTGGTATGAAGTGAAATATACTGTCAAAATTAAAAAAAAACTGTTGATTCCCTAAATGCTAATACATAATTAACTTCATATATTATACAATTGCAACGTTTCTTTACTAGTCTGCAGTACATTATTGCTACTTTGATTCATATTGTAAACATTAATTGACAATTTTTTTATTTTTAAGGGTTATGTATGACATTTAAAAATTTAACAATAGAGGTGAAGGGCTGTTGAGGGAGTTTTGGTCATTAAAAAAGAGCTAATAAAAACAAAAAAAAAAATTTATATGACAGTAGACTATCGATTATCCGTGGTGGAGGGGGGTAGGGAAAATTTTGACCCGGATAATCTTCGCCAAAAAAACGGAATAAACCAAACAAAAATTAAATGTTATGTGCTGTATATTTTTCTCTTGTATAAGGGGCACCATCTTCCTGATTTGTGTCATCAGTAGCTGTAGGTTCATTAGTATCAACACGTTGCACAATCTCTTCATCATTTTAAACTTCATATGCAGGCCAATTATCATCTACATTTATCCAATTACGCCCAGTTTTGGATTTTTTTACTACCTGGTCCATCCGCAACCCGATTAATGCGACCCCGGACAATCGATAGTCTACTGTAATGTGATGAACGTATAGAAAAGGTGGATTAATGAAATATTTGGGTGTTATAGCGGATAATACGTGGAAATTTCATTCTTACATTAACAATGTTGCAAAAAGTAGTATATTTTAGAAAAATTCAATCACATCCCCATATTTAAATTACTGTACTCGTGCACTTTTTCTGAATGATGAAACATTAAAAAATAAACTGCAAATAGAACAATTATAAAAAAGAGCTCGAAACCAATCTTTAAATGTTCAAGATATACCAGGATCACGACATGCACATTCAACTAGACATACTTACTGTTCAACAGACAGTTATTTTTAATATTATATTTTATATTAAACAAATTAGATTCCAATATGCTACCTATATAAATATAATATTACATCGAAATTCACGTGTACCCCAAGAAGTATCATGATGAATTCATTCGTCCAAAAACGAGAACTCATGGAAGGCAAAGTAAAATATACCATGAAGGATTTATTTTTTTAAATAGAATGCCAAGAATATCAAAAAGCCAAGATCTTTCGTGGATTAAGTCTTGTACTATACTCGTATATAAAAAGAATAGGTGCAAACATTGCTATGTATAAGCTCAATTAAAATATTGTCTGCAAATAGTTGTGATAATTTTAAATTTAAATAATTAATTATCTACTAATTATTTTGTTAGTTTATCAAAAAAAATACAGTAAATAATTTTATACTTGTTCAGTCCACTCAAGTGCGGTCGGGCACAGCTATGATTTTAAGAAAATGTCTTTTTTTATTTAATAAAGTAACCTACAACACAAACATTTTCCAAGGACTATACCTATGTACAAATTTATATCTTAGAAACTAATCTAATTTATATATTAGAACTATAAACTAAATTAATTTTAATTTCCTACATATCATTTTATTTTTAATAATCTTAATATTTCATTTCTTAGAAATAGTTAACACCTGCATAATACTTATAACTTGATAACAATATATGTTAAGTTTGTATGTATTTAAAAAATCGATTATGATTTTATTTGTTGATGGTGTGCAAAAATTACTGATAATAGAGTGTTGCGTAATCATGTACCAAAACATTTTATTTAGCTAGTTTTAAATCGTGTGTAATAAAGGATTCCATCTATAAAGGATTCCACCAGGAATTAGATTCGAAACGTTTAAATGTTAAAATTGGACCACCGATATTCACAATAATACCCGCTATCACTTGTTTCCTCAGACTGTCAGGATTCTTTCTTGGTAAAAGTCCACCGAGTTGTAATATACTCTTACATGATGACTCTTGCATAGTAATGATGCCACTGTTCATTAATTGCTCTCTCATTGCTAGTAATAATACTAAAACGACAATTTGTATAGTGCCGTTTACAGAGAGCAGACTCTCTCAAATGCGATCAAAGCAGATGCGCTGCTAGCTGCAAATTTCGAAACAGTCTTCATAAATTAAACCGGAGGTTTCTACGGTCTTGAGTTCTATATTGTAAGATTGTCAGATAGTTACAGATGGGCCAGTAGTAATCACATAAGCTTAGCATCCAGGACTCACATGTTCCGATTCTTGGACATATTTTCCTTAGAAGCCTTTTTCGTCTGAATAAATAGTTTTGATGTCTTAGTAGCTGCCTAACACAATTTGTTGAAGCGCTCTTGGTTTAACCGATGTAACGAAACTGCGATGTACAAATTCAAATTTTTTTGTATTGGCTACAATAATTTAATTTAACACGTTGAAATAGAACGGTTCTATTCCCAATCATTACGGAAGTAGTAAGAAAAGAAAAATAATCAAAAGTTCCTCTGAACTAAACTTTTTATTTGTGTGTTACACTACATGACCCCGTCTCGACGGCTTTTGTACAAAATAGTACGACATATAATATAAACGAATTCAATTGCATTTTTTTACATAATTTGGTGTATTAAATACTGCTCACCGTCCTAAAAATTTTAAAATGTATCCATTATTGAACTTAATCAAGATTTCTCAATAATTTTTCTGTTTTTAAACGGATGCTGCCGCTTTTAAATTTTACGTTTGCATTGTATAACACTTTCGTTATATACAGTACAACCTGGCGGGCTTATTGCCATGTGACAATTTCTCCAACCAACCAGAAATATGTCAGAGGCCTTAAGTGAAAACCAGAATGGAATCCTTTTTAAAAAAATCGCAACCTCCGGGTTGGGAGACTAAGCCACGTAGGTTGTCAACTTCAGAAGAAAATAAACGTATTTAAAATAAGGTTTAGAGGCGTACACAGAATAAGTCAAATGTTCCGCAAACACCATATTATCTAAATAAAATAAAATTTGGTTAAATTTGTTGCCCGCATAATCTTATATTTTTATCACATATTATGTATTATTTTCTGTTTGAAACTGATAATATTGTTTGCGACTGGCAATCAATTTTTATAAGATAAATATATTTTCTCTATATACCACCCAAGATAGGGATAGGGAGCTGACTATACAGAAAACATACACTATTTTCCCCTGTTATCGGGAGATTTCGAATTATTTATAACGCATCCTATCTGTTCAATATAATTTGAAATTAATTAAAACAAACTCGGTAAGATGACTGCTTTTAAATCCGGGGTTGTGGGTTGAATTTCCGTTGGAACCCAGATTTTAAAAACGATTCCAATATGGTTTTCACATAAGGCCTCTTTTAAACATATTTCTGCTTGGTTGGAAGTGATTACAACATGGTAATATTTCAACCAGATGACACTGTATATAAACAAAAGTGTAATTAATATAAGGCCTGTGGAAATATAATTTAATGTTTTAAAAAATAAACCTACATTCGTAGCCAACTGGGATGTATTAATATGGTATATACGAGTACTAATTGTTGAACAAATTATGTTGAACTTATTATAGGATTATATATATAGACTCTTTTGCATAACAATACACCAAATTTCATTTGAAGTCCACTCGGTGTGAGTGTAAATCAAACTTCCAAGAGTTATCAGATGTGCACCATCATTATTTTAATTTAAGTTCAAGATAGAATCGAAAAAAGATTAAATTAATCAGTATCATTTCATATTAATTTTCCTTTGGTTCGCTTCCTTATCATTGTTCAAACTCCTTTCATCTTGGTCTACTGTCATTGTTAAGGGATTCGTTATTTGTTTGTTTAATTTGAATTTCAAAAATGTTAAAATTTGTCATGAAGTAAAACAACTTATCGTATCCAAGACGAACTAGTTGGTTGGAAGAAATAGCTGTATAGTAATGAACCTATCAGGTGTACCATGTTTAACCATAAAAACTTATGTTGCGCTAATTCATAACACACACTCACAACAATGTATAAAATGGAGTTACAAACACCAGTACATATTTATTATTTTATATTTTTCTTCCCCGTCTCACCTCTAATTTACATAATGTATAGCGAATATAAATATATGTCCAATACATCCATGTGTAGCGAATATAAATATATGTACAATATATTCATATGTTATTTGTCTATGTATTATCACCTCTTAACATAGTCTATGTAATTAACTTTATCATTTCACATTTATACCGTCAACTTATCTTCTCACATTCCTTAAAATCTCAAAATTAAATATCTTTACCGTCAAACTTACCCGATTAAGGTGTCCAATTGTGAACAGAGACTGCGCTATTCATCACTAGATTAGTTTATAAACGAAATATTCGGATGAAAATTTGGGACGCTTGGATGATATGCAACTATGTTAGTAACCTCTAAGCCACGGCGCCGTCATCTATCATGTTAATACCTAATTTAATAATATATGCTGCCTCTATTTATTTCAAATCAATATTTTATGATCGTATATAGTTTTTGTACATAGACCAATATTTTTCATGGCAACTACATGTTTGTATTCATGTATAATGCGGAGACTTGGACTCTAAGAGCAAGCGACAGACGTAGAATAAACGCATTTGAAATGTGGTGCTGAATAATGATGTTACGAATTCCATGGACAGCAAGGCGAACTAACCACTGACATATTGTCGACAATATGCCTTCGACGAGTCCTCCAATTCTTTGGGCACACTGCTCATGGCCAAGGATACAGTTTGGAGAGGTTTGTGGTTAGTGAAGGCGTGGAAGGACGACGCACAAGAGGAAATATCCTTGTGCGTTGGACTGACCAAGTGAGAGACACAACTGGACTACCCTTATCAACTGCCCATCGAACCGCGGAGTGCAGGGTTGGAAGGATCGTCAGAAGCTATCATGGGAGTCGCGATGCTCAATCATGAGCCACACGACAGGATGATGGTAAATGTGACAGTTCTGACAGCCCGATGCCTTTCTAATGCAGACTTATTTCAAGTCTTTCTCGTGTCCTCATCAAATCGAGTACGTTTTCAGTGAAGCTCTGTTTAGGTCTACCCAAGGGTCGTATTCAATTTGATATTGCCTCTTGTACAATTCTGATGGCGTAGCTACCGCCTGATCAGAATACACGATCAAACTAATTAAATATTTTTGATGGTGTTTGTTGACGGGCAACGATCGAACCTCCACGTTACTCGTACTTCTGTCTGTAGATTCATACTGCATGCATTGAACACATAAAAATTGTTTTTAACGGTATTCTGAACCTAGACTATTCGGAGCACTTCTTTTAATATCACTATCCATGACTCTACGTCATCAGTTACATCTGTTTTGATTTAAATGTTGCATATCCTCAGCATTGTATTTCTGGAAAGAAGCTTAGATATTAGAAACTTTTTTATAAAGGCTGCAGTTCTTAGACTCTCTTGAGCAGTTTTCTATTTTAACCTACAGTCAATGTTCTTGATTATTATTGGTGACCAGGTAGATGAATTTGTCCATCCTTTTTATCGCTAGCAAATTTTTTGCTTTGTTTTATGCTTCAGTCTGAATTTGAATGAAAAGAACCAAAATAATTATAAAATTATATTAAACAAGTATTTATCGTCGTAAACAAGACTCGACTCGATACAATAACATACGCTTGCATGTTATTACTCGTATATGCATTTTCTTAATAATTGTGCATTTACCTGGATAACATTAAATTGTAATAAATAACATATAAAATATCAGCAGAGCTTTTTAAATCCAAGACACAAGTGTTTCGATACGCCATTTTTTAAAGAAAATTATTTTCGTTTAATGTTAAGTCTTAAAAGTACGTAATCGTTCATTTTTTAAAAATGTACGCCCTAATCTAAAACGTGTTATTAAGGAATTTATTGACATCAATTCATTTCATAAAGAAAATAAATTTTACTGATATATCTCAAGGATTAACCCTTAATTAAACATTTACGAGAATATGCAAAAATACCAAACCATATTTTTTAAAGTTAATTTAAAATAATGAATGAGAAAATCTTTCTTATAAAAATGCACTGTATTACACTTTCAGTGTATATATTACAACCTGTCGGATATTTTGACATGTGACGTTTTTACTAACAAGTCAAGAAAAAATAAAGGGACCGTTTGCCCAAACATCTCATGACGGGTAAAGTTTAGGTTAGTTCTATTTTACATAACATAATATACCCATTCCAATTGGAAACAAACAAATATTAAATTATAAATTGTTTTGTTATTCCTCGAATTGCATTCATCCCCGCGTAGCATGTTTTTACCTCGTATCTCGAGGCTCTCTTCAGGCAGAAAGATCGCAGTTTATTACGAGAGTAATGCTTAGGTCAAGTTTCATCGGAAGTGTGCGTGGCTCACTGACCTAATGAAAAACTAACGATTTTTCTTATGTGTTCTATCAAAAATTTCGATTTACCCTGTTAAAAATGAAACTTCTTTATCAATACGATCAAACAATCGATGAGCCAGTTAGAAGTAATAAAATATCAAAGGTATATAATATTTACTCAATGATCAATTAAAGTCAATTTATTATAACTGGTAATATATAATAATATAATGTGCGATTAGGAATAAGGTTAAATCAGAATTGACTTAACTTTAAGTTATTCTTAAATTTAAGTCATATTAACACAAAACATAAATTTCGCATAAAAATTAATATAAAAATAAATGAAAAATGTTATATTAAATTATTTTTAATGCATTTTTTCGGTTTATATATTTTTAGAAGTAATTATTTCGCTATGCCTCTTTTTTTACTAACGTTACAAATATTAGGATTTTCTATTATACTATCCTTAAGGTTTTGTTAGACTTTTTAATCATATTACACAAATCAGGGATTTATATAATATTGTATATACATATTTTCATGGCGCTGTTAGACTTTTCAATAATATTAGACTTATTAGGGATTTCTATTATACATTATTTATAGTTAAGGCATTAACATTGTGAAGGTTTAAAGACAGTATAATTTGTTTTATCAAACACTGTTTATTCCACTTTATATCATCAGGGGAGCACAAACAAAGGAGCATAAACAAGTATTATTTGTGCTCCCCTGATGATGAGGTGAAAACCTTGAAACCGGTAGGGTTATACCGTCACATAAAGTGGAATAAATAGTGTTTGATAAAACAAATTACAATTTCTTATATATTATTCCTAAGGCCCTTTAGACTTTTAATCCTACTCTATTATTGGGAAAAATTATAGCAGACATCTTTCCAAATATTCCAGGCCACATTAATATTTCATCCTAGTATGCAGGCGCCAGGACTCATCTAATGTAATGATCACATCCACCACATTCGTTTCCTTACGCTCAACTTATTACTTTTTGTAATATTTTTGACCTGTCAATAATAGTTGGCTCGAATCTTGAATTTATTGAGGAGAGTCTGCTCTCTAAACGGCGGTAAATAAATTATTCTTTTATTATTGTTATTGTAAATGTTACATTAATTTAACAACTTTCACTGAAACCATCATGGGTTGTATTGTATAACACTTTCGTTGTATACAGTACAATCTGATGGGTTTATTGCCATGAATCAATCTATTACAAATAATCGATGAGATGTTTAAAATACCTTAAGTGTAAATCATACTGGAATATCGTTTAAAAATCTGGGTTCTAATGGTAATCAAAACCGCAATCTCAGGTTTTGAAGACAGGTGTCTTAACTTAACGTTCTAAAAATCTGTGTAAGTTGGATAAGCAAAAAATAGTTCACTAGCACAATAAGTTTGAGAAATACTCGTCTAATGTAAATTTCGAGGCAATACGCATAAAATAATTTTAAGTATTTTTAAACAAAAGACATGTGCGAACTAAAATTAATAGATTATTTTTCAAAATTTTCCTTCAGTACAGCTATATTACTTACTTGTATTTATCGTTCTCAAGGAATTTCTAAGGAAACCGCAACCTTCTGAGCGTTGCACGCCATTTTATATCTCAGTTTGATGTGAAAAAGTTTGCTCGTAAAAATTGAAATATTGTTTGCATTTAATGTTATTGGTTTTAGAACTACTTCTCGTTTCTACAGCTATATATTTTCCTTTTATTCTCGCCGCTAAGCAAAAATCAAACAAGTTTATAGTGCGGAAAGGGAAATTGGACCTCTTGTCAAATATTTTCAAAATTATGTTTTTTTGGTGAAGGTTAAAATAAAAAAAAATACTTGATATTTACTCTTCCGTTTCAAAATTTTACTGAGCTCAGAAAAACTTTGTTTTGAGCAACTGTATTAATATTTAATTAAAAAAACCTTTTCGTTGTTGCGCATAAAAATGTCAAAATACATATTGAATATTGCTTACAAGTTGTGTTCAACAGCACAAATTATCAACAGTCACAAAACAGTACAAATCAGCCACGTAAAAAGGAATTAAGACTTTTAATTTGTTTAAGAAATATAAATATTTTATTCTTTATAAACGCTAAGTTCTCTGGGCTACCTTCTCGGGGAACATAAAATTTAAAGCAAGAGAAATGAGTAACATGTGAAGCAAATTAGAGTAATTTGAAAACACGTCGATAAAATTTAAATTTCAGTATTTCCACAAATTGTGTTGTATGTATTTTGATTTATTTCTAATCGGAAAAGAGGTTAAAGAAATAAAATAAGACGATCAAATACATTCATAAAAAAGAGAGAAATAAATAGTCAAAATTAAAAATAATGATATAACAATCACGAAATATGTATTTTTGTTTGTGCAATCTATGTTATTGCTTAGCAAAGCTTTAATGGTTTTAATTTTCTTATTTACCACGATTTTTGAAAAATCTTTTGTTTGATTCATTTTATTTCTTTACATTTTTTCTAAATTTCAATAAGTTTAAAGCAGTATCGTAAAATAAGTCTAAAATTGAGTTACAATATTTTCAAGAATTTTGTATCGATTTTTCAGATAAGGGCGTGGTGGGTTTTATCAATGTGTTTCGGGTTTGTAAGTAGTCCAGCAGAATCTCCAAATGAGTAGATATTATTCATTTTTTGGTTTGGGGAATGGGTACATCCAAGAGATGAGAGTAGATCCTGTATTTTTTTAAATTTAAAACTCGGATCCATTATCAATAAATAAGATGTTTTAAATTAAATTAAAAATGGTTCATTAAAATGCGAGTTATGTCAAATTCGTGTTTAGCATGACACAATGTCATTCAAACAGTAATGACCAGTGAATTTAAATGTACTCAAGTATGAAAAAACTACTCACATAGAAAAGTTGAGGTTGAACCGTGTATTTTTAATGATCTAAAACTCGAATCCACCATCAATTAAAAAAGTTTTTTAAAATTACAAATTAAATTTAAATTACATATAAAATCTGAAAAGACTACACGTGTAGGAGAGATGATAGTATGCCCTGTAATGTTTTATGGTCTAAAACTCGGGTCCAGAAATAATATATATTTTAAATTGCATATTGATAAGTTCGTTGGTATGCAAGTCATACTAAATTCATATTAAGCATAACAATGGAATTCACATAGGAACGACGAGGGATTTTTCAAGTGTATGTGAAAAAAAAGTACACATGTGAAGTTAAGATTGAATTCTTTCACAATATTTTCTTCAATTCTCAAACCTCCCCTTTAACGGAGTATTCATTACATCAGTATTGTTTTTCAATGAGTTCCATGTTATTATACTTGTATTCTCTAGAATAACAGTGTTGCAACATAATGTCGTGAATAATACACGAAGAATCGAAAGAAATTAAAAATTTCCGATCAAAATTAACATTTTGGAATAGAAGACATACTCGTACAGGAAACGGATATTGTGATTTGACAGAGACTCAAATAAACAGTCGATATTACTGGTGTATTGTGTTGGAGGCCAAAAATTAAATTACCATAATTATTCGGCATTATCCCGGAGTCTTGAATTATTGATTTGGTATTTCGTCAGACTATTTGATGCTCGTCTTACCTAAAAATTGTTATCAAATCAAACAAAGACAACAGTTATTCGGATAATGTTTTTATATATTATTATAAATAGCCATGTGATGATTTGATCCATGACAATTTTCCTCTAGATTCTTCGTGGTTCAGTAAGATTGTCAGAACATTTCCTGAATAGATAACTTTTACTTTCGATTTATTGTGTGCATACTTACATGTTGACTGATAGTTATATTTTTCCAAAATATAAGTTTTTTTATATATATTTTAATAGCCTCACGGAAAGTTTATTTTTCCCCTTAAGTAATTGAATTTATTTTGCAAGCGTTTTTCAGTCAAACATTTATTTTCAGGAGCTTGACCTAAAATTGTATATATTCAAAATAATAATTCTATTAACAGTGATGATGAAGATTTAAATGTTAATAAGCTTTTAATAAATACATTATTCTAAGTAAAAACAATAATTATTCCTCTACAAAACCTTGAAGTCTTTTATATAATAACGACAATTATAATTAACGACCAATAACTAACTCGTATTAAACCTGAAAATAGTTTGCTAAAGCTTTTGAGACATTTGATTAGTTGGGAAATAATAGCCGGAAATTAATTGTTTTGTATTATAATATAGTTTACCAGTGAATTTCAAACTTTTTCGTTCACAACGTCCTTAATGTATAAACATTTTTCACGGCGTTCGAAAAAACATTACCAATTGGTAGAATGGGTCAGCCTGTTGTTCAACACACAGATTCTCTAATTTTGTAATCGAACTAGACACATTTACCTAAATTTCCTGTTCCGCATTGAGTTTTGAGCGATATTTGGTTTTTATTACAGCTATCGTTGAAAACCCAGCATCGCTGAGGTAAGTCTTTGTAAACGAAACCAGCACGCTAAGCTTTAACACTCAGTTAAGGATATGTATCTTTAACTGATCCAAAACGCAACCTTCTCCATATCGACAATATTATGTGCTGCCGCAAAACATCTCAATCAGATACTTTTCCTTTACCAACGTAAAGTTATCATAGATGGGGATAGGACGCTGAATGGATCTTAAATTCATGTGAATTTCTCCATATTATCTATCATTGATACCGTATATCATTGTATCGAATTTAGATTGCCTAATTTGGATTATTAAAATTTTCGAATATCCCGCGGCGACCCAATAGGTTTAATCTTCTGAAATCTATGAGCGCCCTTGAGGAGAATCTGCTTTCCAAACGGCGTTAAATAAATTGTATTTTTATTATAATTATCTTTCTCCGGAAGGATATAATAACACAGACATGAAATATTCATTTGGATTGCCCAATATTCCTGTATTATATTTCGACGATTTGTTAAAGTCGTCTTTATATGATACTTACTAAGTATTCGATTACCGCTATAAATTTCTATTTTTTTGGCAAAAATTTAAAACATCCTATGTTTTGTTTTCTCATTACAACTTGTATTCTCTAATTCTAAAATATAGTAAAATTGAGTTTTGATTCTTGTTGATTTGTCAACCATTAATTATTGTTTTTTTTTTTTAATTTTCATTTAGGTGATTTGCCTTGATTTTAATGCTTTATGCACTTGATGATTAATTAAATAAATCGATACGTAAAAAATATTATTGCAAATATCACACATGAGGGGTTAAGCTGGTGTGTTTTTATTCTCGACGACCTCCGTGACCTAATTCGTAAGACACTTGTTTTCCACTCGAACTTTGTCTAAAATTACCATTTTTGAAAAAGAGTCGTAATAGCGCGATTCGTCAACAATACTATAATTAATTTTTTTTCTGAGTGCGGTAGTATTGCCAAAATGTGCGATTCTGAATTGCGACTTACTATAATGGTGACTCTTAATATCAAGTCAGTAATACAATGTGCCGTGTTTTGTTCCTAATCTTTTTTCCTCACCACCATGCCTCCTTTTTCCTTTCATTGATTATATCTCACTTTTATTTTTACTATGTATATTATATTGTTCATCAATTTTGTCAAAGTAAAAAATTATTTGGATGTTGATTTGCGACTATGTAACTTCCTTTATTTACTTTTGCCTGGTTGGCTGGAAAAGATAGTCAGTCATCTAACAATAAACCCGCAAAAGTGTTATACAATGAAGTATTAAATGAATATAATATTTTGAGCCCGAAGACTCGTTTAAAAAGACCAAATGCTACTCGTACGTTGTCTCCCGGCCATGCTCGTCAACATACCCCCATTACTAAAATGGATGTGGTTAGCATTAGTACAATACGAATTATTAAATTTGATGTCATTCAAAAGGATAAATAAATATGTTGTAGTTAATCAGACCACCATTCACCTACGCAAAATTGTGGTTCTGGGTTTCTCATGATTTCAAAACTATAAAAGTATTTGTTTCTTCAAGGACAAGAAATATCTTATAATTATTAAAAATTACATTTCCTCCTATGCCTAGGGGCATCGGATTCAATTTTCGTTTGGATGATACCTAAAAAAATATTAAAAATGGTCCTAGTCTGATATAAGAGTTCACCTGGTTACAATACTTACACGCGTCCGAGTGTTGTTATCTCGATGACATGTGCAATGATGAACCAGGAATTCTGTGCCTACTCCAGTGGCTCTAAATCTGAAGACTCGATTACTGAAGTCGATGAAAATATTGTCACGCTCTTTAATTAGTATCCTCCTGTCCAAATTACAAATTTGGGTATGTTAAAAGATAGCATGCAAGTACAGATTTTATTTATCATATTAAAATTTAATATTATTATAAAGTAATAATTTAACTGAATATAATAACTTCATTCCGTATTCTGTCAGTGGGAGAATACCCCAAAACAATGGCCACAGAAGCAATCTAACTATCCTCACAGTAAAGTATAAAAAGTGTTTAACTGCCTTTAAATAACATTATTAATGTAATAACAATTTCTCTTTAAAAACTGTAGCTGAATACGTGGAAGAACGAATTAAAGGTCTAAACATTAAGTCTTTGATTATTTGTACGCAGTAAATGACAAATCTTAGGTCAAATTTCATATTCCAACTTTAAAATTGAATACTTAGCTTTTTTACTGAAGAAATTAGAACTTAAAGTTAATTTTCATTAAAATTGGTCGTAGCTTTCTTAAATAAGGTTTCACATGATCTCATTACCTCTCTTTAAAGTTTGGAGCGTGTGAGGTCCGACTCTGAATACTTATCACTAAATTTTAAGGCTAGAAAATAGTATTTAGGACGGACTAAGAATTCGGGATTTAGTCGGTATAGAAAATCGGAAAAACAAGGATGCAATTGTACTTTTATTTTAAAATTGTGGTGTGTAAAGATATATGAAACAGAACAGTTAAAAGGAATCTTGGGAGTTACGAGTCACCATGAGTCTGATAATATGATATACTCGTAAGTCAAAATTCCAAAACTCATATTACAGGCCAGTTAACGGACATCAAATCTTACCGAAAAGAATCACAAATGGCAACTATTTGAGCTAAAATGCTTATCATCATCATGTCGTGTAGCTCATCGATGAACATCGTGACTCCCATGAAAGCCTCTGAAAACTCCTTTTTATCTATCGCCCTGCGCTCCGCAGCTCGAATGCAGTTGTTAAAAATAGTTCAGTTGCGTTTCTCCCTTGGTTAGTCCAAACACATTGAGATTCTTTCTCTTGTACGTCGTCTTTCCACACCTTCAGTAACCACAAACCTCTCCAAACTATCTACTTGGCCACGAGCAATGTACCCAAAGAATCGGAGAACTCGTCGAAGGCATATACAGTATGTCGACAATATGCCTTCGACGAGTCCTCCTAATATAGCGAATGGAAAATATATCCTGAGATGTAAAGATTTTTGGTTATTGATTGTTGACTTTATATTACCTGACATTTCAAAAGTCTTTTACGTTATTTTGTTTCTGTCTAACGAAGCACTTACGACATTATTATAGATAAATAATGTTATGAAAATAAAATAAATTAATTAAGATATGAAGAATTGTTTAACCTTTACGAAATGTCTTCTTAAAAGATACTGAGATAAGATAACACGTGGCACAATTATAATTACCATGATTATGTTTTTTTTTCCTTATTGATCTGAGAGTTTGACGCAAACACTCAAGAACCTACCAAAAAAGTAAAAGCAGCAAATTATAAATATAAAACCTGAAGAAAAACATATTGCACTTGTTAACGTCATCAAATTTGAAAATATGGAAAATACATTACTCACGTTTACATATTCCCGCGAATACAACGAAGGACTGGGGAAATGTTTTGTTACAAATTATTTTCAGAAGAGAAAGGGTCCTAGGCTGATAAAAGTGTTCGTCAGTTAACATTACTCGCACTCGCCGAGTACATGTTCGATTGTTGTCTCTTCACGTGCGGTACTGTTATCGACACATGCAATGTCGAATCCGAGTCTCGTGCCTATTCCAGTGGTTCTTAACTCGAAGGCTCGATTACCGGGGCCGAAGACAATATTGTTTTCCGGTCACGCTCTTCGCTACGTCGGAACCACCCGTTCGGATACTTTGAAGGTTATGATACGAAATAAATTAAGGAGATAAGAAAACTTAACCGTTTATACTTTCGCTTTGTTAGGATAACCGTTTTATTGTAATGGTCGACTTTGATATTTGATACGAGTTTATTCTAATGACGAGTCGAGTATGAATACCATAGTAATAACGAAAGTTCTTTGTTCGATTGTCAATCTTTAAGATTAAATCAGCTGAGACTTTAAATCGTCTAAAATTTTTGTTTTTTTCTCAATATCATTCATTAATTAACTTTCTTATAATTATTTTTTTTGTTTTAACCGTGATTGTACAAACCATGCTAGTGTGGGTGGGTTGCCTATGTATAAAAAAAAAACAAATAATTCATATTTACGATAACTTGATTTCATAAAAAATAGTACCGACCTTTTGCTGAAGGAGCACGTAAATAATTGTGACGTCAATACGCACGATGACGTCAATACGCAGAATTGTGCATGCAGAAGGTCGCTGGTTCGAATCTCGCGCTGTGCTACTCCCCTAAAAACAAGAATGTTCGCCTAGCATTCGAAGATAACTATGAACTCGGTCATATACTCGTATATAGTATTATGCTTTTAAATGAGTTTAAATCTATATAAAAATACTAACGTCAAGCAGCAAGAAACACAAATCCATGTATAAATTATTCAAGGTGCTGCTAAGGTTAGTGTCAGCTCTGCACATGTGAAGTTTCCGCCACTTTGCGACACACAAATTATATTTTTATTGAGATACAAAATGAAAGTAATGTGATAATTATTTTAGGAGACTAAATGAAGAAATATCGTTAAGCTAACTTTAAACTACCTGTCATCGGAGACTGTATAGTACAATCTTTATAGGGGCCTGTCCTTTGATAGATAAGGTTATGTATTAGGAATACATAATCGATAACGTTTAATATGATGTTTATATTCATTAACTTGATAAGCAGAATATCTAAAGTTTCGATCACAATTTGTAAATGTTCTGTTTTTTTTTAATTTGCAATTCATTATTTTCAAAGTTTACACTTTTTTAATAGAAAGGCGAATGGGGGTTTTTAAGCATTTAGTTACTTTCGAGTACAAATACATATTCATTTAAAAAACCTTCCATTTTGTTGGTATAGAAAGCGACATCATTAGACAAGACCCGTGAAGAAACGTTCTCATTGCTTAATAATAAATTTAATGTATTTGACCTAAACACGAGAAACATTCACAACCTACGTTCATATCCTTATTTTACAAATCTAAACTCCATTTTCATACATCAATCAACAATTCCCGGGACTAACCAACAGATGGTGCCCCTAATAACAAATCCATACAATTCTCAGTCAGTAGCAGCCTTTAGAAGTTACGTGTCAAACTTTCATGACATTCCGACATTGTGTCATTGAGTTATAGTGGTTAAAGTGACGCTACTTTTGCTATTTTCAAAACAATGGAAACAACTGAATTTCGTGTGTTGATAAAAAATTGCTTTTTAATGGAAAAAATACCGTTCAAACTCAGCGATGGCTTGAAAAGTGTTATCCGGGCTCTGCTCCGTCGAAAACAACCATTTGTCGGTGGTATGCTGATTTCAAACGCGGTCGTATAGACACAAATGATGCTGAACGCTCTGGTCGTCCAAATGAGGATGTTACACCAGAAAACATAAAAAAACCCTCAAAATCGTGATGGAAAATCGCAAAGTAAAGTTGCGTGAGATAACTGACATCCTGAAAATATCATTTGGTAGTGTTTACACTATTTTGCATGAACATTTGGTCATGGAAAAGCTTTTTTCGAAATGGGTGTCGCGTTTGCTCACAATGGAACTGAAACAACAACGCATCGATGATTCAGAGCGCTGTTTGGCACTGTTTACGCGAAATAAACAGGAGTTTTTGCATCGGTATGTAACAATGGATGAAACGTGGATCCACTACTATACTCCGGAATAATCGACAGTCAGCTGAGTGGAGAGAAGCCGGTGAAAGTCGTCCGATGCAACCAAAAACTCAACAGTCGGCCGGGAAGGTTATGGCCTTCGTATTTTAGGATTCGCATGGCATAATATTCATCGATTCCCTTGAAAAGGGAAAAACCATCAATAGCGAATATTACATAGCGTTATTGGAGCGTTTGAAGGCAGAAATTGCAAAAAAACGGCCCCGTATGAAGAAGAAAAAAGTTCTCTTTCATCAGGACAATGCACCGTGTCACAAAGCGATGGTAACGATGGCCAAATCGCATGAGTTGAACTTCGAATTGCTTCCGCACCCACCGTATTCTCCAGATTTGGCTCCCAGCGACTATTGGCTGTTCGCAGACCTCAAAAAGATGCTCCAGGGAAAGAGATTTGGCTCCAATGAAGAAGTGATTGCCGAAACTAACGCCTATTTTGAAACTAAAGATAAATCGTTCTACACGTCTGGCATAGAAAAGGAAAGCGTTAGAATGAATGTATTGCTCTTGAAGGAGGCTATGTTGATGAATAAAGAAGAATTTTGGCAAACAAATGTTGTTATAGTAGTTAGTCCCTCGACTTATTGATCGATGTGTTATTATATTGAAATATGGAAACATTTTTCAATTTGTATTCTAAATATTTAATTTCAGGTACATTTTAAGATTTTTTATTGCTGTGCTTTTTCACGCTTTTAAATTATTAATTTATTTAACGCTTGTTAAAAAAATATTGTTTGCGAAATGGGTTTTAAAAAAATGGCAGTAATTTGAACTCCATTAAAAACATTTATTTGTGAACCGTCACATACTCGTATTATTGTTTTTTCTTAGGACTAAAGGACTAATATAATTTATATATGATAACTATAAGCTGTTCGTAACTTAATTTTAATATTTAATTCCTTATAAATAGTTAACACCTACATCGTAACTTATAACTAGATAACAATTCTTACATCTAAGCTTAAGAAGTCTGAAGTCATAACCAGACTGAAACTTTTTTTTAAATGAAATGAGTAGCTTTGGGAATTGAAACTGCAACCCCAAAGTTTTAAAACAGGCGTCTTACTAACTAGACCACGGAGGTCGTCTACAATAGATAAGCCAGATTCATTTTACAACTTTATCTATCAATAGAACATTTTCTTCGATTCTTATTATTTTTTTTTTAATTTTGTGAAAGATTATTTTTATCTAAGATATACAATTTTTAAGCTAATTTGACATGATAAAGAGGTAATAATCTAAGCCAGTAAAACTAACTTACTATTATGATAACGATTAGGCTACGGAGCTTACTTAAGTTATTTTTAAGTTTATACAAAATTCAACTAATTGTTGATGGTTTCTGCTCGAGGTATCGATCCGACTTAGGACACCTTATGTTACTCCTTCATCAGACTTATAAGACGAACGTGGGATATTTATGTGGCGTTATGGCAGAAGTTGATATGTTCGTTTTTTGTCATTTTATGTTTATTCTCCCAATTTATAGAAAATATTTCTCAGCATGTTGTGGCAAAACTTGGTGTGTCAGTCATTATACAAACAAAAGATATACTGTTTGGAATAACTTAAGAAATGCTTCTTTGTACTGATTTTAACAGCTTATCAAAGTTAATATTGCTTCTCCTGTAAGCTAAGGTAAAATGGACATATCAACTTTTGCCACAACGCCACAGATTTAATGTATTTGAGTGGGGTTGTTTGGAGAAAAACATGGCGGTAAAGACCGTTGTGGATCGGTGGTTTAAAAATTCAACTGAAAATACTTCATTCATAAATAGATTATTGAATAAATGTCCTGCCGGTATAATGTGTATGTCATGTTGATCAAATCCTTGTGGGAGAATAGGCATTAGTTGTATGTTTCGCATACTCACATCTATAAGATATGAAAAGATTTTAGTAATATTATTTTTAACCCAATAACCCACTCAAAACATAGTTTTATTAGGCCGCTCCTTGTTGCGGATTACAATAAAATATTTATTTCCATATTATCGTGAAAATGATAGCATTATTTCGTAATTTTGCATGCAAATTCGATTTTTTATATAAAGTGAGAATTATTCAATACAGCCAAGTCCTAAATATTCAACCTTTGATTATTCGACATTTCGGATTATCAGACCATAGTCGATATGTAAAAAAATAGAATGTCAATTTTAAGAACATGTTTCAAAACGTTTGTACGATACATTCATACATTTTCATTTTCAGGCATATAGTCCTATTTTGTATCTATTTTTGTATAATGTAAAAAAATAGGCTAATATAATTCTTTAAGTTTGTGTCCAATTATTTTCGCAGTAAGGCACATATTTCGCAGTAAGGCACATATTATTAGGTGAAAATATATTTATGCTTAGTATGCATACATTTCAAAGAAATTAAAGTTCAATAACTTTTTTCGGCGTTTCAGATTATTCGTCATTTTCGGTTATCTGACCCTGCCGCAATCCCGTTATCGATAATCGGTACTCGACTGTATCTAATTTTATACAAGTCAGTATTATTTTCCCAGCTATCTATCTCCCACGTACGTTCTTGATCTTTTCAAAGGAAACACATCTCACTACGACTATTTCGAAACTTTCAACATTTTGCTAAAAAAGTGTTGAAAAACGATGCAATTCTTAATCGAATGATATTTTTTTTTCTTGTGTTTGCGATTTACAAAAAGCAACATTTTATTAACATATTAGAGTATGATAAGTTATATTAATTATAATTTTATTTTATTAATCAGATACACATTTTTACAGCGCATTATTTTCGAGTTTTTTCTTTACAAGTGAAGCTTTTATTGTTCATACTGATATACTCTGCCAGTAAACGGGAACAGGAATCAACTACCAGCTAACATAACACTTGTACCATTGTAGAAACGCGTCAAAAAGTTAATTAAAAACATTACATCTCCCTTCATTGACATAGTGTTTTTCCTGGTTTTCAATCTACCTTTCTTCTCCTGCTCATTGAGGAATTTGCTAAACGTATATTGGTTTTGTTATTTTGTTGCTGTTTTTTTTTGTAATTTTATATTTTTTTTCTGTACTTATCCTAGTTTACCTTTTTTCCTTTCTTTATCTTTATAGGAAAACTTTTCCTTTCGTTCTAACATTATTGATAAAGATTTGTCATTTTTATTTGTTGTCTTACTTAAATTTACACTATTTATTTTGTAATACCTGTCGTGGATCAAAACAATTTAATGTATCCAAAATAAGCTGGTCGGCTGGAAGAAATTCCTATATAGCAATACACTCGCCTGATGTACCATGTTTAACCATGTACAAGAAAAAAGATTGAAAATAAAATTAAAATAAGGTAAATTCCCACGATCTTTCATCTTTCAAAATTTGTAAAATAATCATACGGTTGGCTGAAAGAGAATGCTACTAAACAATAAACACGCCATAGTGTACACTATATAATAAAGTATTTAATAAATATATAAAACGATGTCATTCCAGCCATGTCGATATGCGCTCTCTACCAGAATCTAAAGCTTCTAAAACATATGGATAAATAACTGTTCTTTGTCAGGGTCGATTAAGTCGTCTGACCTTATTGAGGACACTGAAACATTAAAAAAAAATCTTTGGTCGTTTACTCTCTGTGGACTTAGTTGTTCGATGTAAATCTATCGGCAGTATCGGCACCCATATTAATTAAAGTAATCTAAGACTGTACATACAATGATCATATAGTTCAATTGCTTTATAATTTCAAGTAAAACAGAGATCCTAAAGTTTTGTCTCACTTTTGCTTCTCTAACGCCAGGACCTTAAATGTATTTACGATATCTATAAATGGGTTACAACTGAACTCCTGGACCCTTGACACCCTTTGTATGGCCACCAAACTGCAATATTGAGATTTAATTCTAATATAATAGTCTCATAAAGAGAAGGCTAGAATTGAAGATTCCTCTGGATATAGAGCGCTCTCAGAAGTGGACAGAAAAAAATACCATTCAATATAAAACAGTGTGTGACGACACAAATTTATGTATATTTGTATTTAATATTATGTATATATCATCATATTTATATATGTATTTAATCGTTTATAATTTCTCATAATCATTCATAAAATCAAAACAATTACCACAAACCTATCCTTTCCCGATTCCCAAAAAGATCCAAAAATTTCCAATAAATATCTTAACAGTCAGAACTTATCCGATGAAGGAGTAAGGTGTCCTACCATCGGACCGAAACTCCGAACAAGCTATCCATCACTATGTGTACATCTGGTGAGTACACAGAGTTCTTTTAAAATATGTCACCAAGAGAATAACTGCATTAGCCTGCTTGGAGAAACTTGAATAGACCCCGAGTAGAGGTGACTCGATGCAAGATGAACATCTAAAGATGGGATTCTTGAACGAAAGTAGCATTGAATGCGATTGTGGGGCTTATATGACTCAATACATGTTAACTTGTCCGAACTTTGGGACTTCATGCTCGAGGCAAGATCTGATTGATGCGAATGATAGGGTTCTGTTTTGGGTATCTGTTCCCTCCCAATGGCAACATGTGGCGTAATTGATAGAAAATGCAAACTCAGCCGAGACTTATGACTCGCATGGCAACTGATCAAATGTTCACCATCCCTAGAGTTAGAACATATTTTGCCCAAAGGCAATACACCTATTTGGATCCTTTGACATACAATGGGGTTCCGAATCCGATGAAGTTAAAATGGGGCAAAATAATTAGGCGGTGGATCGGAGCGTGGTTGTTATTGAAACAGGAGTTTGAATACTTGGGCTTACAGGAAGAATGACCTGTAGCAAAGGTTTGTGTGAGTTCTCGAGTGTGGTGTGTTTTTGATGATTATTAGCGGCGCATTGTGGGATGGTCTGTTTGAAATTATGTAGTATGCGGGATTTTATTCGCGTAATACATACTCATGCATACGTAATTAAGTATCAAGTTCATCGAGTTGATGAGAGTTTCAATGGAGTATTTTATAATTAACAATCGGAAAAAATTTACTTATTTTTCCATGCTACATGTCCTCAGTAAGATAAAAGCAAAAGCATAGTTTAATGGGGACACGACAAATGAAAGGCAACAAACCCAGATCCGTGAAAATAGTATTCCATATTAAATTACCTGTTGTTTTTTCATAAATTGTATATTCATAACATTTCTTGTCATATATAAATAAATTAACATTTAATGGTCTGACCACGAAGATGAATGCACTATTTTTTTCAGTTGTTATTCAGCGAAATAATAGCGTAACACTACATTATTTTTATAAAATTGCAAATAAATTAAGATAAAAATAAATATTTACTTGGCGCAAACGCTTGTTATACAGAGTAGAGGGGGCAAAATATGTGATGATAGAGCTATAACACTAAATTTCGTTGCGCTTCGTAGTTCCTAGGTGTCTTCAACAACTCATTTTGTAATCTATGTAACCTTCCTATGAAACAATTGTGCTCGATATTAATCTTTAAGAATTATGGTCAATCTACAATTCTTCGCATATGATACCCCTCAGCGTATCCCAATTGGCGATACGAGCATAGTGACGATCGTAGCTAGGAGACAACATTGTTTTTAACACCATTGATTGACCCTTTTAGAGCCACTCAAGTAGACTCGAAAATCACAGTACGTGGCATTACCATGCGTGAAGTGGCAACAACAGTCGCACACGTCTTATGTTGAGAAATCCCCTAGTTGAAAATAGTGTCTAACCAATTAGACCATTATCAATAATCGATCCATATAGCATGACTACTGTTTTGTTTATGGTGTTTAAAAATAAGAAAATTAAGACTTTAAAGTAATAGCATAAGCCTTGGAAGTCCACAATATATATCTGATTACTAGCACTATCTGAAATATCTGTAATTTGCCAAAAACAAATGCTAACACACCGACTTGAAAAAGTAAACAAGATTTGTTTAATACAAGTTTATCTGCATTGGTTTATCTTGTCAAAACATCCATAACGATATCCCTATCTACAGTAGCAAATATTATATGATACTTCTTGATAAGCAAATATTTCGACACAAAAATATTAAAAATTTATCAAAAATTATTTATTTCCTCATCTTTTACATATCTTAATATTCTTTCCACTTCTGAGCCTGGAAAACGGCTAAAACGAATGAGCGACGAAAGACTGGCAAAACGGTAGGAAAGGATGATGACGTGTATTTTACGACCACTTTCGATGCCATTTGTACACAATTTTACAAAAAAAAGAGTTTCTGTTTTATTTTCACTTAAGACCTATTGAACATGTTTCTGGTTCGTCGGAAGAGAAAGTGAAGCTACAAGGTTACATATGGTATACTACGAAAGTGTAATAAAAAAGGATAAGGATAGTATAGTTGGACCACGTGAAAGAAAATTTTAAAGGTAGAAGAAAATCTGGCTCTATATTCTCTCTACCTACCTCGGAAGGGAAATGGCGTGTTGGTATGTATGTAAGTAAGAAATTAGAAAATTTAAAGTTAAATGGTCGTTACTCCCTTCAATAAGGGAGACACGTGGTTTAATTAAATGACTCATTTGAAAGTTTCGAGTGTATGAGGTATAACTCTGAATGAAAATTCGATATTTTAAGATTAGGCTATGAATTTGGATTATTCACTGTCTCGCGCTACCCGGTACAGGTCCTGCTTAACAGAAAGCTCTGTCGGAAAATGAACACGCACTCACAATTATTTATGCAATTTCTTATCTTCACATGATGTCTGTGAATTCAGATGTAAAAACATTAATCACATTTAATCTTTTAATGTCGCGAATATAATACCAACTTCCTGGCAAAATATTTTAATAATTCGATGTCATTGATGGCCGATTATATAAAGTGCTTAGCAACAAAACAAAGAAGTTTTTTTTGTTAAGTTGTCCACTCACATTGGGATGATTGGTTCCATTTTAGTAAATAAATACGTTACATCTCCAGTTTATTGTCGTCTCCCTGTCGGGGTAGGCAGATAAGAGAGAGCATACTATAATACAAGTCCTACGATTTCTCCACCTTTTTTAATTTCATTTTATCAAAATATCACTTACTTGACCCAACCATACTTTCTTTTGTCTTCTACCACGCCTTCCTCTCATATTTGGATTGTATATTTGTTTTGTTAGTATTTCTTCATTAATTTATTCCATGTACTCAAAACATGTCAGAGTACCCTTCTTCGTCTTACTCAACACATCAGCCTTAAGTTCACATTCGTCCCTAACCACTTTATTTCTTATTGTGTCATATATTATCACCTTATATATTTTCTCAGTGCACGCATTTCTACAACATTTATTCGGCTCCGTTCAGTATTTTTCCACATCAATTTATTTATTTCAATGTATTTAGTTTTATTTCAGCTTATTAATTATCATTTCAGATTATTATTTAGATTCGCGTGATATATTCACATGTACTATAGTTGAGTGTCATTGTTTATCGAGTTGATGAGAGTATGGAACGGAGTATTGTAACATATAGTCGAGAATCGGAAAAAATGTCAATTTTTTTTTATGTTATGAATCCTCAGTAAGAAATAGGCAAAAACCTAGTTTACTGGGGGCACGACAATTAAAGGCAACACACCCAAATCCATTAAAATTGTGAGTTCACGTTAAATTACTTGTTTTTTTTTCACAAATTATCTATTTATAAGATTTCTTGTCAAACATAAATGAAATTAAGTTTTATTTCAGTTTTTTAAGTTTTATTTCGGCTTATTAAGTTTTAAGACAACACTTTAGCCTAGATAAAAGGAGAAGATTCATTATAAAATATAATATACCTAGTCTTGCCATAAATTCTGTGACAAAGCGTTTGGATTATAATAAAAAAACAGTGCATCTTACAAATGATTTATTATATTGTTAGACTTACACACATATCATCTTAAATGAAAACATGCATCTTTTTCAAAATGTCCTCCCCTTGCCTTCACACAGACCTTTAAACGTAACGGCAAATCGTTAACGGCAGTTCGCACGATGTCCATTGAAAAATTAGCCACTGCTTTCTTCAATGATTATTTTAGACTCTCCAAATTTGGATGTCGTCTGCTACAGGCCATGTTCTCCAACACTGGCCACAATTTGTAGGCCAGTGGTTTTAATCTGGGCTTCCAGAAGGCCGATCTTCAGCTCTAATAAACTCTGGTGTATGAATTTCTAGCCATTGCTGGGTGGACTTTGCCTTGTGGGCTGGAGCAGAATCTTGTTGAAAGATCTAATGACCTGAATTAAACATGACCTTATTAAGAGGCTTGACGACCTTCTCCATAATGTCATTTTGGTATGAATTTGCACTTGTCTTCACACCCTGAGCACAAAAATGTAGCTCAGTAACCCCTTCGTATGAGACACCACACTAAACCATCACAGATGCTGGATGATGACCTCTCTGAACTCTATGAATGATTTGATAGGCCTCTCGAGAGCTATGTGCGCACACCCGATCATTTTGCTTACTATAATTTTCTTCAATGCCGAAATTTTTTTCATCGGAAAATAGAATTTTGCGATGCGTATTGTTTGCGTACTGGTGAATCAGTTGTTTAGCTCTGGTCTTCCTGATGTCCCTCAAAGATGGAGTAAGCAAGTGTCCAGTGCTTCTCCGGTAAGCCGCCATATTTGGGTCCGATTTGACAATACGAGACATACTTAGTGTCGAAATATCCATCTCCCTGGACATGATTTTTTGTTTGCGGAGTGAATTTCTACGGATTCTGTTACTCACGGCTTTGATGACTGCTGGAGTTCTTACGATTTGCGGTCGACCACTTTTTTGCCGATCTTCAATACCTTGAGTATCTTAGAATCGATTAATAGTACGATATACAAACTGACGATTGATACCCAAAGATGTTAAAGAATTTCAAATGTCTCCCGGCGTCTTTACGTAACGCAATTACAGCGATACGGTTTTCTTTACCGCCCCACTCCATGTTTACTGGTCAACGTTCAGTGACTAACTAATTATAGCAATACCACAAGAGATGGAGAATTACCCAAAAAAGGTTTTAGGTTTCTACCTGCTATTGTTTAGATTTTATGAGTGTCTGAATTTGTATAACAGTATTTATGGCAGGACTATGTATAGCAAAGTTTATTGAATAGAAAATAGCATAATTTATCAAATCATAACGAAAAGAGAACAACTAAATAATTTTTGAAATTCGCATTTTTCGATCACTTATTTTGTGTATCAAACATTGATACTGTTAACTTACTGTTATTGGGCTTGTAGTACAGATTCAGTATTCTCAATTAATGTCATCGACTTATCATCGCTTACTGGCTGGGATAACCCAAATTAGGAACAGTCATTTAAAAAAGAGATACTCTTTCAGTTTCAATTTAATATTTTTTCGATTGTATTGAATTTTTTTTATTTATATTTTTGTATTTTTATTGGTCATTAAAAATGGGTAACGATCCAGGACTTTAGATCCAGTCATATCATTTTATATTTCTCTTAAGTTAAAATTCCAAGAATCAGTTCAGGGGAAAAAATAAAGTGTCCGGGAGGAATGCCACCAAATGTAATTTTATTTATGATTATTTAAATGATTTTTAAAGAATATTTAATATTGTCAAAGAGTTAAAAACGCAGACGCCTTTTTATATACTCTTAGATTGTAGATGAAGAATGAAAGTAAATTACTTTTAATCAAAACGTAAGATAAATTGTTCAAAAACATATTATGAAAATATTTTGTCGCGACAGAAGCAAACTGGGATATTTTTGGCTTTGGTGTAACCATCGGGATTCAAACCAGAAACCTTCGAGTTGAAGATAAGCGTTCGACCTAGGCCACGGAGGTCGAGTGTAAATTATTAATTTTAAGGTGAAGATATGTAATCCACAAGTTGTGATAAGGGAAATGTATGTTTAATTTGATGCCCGTCTACAAACAAATGGTCTAGACAAAACATAATCATAAGGCAATAGACTCTTCGTCAGTCGCGAGCAAATAAGGGATCGCGGGCTGCATGTGGCCCGCAAGTATAATAGCTGTGTGTCTGTGCCCTACAGGTGACTAAAAAAAATTAAGTGTCCCAGTAAGGCTATAACATAAAGGCATTTAAATAGTGTTTTGTAATATATTTTTTTATTAAACATTTTTGTTGTATACATTATTTTAAATGTCACTTAAAGAAAACGGACTGTAACCCTTTTTAAAGAATTGAACACGCAATCCCCAGGTTTGCAGACTGGTACTATACTATATTGTACTGTATTATACAACCAGGCGGGCTTATTACCATGTATCAATGTATTTCAACCAACCAGAAAGATGTTAAAGATACCTTAAGTGAAAACCAGACTGGATTCCTTTTTATAAAAATCTGGGGATTTGAACCTCAACCTTCGGGCTGGAAGACAGGCATCTTACCAACTAGGCCACGGAGATTACCACTGATATCTTATCATCTAGACCACGGAGGTCATCTATTTTGTGTTTTCTGATTGATTAGATAGAAAGTTCACAAGGACATACGCCCGTCAGGTTATACTGTATACAAATAAAGCATTATGGTATATTCTAATGATTAGAGCACAATAGTAGAACTAAATATATCACACTAAATCTGGTTCCCACTTCAAGCATTCATATATCATTTGGGAAGAGAAGCATGCAGTTTCTTTTCCTGAAAGGGAGTAAGGAACTGAATACAAATTTTCAAAAATAACGAACAAGATGGCTTAGTGACAAAAAGAGAGAAAGCGAGTAGTGAAGAACTTTCGGAGATCTGCACATATGCACGTGAGCGGAAGACTGATGCGAATGTAGAGTATGGTGATGAAGACTTGTTGGATATGATTTTGATATGGTTGTTGAAATTATGATGCGGTTGGAATCGTCCATGTGATAGCATAGGATATAAGTGTGTGTAAATGTTGTAAATGCAGAGTGTGAATGTTTCAACTGGGTATTATTATTTAGGATAAATATATGAGATTCTTGATTAAGGGATAAAATTACTTCACCACTAACCTTACCTTGTAAAGTGCTTCTTTATATCCACAAAATATAAGGTTTTTAGCATTATTATGTACGAGTACTTCTACTCAACGATTTGCCTTTCATTTGAAACAATGTCAATTTTCTTCCATTTAAAGTATGTATCGAAATTTGAAACATGTAAATTGATACTAAAAAAATGTTAATATTTAATATTCGTTTGTTCAGTGGTTTTCGATTTTTTTCGGTTCACAGCACCCTTATTTTTGAAGATTTTTTCACGGCGCCCAAAAAATTTATATTTATTTATTAATTTAACACTTAACTGCAAAATCTGGTGGGATTAGTGTCAGGCGGCAATCTCCTCCAACCATTCAGAAAAAGTAAATAGCCTTAATTGTATGTCATAAAAAACATTCAAATGACTACCCATCCCCACGAAACAAACACACTGGTCGTGAGCATTTAACACTTCATTGCAAAATCTGGTGGGATTAGTGTCAGGTGGCAATCTCTTCCAACCATTCAGAAAAAGTAAATAAACCTAATTGTATGTCATAAAAAACATTCAAATGACTACCCATCCCCACGAAACAAACACACTGGTCGTGAGCATACGCTCATAAACCCCACAAGGACGAACAATCACCCGAACATTCTGTCATATAAAATCAGATATCATCAATCAAAGGAAAAGGGACGGAGGAGAGGAAGGAAAAATAAGGAATTAAACACGCTATTTTACTGACTATAAATTAAAAGCTTTTTCAGTCGCCTCTTAAAGAATGCCAAGGACAGAGCGAGTCTAACATTGGTGTGTAACTAGTTCCAGAGTCTTACTGCAAGGACAGTAAAGGACGACGTAAAAAAATAAGATTGGTGAACTGGGAAGGCCGAACGATAATATCTGTTTGAGCATAGCGCAAGTCCATGATCGGAAAGACGCTGAAAAGCGAGTTTTCGACGAGATAAGAGGGGGTGGCTGGACAGCTAAGGATAGTATACAATAGAGATAGTATGTGAATTTGGCATCTATATCTCACGTCCAAGTAATGTGATCGTACTTTCTCAGATTAAAAATAAATCATAGACAAACATTATAAAGACGGTGTAATTTGTCCAGCTGTTCCTCCATAATATCCAAATAATATACGTCCGCAGAGTCGAAAATCTGAAAGAGCAGAGATTGCAGGAGAAATATTTTGGTTTTAGTAGGTAGGATTCGCAACATTTTAAGGAAATGAAGGCTGAAATCCCACATAGTTCACCCTTTAATTAAAACAATGTAAATATTTTAAATTATGTAATGAAAAATACAATTCAATCAAGGCTAAAAAATACAGAACACAACATATTTACATCTTTATTTATTTTAAAAACCCTACTACTGAGCTATCTGAGAGGTCACTCCTTCCAGTTAGTCGGGTGTAATTAGACCATAATATTTTAATTGCATAATTTATAATTAAACTGATAGGATTTAGAACCGAATCTAATCAAAATACGAGTACATCATCTAGGCAATAAATCTAGTGATCGTTTTATTAATATTTCATTTTAATGTAATCAAAGGAATAAACCTTATAAGTTTTCTTCTTCGTAACATGTAAAATGTTTGCAAAAACGTTGGAATAAATTAGAGATCCATTAAAAGCTAATAAAAAATAACGAAATATTAATTCTTTGCATTTTTCAGTTAAAGATTTTAGAAATTCATGTTCAAAAGTTTTATGAGTATAAACACTGTTATTTTCCACTTAAATTATACATTAAAATTATTGCCCGACTGGTTTCGATATTACCTTCTATTATCGTCAAGGACACCAATATACTGGTCTATCATTAATTAAACGGAAATATCGAAATGTATATGATAAAATCTAAAAGTAAGAAATATAAGTATATTCGGTATATGAGTATGATGAGACATTAGTCGCAAAAGCCAGCAAGAATGAACAGGTCAAAAACCTGTAGAATGACCGACACAGTTCGACAAGAATGGATAGAATGAAAACCTAAAGAGTTATCGTCGTAGTTCGGCAACAATTGTAGAATAAACCCTGTAAAATGACCGACGCAGTTCGGCAAGAATAGATAAGATAAAAACCTGTAGAATGACGGACACAGTTCGGCAACAATGGATAGTATAAAACCCTGTAGAATGACCGACGCAAAAGTTCGGCACGAATGAATAGGACAAAAACCTGTAGAATGACCGACGCAAAAACTCAGTGAAAAAAACAATGAAAAATTCAGCTATAATGTATGGGAGGGGGGGGGGGGGTAAAAGCAAAAAAATCTAAGTTTAGATATTGACATACTAACAAAACGATAGTTTTGTCGCTACACGACTCTTTTTTGTCATTTTATAACCCCTAATAAAATGAACATAGTCGTATATTCAGATGGAACAATTTCTGAAAGTAAAATAAATCCTATTTAGTATTTTGAAAGCTAATGCTGACTGGTCGAAACACTTGGACAGTAGGCTGTTTCTATAGTGTATTTTATTTAGAAATGTAATATACTCGTACAATAAATATATTGATTGTTACAGTTCATAGTTTGCTGCCTTATTATTGATCAGTTTTATTCCACTTGTCGTCATTTATCAGCTATTCACTTGTCGTCATTTATCAGCTATAGATCATTTAACATAGTTTTAATTAAGATTTCGATGAGAGTCAATCGCAATCAAGTTGAAAGCTTGCAATATGATTATATTATGGGTAGTAAGGTTAAAACATTCCAAACCAAGGATCAAAAAATGGTGATAGAATAAATGAAATAAAAAAATTCGATATAATCCCTCTATAGTTGAATATTTTTTTTAGAAGATAAATATAAATTGTTCAATACCACTAAAAAAAGCTTTGTTCTCAAAATGGTATAACACTGCGGAGATCACTTGTTCGTCCTTTTAAAAAAGTTTCCACGGATATCGGAATTCAGTTTGAAAATAAAAAGAATCACGACGGACCAAATTAGAACTATAATAATAATAGGAGAATTTATATAGCGTCGTTTCGAGAGCAAACTCTTCCCAAGGGCGCTTTAACTCAAGATTCGAACGTGTTATTTTAATGTTATCGCAAAACATTAAACATTATCTGCAACATTCAACACGTTCTTGCCTTTGGACAGCATTCAAGAGTTTTAGCACCCATGTTGCGCTCACCTTATTCATGCCGAGATGGTCGTGCAGTATTTGGAGGACTGTGGTTTTGGAAGCCCACACCTCGCTACTATTTATTTTGATTTAAGACTTCTATCGTGTAACACTTACACTTACTTGTTTTTCTGAAATGAGTCCTTGACGAGGGTCATCTTTAATCGATTATCTGTCTAAGTGAAAATGTTTACCCCAATCTTTCACTGTGGAATATGATGGAAAAGATTCTCTGTAAACAGCATCTAAACGTCGTTTAATCTCTGACGAGCTTTTCTCATATTGTCAAAGAAACTTGATAACCGCGCGTTATTTTTTTTTTTTTTCATTTCAGAATATAACGAAACGAGATGTCTTTTATTGGCTCTAGTTGACATTCTTATACCGATAAGCATAAAAATCAAATCCTAGCTTAGTATTTCCACTCAGTTCTTTATCAATGTAAATCCTAGCTTAGTATTTCCACTCGGTTCTTTGTCAAGGTAAATCCTAACTTAGTATTTCCACTCGGTTCTTTATCAAGGTAAATCCTAGTTTAGTATTTCCACTCGGTTCTTTATCAAGGTAGTCCTAGCTTAGTATTTTCACTCGGTTCTTTATCAAGGTAAATCCTAGCTTAGTATTTCCACTCGGTTCTTTATCAAAATAAATCCTAGCTTAGTATTTCCACTTGGTTCTTTATCAAGGTAAAATTGAACATAATTACTTTTACCATTCACTTCCGTAATAAAACTTTTTTGGCGGTCCTGAAACTTTTTTGAATGGGTTTTTCTTGTTTAGGTCAGAAACTTTTGGACTTCAGTAGTATGTCATCTGAATAATTACTTGCTTTATTACGATTCATAATACAACATTTTATTAGTGATTCTATAATAAAACTGAGCGTATATTGAACACGCAAACGTTCGTCCTGCGCTGAAAAGGTCGCGTAGCATTGAACTTACCGAGCAAAAATATTCAAAAACTTAACGATAACAATCTATGCATGGAAACCCTTGTGACTCAATATAGAGATGAACTTATTTCATATATCTTTATTATATATTAATGTTACCAGTAATATCTTTATCAATGGTCTGATTCATTCAGTAAGTAAAATGATGATGAAAATAGATCGGAACATGACAGCGTTCGACCCACATTGTGGCCGATCAGCTGGTCGCTGCTTTTTCGTCATACGAATCATTCTTGTTGCCAACTCGAACATGCTCCTCTATAAAAATATTTTTTTTAACACGTAAGAATTTTTGTTTTTACTTAATATGTATAAAGTTACTGATAACAACTATTTTACAATATATTATACAATGACGATTCATTAATTCTAGAGTACATACAACAACACTTACTTAGAACCAATGAGATAAGAACTCGTAGCGCCATAGTAGACAAAACATAGAAACTCTAAGATATAATGAGGAACTTTCATACTTAGCGCCATAGTAGACAAAACATAGAAACTGTAAAATATAATGAGGGACTTTCATACTTAAAAAATGTGATACAGAAAATATTGCAACATGGGAAATAAGATCGCATAGAAGAAAACAATTGCGTTGCTCCATTTTTGGTTTGGTGGATATTTTTAATGTAGATGTTGTTGGGTTCAGGAGGATCCTTCACCGGAATTTTCTCAATCTTAGATTTTGACTGGAAGACTGGTTATTCCATTTTGTCTTAATTTTTTTCCTTTTTTTTTAATTCTAACAAATTTCATTCACATTCGAGTTCTTAATTATGTTGATTTTCTTAAGTTGTTGATATTTTTTCTTTTGTTTAGTAAATATCGCTTTTATTTGTAAAAGACACTTACATGTCGTATATATTTTTTATAAATAAATAAGTACGCTAATAAGATTATGTGAAAAGGAATCAATGGTAATACGCGCAGTCAGCCTACTTCCATTCCCCGCAAAGATTTGAAAAATCCACGATAGCTGAGAATCAATCTCCATGATCTAGTTTGTAAAGTGCTTTTTTTTCAACCCATGAATTTAAAGTTCGATTCTCAAAATGAGGTAGTATTGCCAACACGAACCTTGATAGATTACGGAATACTAACTTCAAAGAGAAACTTAAGTTTGAAGAAAGTTATTTTATTATTCAGTTTGATTTTGAACTTCTATTTGTATTATTCGAGATCTATAAATCTCTCCACATCCGCGAGTCAATTCACATCCGCAGGATAAATTAATTCCTTTTTGTCAGTATTTCTAACCTCCTTGAATTACCATTCATCTACACTAGTCAAGATATGAAAAAATGGATTTTTGAAATAGAACGTTTTTGTAAAGTGAAACAGATCTGTCATTTGAATTTAAGTTACGGTGTAGATTTTTTTTTCAAATTAAATTGTCAAATCATTCTGCTTTAAAATTGAGTCCTCCAATATAAATACTAAATCAGTTAATAATTCATTTTTCCTTTGCAACTTCTGGAAACGAAGAAGTGTAAGCGCCAGGATTACCTCATAGAAATTAAACGAATTTTGATCTTCACTACACAAACATACTCAATAGTTTTACAAAGTTTTAAGATAAAACTAGTCGATTTATATTTTCGATGAGGAGAAAAAAAATATTTGCGGTACCAAAATAACAAAAAAAAATATATATAAATTAGTTTTAATTGTGCGATTAATTTTAATTTTGTGAACCAAACGTAGACAGATGGTTTAATTTTCACTACATTATAACTAACGTATAGCCGTGCCGTATTAATGATTTTAATATAGTATATCTATGTACCGACATCAGCAACCTATAGTATAACCACCACAATATAAAGGTGAGAGGTGGTTAGGTGTTAGAGGTGGTTAGGTCACATATTGAGAATGTCGCCAGATAACTGAACAAGAGATGCGATGTTTTATAGGTCGCAAGGGACTACGAATCGAAAGCCCATCCAACACTTTACACCGGTGATACTCACATACCATGCGCTTCAAAAAGCTATTGTAAATAAAAATGTTACATCTTCCTTCAATGCCAATGTATGTTTTTCCTGTTTTTGCATCATCCCTCTATACAATCTTCATTCCTTATTTTGACCATCGACGTTCTTATTACATTTGTATTTTTTTTAAATTTGGTATTGCATATATTTAAAAAATATATGAATCTTCCCCTTTGAACATAAAACTTTGTAAAAAAATTGTATGGCTGGTTGGAAAAGATTGTCATTTAGCAACAAAAAAGACTTGACACAGTAAAAAAAACAATTTAATGAATAAATAGTCTCGGCCCGACATGGGAGGACCAGACTCGGGACCTATCTGGATGTTGGCGTTTTAAGCCATTTCCGTGTTCTTGAACATAATTAGTGATGATGATGATTTAAAAATGGTACAAATTGTGGTTTATAATCTATAAGATGTCTTCAGAATGAAGCTTTCGAACGTTTCACGTACTGGATATTCGTGTTCTCGGAACTTCTTTAATATGCTAAGAATGTGTTCTTACCAATATGCCAAGTTTACTAACAAAAAATCGAAATACGAAAAGGCAGCACCCATCCATGGGATGGACTGATATTCTTCCTCTGTTCCGAGGAACAGCCAATCTTTGTATCAGTTGAACCGGTTTAACACCACTGGCTAATTTAATTAGATACATTTGATTTAATTATAGTACGATTGAAAAAAACCAAGATTTTATGGAAATTTATTGTTCTATTCCACACACACATTGATAATAAATTACAATATCATTTCTCCTAACCTGTTGAAAAAACTTCGAACTATGAAATTCTTGACAGTGAGAAAACTCCCCAAAAGAAGAAAACTTACGGACTTGTGTAATTATACCATAATATACAATTACTAATAACAGGATTAAGTATCAGTACTGAAGACTGCACAATGTTTTTGTTGGCCCTGACGACATATTGTAATGAAGTATTGTGATGTTACCAAAAGACACGCAGGGTCAAGCCATGTATAATTTGTAACTAATTCATGTTTCTCTATTGCGCTTCTCCTATGTTCTTAGACATGAAAAACCTGTTTTTGATAGAATCACAACAAGCACACGCTTTGGTTATTTTATATTTGCTAAAAATATTAAAAAATAGCATTTTTTATGTTATATTATATGTATTTGTTGTTTGCCTTGATTTGAGATGTTTCATTCGTGTCCGTCCTACACGTCAATACTTTAATACATATTTTTTCATGCAAAGCGCAAACTAGTTTATCGCAGTTATTTGGTCTAAACACCTTGTGTTAATCCTGACTTATATCCAAAATAAGTTTTATTTGCTACCTTCAAAGCTGTGGCGTTATGGCAGAAGTTGATATGTCCGTTTTACCTTAGTTTACAGGAGAAGCAATATTAACTTTGATAAGCTGTTAAAATCAGTACAAATACGCATTTTTTATGTTTTTTCAAACAATGTATCTTTTGTTTGGATAATGACTGACACACCAAGTTTTGCCATAACATGCTGAGAAATATTTTCTATAAATTGGGAGAATAAACACAAAATGACAAAAAAACGGACATATCAACTTCTGCCATAACGCCACAGAAATATTATATGATAGCATATATTCAAATTCAAACAACACTTTTTGGAAGATCTTATCAAAAATTATGATTGTAGTGATTAATTATTAATATAATATTAATTATTATTATTATATTTTCGTGGTATATATTACAAACTGACAGGTTTATTGCCATGTGACAATTTCTTTTAATCAAGCAGAAATGTGTTAAAAAGGTCTTAAATCAAAATCAGATTGGCTCACTTTTTAATTGAAAAATATGAGTACGAAAAGGAATCGAACCCATATCCTCCGGGCTGGAAAACAGACATCTTACCAACAAAGCCAGGGTAATTATGTATGAAAACTACGCACATACTCAATACACTGCAATTCGCCTAATTCCGAACGTGGTATTATCACATATCGGAAGATCTACAAAAGTTTCTTTGTAGTTCGTCTTCCCTAGGTAAGTTTTCTAAGTTTTTTTTTCAAATACGCTGTTTAAAGTTATGCAGATGTGGAGAAGAACCCAATACCCTTACATTCATATACTTACACTAATTTCATTTTTGTGATGGTTTTAATTCTTTAATAATAGTGGGTTCCGTTAATGGTTTAGAACGTCTTTAAGGAGACTGCACTCTAAATGAGGCTGTTTGAATTGTCATTTTTTTATTACTATAATTATTTTTTTTAAAATTAAAAGATATGATATTATTTGAAGTTGACAGTATTACATTAAAGTGAAGATTTATATACAAGAGAGGTCAATAAATTCGCGGAATGGAGGGGTTAACGGAGGAGACGGTTGTGTTTATAATATGACTCATTATTAGTATATTCACCAAGTTTGAGTCTTCGCTTCAAAAACAACTACCTATTGAATGTTCACGACAGTTTTTGGACCTCTGCAGAAACAACAAAGGTGAGAGTTTGAGCCAAATTGGTACTGAAGATGAAACTTAGGTTCATCATTATGAGCCTTAGTGGAAACAGGAGTACATACAGATCCTAAAAGGACACACATCCCCTTAAGAAGTTCTAAATGTAGCAATCGGTTGGAAAAATTATGGCTACAATTTTTGCGATGCGGAAGGTATGCTGCTGATAAATTACAAAGACAAGGGTATCACAATAACTGGAGAATACTACTCTGGTGTGCTGATGCATTTAAAAGAAGCTGTGAAGGTGAAAAGGAGAGGAAAATGAACAAAAGGTGTGCTACTTTTGCATGACAATGCACCCATGCACAAAAGCAATTCTGCATTGGCTGCTCTTCCCAACTGTGGTATCCAAACATTAAACCACCCTCCCAAGAGGCTAGACCTGTCTCCATCTGACTATTATTTGTTTCAAAATATGGAGAAAGAACTTCAACGGAAGAAATTTTCAGACGATGAAAAAGTTAAAAGTGCGAATTTCGGCTTATTTTGAGGGCAAAAGCCCTTCCACCCTTCATTCCGCGAATTTATTGACCTCCCCTCGTAAGTAATCTACTCACGTGTTACATGTCATGAAAAAAGATACATATTTATTAATGATTTAAATATTTCTTATTTGAATAAATATTTTTAATGTATTCAAGTACCATGCTATACATTAATCTTATCGCCATGTTAAAGAATACTAAAATTATTCAAATAGGCTTTTAGTGGTTATATTACTTAGTGATTATATAAAAAATAGTGGTTATATTATTTACTAAAATAAACCAAAAGTACAAATTTAAAAATAAATATTATCGTATTATTTGAAGATTTGTACAAAGGTTTTTGTGGCATAGTGTTATTCATAACATAAGGATATGCAAGCGCATCAAGGAGATGGCAAAATAGTTGAAAGTTAGACAAATGTGGTAGAAGTTAGATAAATTTGTATAGAATATCTGGGAAAACAATATATGATAAGGAATGAAGACTTTAGAACAGAAGACACAGTACTTAAGGCAAATAATGAGATGATTCCGCCACGTAGAAAGAATGAATTATGAAAGATTTATAAAAACAATATATACAAGTGCTACAGAAGGTACCAGAAGTTTGGGAAGACATAGGAAAACATGGCATGACCAAATTATTCAAAATCTTAAAGAGGAAAGAGTGAAAAACCTTTCTAATACTCATAGAAATGTACGCATGACGAGGTGTATGAACATGGTAGAAGCGATAGAAGTGTACCAGGATATAATGAAATGGATATATATATATATATATATATATATATATATATATATATATATATATATATATATATATATATATATATATATATATATATATATATATATATATATATATATATATATATATATATATATATATATATATATATATTCTCTCTGCCTGCCCAATAGGGGCATGGCGTGATGGTGATGATGTGTTATTTATTCCCAGCTCCTTCGATTTCATCAATTATTCCCAAATTAATTATTTCAATGTTAAACAAAAAATTATTATTATTCCACTAATCTGATGACTACCGTGGCTTAGTGCTTGGGACTCCCATAGATACCGAGATTTTTTTTTAAATGATTTGAGTCTATTTTTACTTAACACTTTTCTGGTTAGTAGAAAGAGATTGCCATATGGCGATAAGCTCGCCAGAAATACAAAGTAATTACTTATCAAATATTCTACAAGTGGAAATCCATATCAAATATGGATTTCTACGAAATAAAGCAGAAACATTTCATAAATATTTATATTCTTAAAATATCCATCGTAATATCAAAATTGAAAGCACGAAACAGTTTAAGAGCTTGGCTGGAAGAAAGCAATTTAAAATATGATTAATTAGCCGATTAGTCACCTTGACGACAATTTAAAGTTTAAACCGTAATCAGTATTTTTTTATTTAGTCTTATAATTATACATACAAGTATATGTCTGGTGAATTAATCCAATAGTTTATTCAATTGACAAAGATTTAATAAGTATTTTATGAAATTATTAAAATTTCCGATTATTTAAAAAAAACTTTGCTATTTACATCTCATTTCCATATTATTCATAAGACATGTCGGAAAAGGCTGTATTCATTTTGAACAATTTGTCAAAACAACCCGAATATTTCATGCTGTCAACTGATAACGATGAAATTTTCACAAAAACGCAAGTTTCGCAACATTTTTATATTCAAAACTGTAAAATTTCGAGAAAGTAATTTTTTATTAAACTATTTGAAAGTAAAGAGTTGACGTTTCGCGTTACTTTTTCTAACTGATAAATGCATATACAGACGAAGAACAAGAAATCCAGTTGCATTATTTAAAAAAAATACCTTGGTGGTCTTATTCAATAGAGTTGAATTTGGCCTAGAAAAAGTGATCAGTTGATTGTAAAAAAATATAAGATATAACATAGTTTTGAAATCGACAGTAACCATGGATGAAATAAATTAAAGACGTCCACCCTACGTAGCCTGGTCGATTAGGCCCCTGTTTCCAGGCCGGGGGTAATGAGTTTCATTCAATGCTTGTTAAATTTCGTTATGGTTGGTTAGAAGGTATTACCAGATGGTTAAAATTTCACCAGGTTGTATTGTATATAGCTAAAGTGTAATATAATAAAACAAATTTTAGAAAATTGCAAATAATTTTTGGATCATCTCTAACAGCAATAAACCTACTTGTCGAATAATTGATTTTTTTTCACATGAAACTTGAACCTTCCCTCATCGGCTCGGAGTTCAATTTTACCTTACTCTTGCCTTTAAATAATATTAAAATAATCGTCATCTTCGTTGCCGGACCTTGTAGTCGAGCATCCCTTCGCCACTCCAACGTCAATTTTGAAGGTTTGCTCGCTCTGTTGGAAATCGAAGCTATGCCATTTGTTTTAAGTGAGTGAGCCGGTGCACACCAGAAAACTCACCGGCCACACCGCTGTACTAGATCCGATGGCACACCGAGGGGAGACGATCGGAGCACACCGGCAAAGTTGGGTACCATTATGGATAAGGATTGGGCAAAAATAAAATTAACAAGTAGAGGATTGAAGGTGAGAAGTAAATTTACAGGGTGAGGAAGGAAATTAGGAAAGGAGTCTCACCTTTATCCGGGTTTGGAACCAGCTCCGTCGTTCAATAAACGGCATTCATCTAGGTACGGAGGCGGAGTTCTGCAATAATGGTATACGGATAATTACTAATTGATTCAACACGTCCGAACTTCAGGATTTACTTTTTGCTATTCGACTCGTGAAAATGCTTTCACAGTCTGGAGTAGACCATACCATGCTAAGGAATCGGACGTGAATATGACACGTCGACTTAGATATCCTTTTACCCATGGAAATTTATTGTTCTTATCCGAGGTCTATTACAGATAGTGGGTTTATTCTTCGAACCGAATCGCGTGATCTATACCCGAATTTATTTATACCACGTGATCGTGATCATGATCTTCAAATAATACGATAATATTTATTTTTAAATTTGTACTTTTGGTTTATTTTAGTAAGTAATATAAACACTATTTTTAATATAATCACTAAGTAATATAACCACTCAAAGCCTATTTAAATAATTTTAGTATTCTTTAACATGGCGATAAGATTAATGTATAGCATAGTGCTTGAATACATTAAAAATATTTATTCAAATAATAAATATTTAAATCATTAATAAATATGTATCTTGTTTCATGACATGTAACACGTGAGTAGATTACTTACGAAGGGAGGTCAATAAATTCGCGGATTTTTTTATTTTTCCTTTTCAATATATTCACTCTAATACATTTTCAAATCTTTCAATAAGCTTATTTACACCCACGAAAAAAATATTTGCTTTTGCCCTCAAAATAAGCCGAAATTCGCACTTTTAACTTTTTCATCGTCTGTAAATTTCTTCCCTTGAAGTTCTTTCTCCATATTTTGAAACAAATAATAGTCAGACGGATACAGGTCTGGGCTGTAGGGGGAGGGTGAATCAAATATGAAAGAGGTATACCCGAATTTACAAAACAACGCTCATAAACGGCCATTTGCATTGTATTACGCTTTCGTTATGTACATCACAACTTGGCGGACTTATTATCACGTGACAATCTTTTTAAACCAACCAGAAACATATTTAAGAGGTCTGAAGTGAAAATCGTTCTAATATACTTTTTTTAATGTTGGTTACCAACGGGAACCGAATTCACAGCCTTCAGGTTAAAAGACAGATCAACCGTCTAAGCCATGGATGCTTTCATTTATAAAATTTAAAAATAAAGCTCATCATAGGATGGATGATATTTTTTGCGAAATAGCGATGTACAAGTAATATATTTATTAATACGAGTATTCTAGCTCTTGCAATAAGGGATATCAAACACATATGAAACATTATTACTTGTCATATATCCATAAGATACTAAAAAAATATTATGAAAAATTGTAGAAATTTCGGAAAAGAACATATTTTTAACGTCCGCTTTATTTTTTTGTATGTAACCAATGTGTTATGTTGCTAACTCCATTCCAAACATGCTGACTCTATATTATTATGAAAGGTAGTAGTTTAGCACATATTTTCGGCCATTTTTACACAAATTTCTTGAGCGGCTTTTGTGGAGTCACTTTGAAGATGGAATAAAATAAGTTGGTGTTTTTTTTTTAATTATATTGTATTACATTTTCATTGTATACAGTACAACATGGTGGGCAACACGACACTCGAATATGGTGTCTATTCTAGAACACCGATTACTACTGACGACAACCAAATCAAGGCGTTAATGGAGAATAACCTACGTTCTCTGGCACCAGAGACTGGTGAGATACTGAACATAGTTTTACAAAATGAATTTGTCATAAAAATACAAAATTACTTACCGAATATCTCATTATTTTTATTATGTAAAATCCAAATTATTATATTATAATATATGTTCAGGTCTTACGGTATTTAATAATGCATTATTGAGTATGCATCGTTCGATTTTGTATTTTAATTCCATCCACAGTCATGTTACTCGACCCCACAGGTCACAACCAGACCCGCAATAATGGCGCATACATTAGCAGCACTTCTTCGTGTGAGAGGTCGAGGATAATCCAGGAGGGCCTCCACAGTGTCACGCTCGAGTGAAGGACTATACAGAGCAGATGCCTAGAGTAAAATCACTGAATCACCAATGACTTAATTACATTATATTATATTATACAGACCACGTTCGTGGCCTCGTTAAATAGTTTGTCTCCCGACCCGGGGATTACGAGTTAGTTTCCCGTTGGAATCCAATTTATTTTATAAAAGTGTTCCAGTCTGGTTTTCACTTAAATTTTCTTGAATGTATTTTTGGTTAGTTAGAAGAGATTGCTACATGATAATATCCCCGTCAGGTTGTACTGTGTATAGTAAAAGTGTTATAGAATACAATTTTGTCGTGATGACCTATTTGGTAGGAGCCTTATCTTCTATCCGGGGGTTTCGGGTTATACTATCGATTGTACCCAAAAAATAAAATAAAATAAAAAGGATCTGTATCGTTAAGTTTATCAACGACGTTATTATTTCCTTTCTGTGTGCGATAGTATAACATGTCCTAGGACTAACTAAGAATTACGTGCATTAACCAAAAATCTCAATTAATGGATTCGAGGGAGTGCTGTTTTCAATCCGCACTTTAATTAAAGGTCACATTCAAAATGCTGATATGCCATGAAGTATTACACAAATAATTAGATAGATTCCCAAAAAATATAGCAGTTTGTTTTCATTTAATTTTGAGACAATAATGTAAAACTTGTGTCGAGACCTTATAATATTCGAGTCAATTGTATTTTTATACGGAGACTCTTGTTTTCCTTTATTGTTAAATTTTCGTTCCTCATACTATTCGATCCCCGGGATTAAACAATATTGCACATAGTAGGAAGGAAAATGAGAAAAATTGATTATTATGAGTGATCTGTTATAATATGTGTATTTTTTTATTATTTTAACGGCATTAAAGAAGGTGCATTTGTATGTGTATTGGTAGTATGCATTTAAGTACATCTTTCTGACTGCAATTTTTGTTATTGAGTCATATTAAAGTTTTAATGTTTATAGGTGCGAGTATGCTGATACTCAGTTTAATGCTAAAAAACTTATCATTGATGATAGGTTCATACGACTACCTATCAGTCTCTTTACTACGAGTAAGAATTATGAGAATCTGCCTAATAACTCAAGGTAGCCAATATGTTAAGGTTTCGGCTTGAACTTTCGGGAACAGCATACGAGTATGTATGACTATAAAGAAACGAAAAATATTATTTTTCTTATCCCGGTGCCTAGAGATATGAGGCAGAAATACACAATGTAAATGTAATAAGAGGAATCAAGCTAACTTTATTTTTAATTGTTTTTCAGGAAGCATTCTTTAGAATGACAAAGTTAATAGTGTTAATCTTCATTCCCTAGTCTTCTTTAGTTTGCCTTTTTACGATTTCGTTAATATTTTTTTGTTATGATATGACTAAAAAATAAATTATGTATTATTGAAAAATCTAGTTTGTTATGTCATCTGAGGTAAACTTGCTAGAATTTTTAATAACCTGTTGTAATGGATAAATTAAAATATATATTTGCAGGGCCGCCCCACCCATATGTACAATGTGTGCAATTTTAAGGGCGACAACGCGCTCTCCCACATATCTTTCATATCTTATTATCGATAATATTTCACTGTCATTAAAATATCAATATGAAAATATATTAGTGTAAAAAATAATTGTGGTGAGTATTAAAATTATCTTGCAGAAAATTATTTCAATTTTTGTCTTACATCACGTCAATGTGTTGTTTTTCGCTCACTTCAAGGGAAGTTTAAATAAATTTTGCTCACTAATGCCAATCAGTTAGTTACTTACTTTCTTAAATTGTAAATTATGAATCTTACTTTATAATTTGGAACTTAGTTCATCCATATAATAGGCCCAACTTATGTTGACTATTTTATACGTACCTTTGTATGAAGGCAATATGCTATTCAAATACTGGACAAAAATATGATATTTATACATAGAAAGTTTAATCATATTATATTATTATTTACGATATTTTTCAGATGTTTAAAAGGGCTTTGTAACATAATACCGATTAGTAAAACATGTTTCTTCATAACATATTATTGTACTAAGGTTTACATTTTTGTTTTTTTCAAACAGGCCTCACTTCCCCGAGTAGAGCCTCTGGATACTTCAGAGAGATAAATTTGTATAAATTAGGAAGTAAGTATGCAAAATGGACCCAACCCTCATTTTACTTATCCCGAAATTATTGAGGAAACATTTCACTGCTTTATATAGGCTTAAATGAAAAAACACGTGAAAACGTAATTTAACAATAAAATGCTCGATTAAATTGTTTGATATTTCCCATATATCATACATGTTTTATCTATGGTTTTTCGATATTTCATAAAAACCAAAAAAAGTATTTTGTGGATTGGGTTATTCTTTGCATAATTACGTCAATTTGTTATAAATATGCTATACACATTTTCATTATCGTGTAAGTCATAATAAAATTGTATTGACTCACATTGTAATTAATTTTAAATATGTCAAAAAATTTAATCATGCAAATAATGCGGCAAATAATTCATTTATATCAATGTTTATAGGTATATCTTAAACTACATATTTTAAAATGTGGTCATTTGAACACTTAATGTATTTTTAATAGCAACATTGCCTGGTACGAGACGCATGGCAAGACTTAGAAAAACGAAATACGAACAAACGAAACGAGTCTGTAGAAAGGGAGAGGAGAAAAAATTAAAGAAAATACGGGGGATGCATGATAAGGTGTGCAGAGATGATAAAAACGAAATATGTTTACTACTCGTACATAGAATATAAAGAAGTAGAGATCTTTGCCTTCTAATACCAAAATGAATATCTATAATATTAACAACAAATTTAATTAAATATTTCTTATCACTTTTTCAAGTGGTTTACTCATATAAAAGTGTTCATTTGAAGGATTTGAATAAATCTTGTTTCAATAATGTTATACAAATTAATAAAATGCTATGATATATTTTCTTAATTTATATTTTGATATGATAGCTTTATCAATAAATAAGTTATTTATACGGCGAAAAAATGTATTGAGACTAAATGCCAATGATTTTTTTGAACTTTCTGTTTAGTTGAAACTAGTAATATCAATTATATAAAAAATATTGAGACCAGGTGCCATCTGATGTTTTTGAACTTCTGTTGAGTTGAAACTAGTAACATCAATAATAAAAACATATATTAAGACTAAATACCATCTGATCGTTTTGAACCTTCTGTTGTGTTGAAACTAGTAATATCAATAATAAAAATAATATTGAGCTAGATGCCATCTGATGTTTTGAACTTTCTGTTGAGCTGAAACTAGTAATATCAATAATGAAAAATATGTCGACACTAGATGCTATGTGATGTTTTAGAACTTTCTGTTGAGTCGAAACTAGTAATATCAATAAGAAAAAATATATTGAGACTAGATGTCATCTGATGTTTTAGTCTTATGTTGAGTTGAAACTAGTAATATCAATTATAAAAAATAAATTGACACTAGATGCCATCTGATGTTTTTGAACTTTGTGTTGAGTTGAAACTAGTAATATCAATATTGAAAAATATATTGAAGCTAGATGCTATCTGATGTTTTTGAACTTTCTGTTGAATTGAAACTAGTAATATCAATAATAATAAAAATATATTGAGATCAAATGGCATCTGGTGTTTGTGAATTATTGAGGTTGAAACTAGTATTGTAAAATTAATGAAATAAGTGTGTTATTGTAACACTATTTTCTTAATTAAAAATCTATTTGTATAATAATATTGTTACGATTATTTAAATGGACTCAAATTACAGCATAAATATAAAGAAAATGATTTATTTATGCAAATTGATAATTGTAAATATCACGAACTTTTAGATCTAGAAAACAGATGAAGCTTCTTCCTGAAATTACTTAACAGTAATTGTGGAGTTATTGCCACATTAAAATAAAATTGTCAGGAAATACTCTATACTGTAATGAAAGTATAATGCTTTATATTAGGTACAGATGAATGTCGTGAATTTTGACCTTAGATTTCAGCACTTATTTAATAATAGAGGTAATATAGTTTATCGTGTATGCACCTTTATAATTAGAAATTAAAAAGTTTATGTAAATTTATAATCTTATGGTATAAAAATTATATATATTTTTTAACCTTCATGCATTTCTTTCAAAATGTCATACATCACAAACCAGATCCAGCGTCTTCGGCCTCCGCATTATATTATCCAGTACATACATACCATTACGCCGTTCCCTTGTTGGGGTAGGCGGAGAGAGCACCAGCTTATTGCGACTCTTTTTTCCCTTCTTCTAAATTCATACACCTCACACAACTCCCACGATTTCTCAGAGTTCTTTTCTTCCTCTTACTCAACATATCACGCTTTAAATATCACATTTATCCTTAATCACGTTATTTCGTCATTCTGTCATACATTAATCCCATGTGTTCATATCAGTGCACTAATTTCTACATTATTTATTCGGCTCCTTTCAGTCTTTTTCTACGAATCCTATACATCAAAGTTTGTACTAAAATACTGTTGTGGACTGTAATATCTTAGCAGATTTCAATAATGTCTAGTTCGATTATATGCATGTTTTATTGCTGTACTGACTTTGTTTCCTATCGCTACATGCCGTTCAATATCCCCCGTAACTTTTCTATCATCTGATAAAATACTGCCCAAAGAACCGAATTTCTCAACTTGCTCTAATCTTTCATTGCTCATCTATATATGGCATTTACTTTTCTTTCCACTCTGTTCTATCGCCATGACTTTGTAGTTATCAACATTAATTCTCAAATCTTTCTCTTCACATCTCTCCAACAATTGAATTAACAAACTCTGTGATTCATCCGTATTCTCCGTCATAATTGTGCAATAATATATATCTAGATATCTGCCCAAATATCAGAAGCAAGATTACCGGTGTTAAAAGTCGGATGAATAGTAGACTTGTTATTTATTTTGATATCACAATTTCAACTTGCTCCTAGACACTACATCGCTTACATTTGTTTAGTGGGGTTCACGAGGTGTCTTTAATACATTATAAAAGCGCTCTTAAGATGATATTTTAAAACTAAATTACGCTATAGAAGTAATTTATTGATCATTATTTTTATCTATATATGAGTTATAAAAAATCTGGAAATTGTTCAACAAACCATTTATGAACTTACTCCTCTAATGAGAATATTTGTTAATAATTATAATATGATCTCTTTCTCAGTGACAAACACCTGTTTCCCAAGCTAAAAATACCACAGAGAATTCAGTTTTTCGGATATTATTATATTTATCGAACGTTAACGAATATCACCATGAACGTCATGATCTTGTTAACTTGCATATCTTAAATGCGAAGTTATTTGTCATAAAACTTATGTTTTCCACATTATTTCCCACCATAAATATCTACGTAATTCAGCTAAAATTGACCATCCTGTTGAAACATCATCTTCAAAAATACTGTGAGAACCTTAGCCCAAATATATTTATTTCCTTAATTTATATTTCCATATTGTGTAATTAAAATGAAAATGATGTATTAATTCTTGCAACATGATTATTTTCCTCATTTCATTACAATGAAATATTAAGTGTTAGATTCTAAATGACTTCGAATGGTCGTTATTTTTTTTTATTAATAATAACAAATATTTAACAACTGCGTATATCCTGAGTGTTTCCTAATTTAATATTCAGATATATTGTATTAAAACGAAGCTGTTTTTAAATGGCACATATGTAGGTAATAATTATTCGTGTATGACTAACCCTACTCAGTTTTACTTATATACCATCACGCCATCTCCTTATCGGGGTTGGCAGAGAGGACAAAGCGCCAGATTTTCCTATCATGACACACATCCTTCGCCCCTTCCACATCCATACAGCTTCTACGATTTCTCTGACTTTTTCTTTCAGAATACCACTTATTTGATCCAACAATGATTTCCTTGGTCTTCCTTTCACACGCCTTCCATAAAATCATTCGCTCAGTTTCAAACCATCAGAGAACTACGACACTCAGCCATGAGCAACATGACTTAAAAGAATTTATTTTATAAGGTGTCTATAATGTCTTAGTTTTTTTGTGAATATATTTTAAGGAGGCCTTTAGTCGTGTAAAGTATATAAACACACCATCACGCTATTTCCTATCTAGGGTAACTAGAGAGGACAGAAAGTCAAGTTTCCTTCCTTCCTGATCAGATTTATATTAAACCATTTCTTATCAACTAGGAAATAGTCAAAATAAACTCGTTAAAATGTGTAAAAAGACTGAGTTTTTTTTAAATTTGGATACCAACGGGAATCGATCCCGCAACCTCCGGGTCGAAAAACAGATATCTTACCAACTAAGCCACTGTAGTCGTCTATGTACAGTACTTAATAATAAAAAGGTTGATTTATTTGATAATTGTTTTTGACAGTTTACGGTACTTGATAATAAATAACATTGTAATTTCCTTGAGATTTTTTTTGTAATTTATAAGAAATAAATATAGCACCTTTTAGAGAGTAAACTCTATCTCGAGTAATATGTACATGTAACATAAAACATTTTTTCAATCGAACCCATGTTTGTAAAGAAATATATATTGTTTGTTTATATCGTAATATATTTCATGCGCGATAAAATGATTTCGGGAAATGGAAATCAAAAATTTATTCCAATAACACGCAAAAGCTAGGGGAGGTGAATACGTTTGAAATGTATTTTGCTGCGCAATTTTTACGTATTAATGACTAATGTTTTATCGTACAAAATGTATTTTTGAAACAAAATAAGATTTTGACATACAATATGTGTGCTTTAAACAATTTATATACTGGTATAGTAAAAAGTTAAACGATAATTTGTCAAGTGAATTAATAGAAACGTAACAGATGGACCATTCTATTGAGTACTTTCTCGCGTTGCATGTGGATTGACATATTTGATAAGAACACCGCAGAAAAATCGCAATAGGAGATGAACATAAATGAAAGCCTCTGAAGACCTTCCGATGCACATATGATTGTAACAGATTTATCTTATTTAATCTAAACTAACTCTCAAGCTTAGGTTTATTCGTTAAGTTCAGATCCATAGAGAAACATAAGATAAAAATATGCATATCCACAAATTTTTATTTTTATTTCAAATCAAATAACAAGCAATAACGAGCGTTCTTTGGAAATTATTACTAACAAAACTTTTTAATATAGCATTTATAACCGTAGTGGAAATAATTTAACATGAAAACATGTGAATAGAAATATTTTTCGTGTTAATTAAGAAAACAAAAAATATTTGTCAATGCTTTTGATGACGTCAGTAATCAAAATAGTTACGAGTATGATAGAATGTTATGTAACATTACACATGGAACATTCTAAAAACACAATGTATTAAAACATATCCATTGTCTTCACCATTCTACAGATGATCGAGATAAATAGATTAATTAGGCTATGAATGAAATGTTTTGCATGCCGACGGGTAATCCCATTTATTGTAAATAGTAAGGGTGGTGTGCAGCAAGTATAATAGTATCCTTTCGTCTATTTATTTATTATCAAATGTCAGCCTAGTCATAGAACGTTGTGTCATAAACTGTAATTTTATTTTACTTAGTTTTTTATCAAATGTTGTTTACATACACAAAATTAAAGACAAAGTCATGAATACAAATTATAATTACTAAACAAAAGCTGGCCGATTGGAAGAAATTGCTTTAAAGCAATAAATCCTTCGGATGTATTTGCATGAAAGTGTTAATTAAATAAACAGTAAACAATTTGATGAACTGGTGACCGGTATATTATTTTGTACTTCTGATATACGGAATATTTTTATGTTAAGTCTATTTTATTTCATGTTGCAAGAAATTGATGAAATCATATAACATGTTTTCATATAAACTAATTTTGCATGTTCAACATTTTCGTGTTGAACAATTTTGCGTACCAATATGCCATTACACAGATATATTCATTTATTTTACAATGCTTACATATATAGGATAAGCTCAATAACATGCATAGCTTTAAGAGAAATATATACTCTCTTGTCGAATTTAAGTTGAAATATTTGTTTCTTGGAGATTTGGTCCAAAACAGAAACGATGGTGGGGTAACCGGGGCACTGGCCCCAGGCGCCATAGTATCACGTGAAAAACAACAGGCACCATAGCATCACGGACAACGAGATTGTCAGATATGGCTATTCTCTGTATTGAACGTTTGATATCAAACAAAATCAATTTATTTTCATCAAGTTTATTTATATTATGGTCAAATATGCGTAAGTTTCCAATTTTTTTTTTTAAGGAGGGGATTTTCAAAAGAAAGCAAAAAAGAAAATGTAACAGCAATTTCATCCGTCCCGTAAGTGTTGATAAAAATTGTTATTATGGGGGCGTGTTAAATGGGTTGACCTAGCTCCCAAAACAATACGTCAGTCGGCGTATGGCTGTGAGACATCGACGCTCACAGTAAAGCACGTACAAAAACTCCAGACCGCACAAAGGGGCATGGAGAGATGTATGTTGGGATGTACTAAAAGAGACCGTAAACGAAACACCTGGATTCGCAACAAAACAAAGGTATAAGACGTAATAAAGGTGTGCAAGAAAATGAAGAGGCAATGGGCAGAACACGTAGCCAGAATGTCAGATTCCGGATGGACATCCAAATTAATCTAATGGTACCCAAGAGGCATGAAGAGGCCCAGAAGAAGACCGAAGTGCTTCCTGATTTCATCTGGATAGATGAAATCAGGAAGCATGGCAGCATCACATGGCATCAACGAGCAAAAAACCGAATTATTTGGAGTCAACTTGGGGAGACCTACATCCAGCAGTGGATCGACCCTGGTTGACAATAATGATGATGGTGATGATATGCAGGTAATATTATCCAGTAAAAAATAATTCGAGAAAAATGCTAATATGCTGAATTGAATATTAAGCGCTAAATAGGTTTTCTATATTTTCTGTTACCACACAGTCATATTTTTTACATACAAAATAATAATTTTTAATTTTCACATATTTCCAAATAAACTGAATATTGATTGATTTTACTCATAGGTATTTGGAAAAGCGCAATGATTGAAATCGGATGATTATCTATAAAATGAATTAATTCTGCATGCATTATGCATGTCAGAAATATTTGCAAGTCATTCGCAACTAGGATATTTCTTTGAATATTCTATGTACTTGGAATTATTTTATATCACATGGATCGAATGTTATTTAAATAAGATATAAAATATTTTAAAATAAATAGTTTCTATCTATTAACTTAAATTTGTTATAAATGTAAAAATCCTCGGCGCGTTGCGGATTTAACCATCTGAATAGAGCCAGCACGTCGCGACGCGCTGGTTCTACCCGCAATCCAGTAAAACCTATTAAACAATATGGCTTATTGTATGCAATTTATGTGTATGAAAGCTTCAGTCATTGGTTAATTAAAATAGGAGGGTATTACGTAAAGGTTGGGAGCTAACGTGGATCATTCAAATAAATAAATATCTACGTGTGCTCTACAAAAATCTACAAATTCTTCTTAATCCATAATGTATACACGTAGATATGGAGGAGGCAAAGAAAGTATGTCGTATTATAAAAGTTTGTCACTGTGTCCTCTATACCTACCCCAACAGGGAAATAGCGAGGTGCTATGTATATATTTGTACCCGACCAAAGCCTCATTAAAATACATTAACAAAAAAATTAAATATTCTAGACAACTTATAAAATAGATTATTTTTAGCCATATTGATCAGGGTTATACTTAACATCGTGGTTTTCCAATGGTCTGGAACTGAGCGGTTGATTAGCCTACACTCCTCCCGTTCAATAGCCATAATTAAAACAGTACTCAATGGGGAACTAGTAATATCTTTGATTTGGTCTATCCACTGTGTTGGGAGACCATCCTTTAGCTCGCCGCCCCTCAATACAGCCAGTCACTACCATCTCTCTAAACTTTTTGTATCTCTCCTAGCGATAAATCCGAAGTTGGAAAGTATTATTTTTCTGCATGTCATTGACAGCCTTTCTTTGACCTGTAGATTCTGGAGGAGGCACACATTGGTACGTCGATGAAATGTGAAGCATTCATCACCACATCTTGAAAACATCCATCATATCTCTTTCATTTTTCCTTTGATTTCAGTTGTCACTCCATAGAGTGATACGGAGAAAACAAAAATTCTTACCAGACTAATTTTGGTGTTGAGAAGTAAAGAACAATGTTTCCATAACTTCATTAATTTGGCCATTACAGACTTTTAAATTTGTATTGTACATCATTCGAAAAATCACATGCGTTTTTCGGATCGTATCTTGCAGCCATGATACTTGTATAATATGTATGTAGGTATACTTATGTCATGGCTAACTTTCCATATCATTGTGATGTTTTTATTTTTTCCCTGTCATTTTTCCTTTTTTTTGTACAAAAATGCACTTAGTTAATTTTTATACTATAGTATTATTAGGTACATTAGTTGAAAAATGAAAATAAAAACCACGAATTAGTAAATTGGCATCAAACAACAACAAAAATCTCACTGTGTTGTAAATTTAAAAAAATATATAAGTACCTCATATTTTTAGTATATTTACAATAAACCCAATTGTGTAAAAACGTATTTAGATTTTGTATTTTAATTTTCGTATTATTTATCTGACACACAATTTTTTTTATAATTGTATTTATTTTTTGACACACTTGAAAAAATTGGTTCACCATCACTGCTTTAGATTATCCTTTATGATATTGGATGTTCACGCATATTATTTGTCATACTACAAATTTTAGTTGTCAAATTTTACAATTTAAATTTAATTCATGAATTATTTAAAATCAAAAACCAAATTAACAAAAATATAAATTGTGTAATGCGAGTAAGTACACCAAAAGATATTGAGAATTCCCTTTCATGCGTTGCTGTTATGATACTAAATATTAATTACAAATTTATTTAAATGCATAAAGGCTTTGAAATTAATAGTTTCATTTAAATAAATATAAAATATATATCTTAATCACTTAAATAACGATGTACGTATAATATTATCTGCAAAATACTTTTATTTCTTTACGTACATATGTGCCATGTTTAAATATGCGCATAGCATATATCGTACAAATACAATTTGTACAGTAGATAAGGACGACCACGTGACAGAATCCCGCCCGCTTAGCCGCTAGATGGCGGTGCTGCCATGCCACACTACCGCCGCCGCGATCAGCTGTCAAACGGAATATTTTCCACAATTACTTGTTGAATCTAACCTCTGTGAGTGTGAAACTTTTCTCCTTAATCAATTGCATATTTCCGTGTGTTTCAATTCATTATTCCGCAACAATGGGACTCTGCGAAGACCGTAAGTACTTCTCATGAATATTTATAATGTTTTCAATGTATATTTTGTTATTTTACGTTGTCGAAGAATATTTCCTCTATGTGTACATACGAACTAGGGTCAATTAGGCGCTTCATCAATTCATGCGATATTCCATTCCGATCTAATGAAGAGAGATTGAATACATTCTGTACTGCCTTAATATATCGTTTTCGTTGTTTTTATACATATTGTTTACAACTGATCAATTTAGTCGTAATGTTTGTGTTTATTGCACCTACCCTACGCATATGCGTCAGTGTTTTGATTCGTAACCGGGTGATTTTTTTGCATTATATAACGTTTGTTTGCATTAATTGTAACATTTTATTGTTTTTAATTAATATATTTACCAGAATCAAACAACTTTCTCTATGTTTAATGATTATTTGAATAAATGTTGTTCCTAAGAGCGATAGCCTAACTGTTATCTACAGACAGATATATTTCTACATATAAATATCAGTTGAGTATTTTAAAGTGATAATTTTTTATGATTAACAACTGTGAATTGATAATGAGAAGCCGAAATACTTACTTCAAACACAAAAATATCCGAAATCTTAAAGAAATTTTGTTTTTTTTTTGTAACGCATAAGTTTTGAATTTCGCGGGAAATTTAATTTTGATTCGTCAATTATTCATCTCGTTGGTGCTTTCGAGTTTAAACAAAGTCTACGTAATGCATATTATTAAAGAGAGATATCATTAGCTTCTACTATTATAGCTGATTTATGTATTAGAAATGTGAGATGTTTCTTTCTCTCTTTCGGAATAACTCAACTTCGCAGATTTTTTTCTGGATTCAACTGTGAGATGTTACGACCTACATTCAGTCAATATCCTTAGTTCTGTAAATACGGAAATCTGCCCTTAAGCTATTTGAACCTTTATCCTTCCAAAAAAATGTATATCTCGTTGCTACTGGTGTTAATATAACCCACATTTAATTTTTCCCAAAAGTTATCGTTGGTGTGATATGGTTCGTATTTCATCCATAAATCAAAATATTACACCGAATGGATTTGATATTTTCATTGTAAATTCTGTCTAAAGCACCGCCATTGCAATGGTAATTACGAGTTAATTAAATGGTACTAATGTTTGCACTAAATCCTTTTAATACTTTCAAATATGTCTATAATTATTTTACTAGAGCCTGTTATAGGACGGGGTTTACTTAAAAGCAGACTAGAGCACCTTTTTTAATGGCGCACTGTTTAGATTTACATTATTACACAGAGGTGATGAATAGTAAAATATTACACAGCATAACATTTATGGAATGTATTTTGGGGGTTGAGACATGGATCAAAGGAAATAACATTTTACAACATGATATGTTACATTGTTACGCTTCATTGATGAAAAATTTTATGACTATTTGGAATATAATTAAAACAATCGTTAAAGTAAATAAAAAATGTGACAAATGAACATCTAGAAAATTTCCTATGGTATTGAAAGACTGCTTTTTTAAGAAATCGAAATATTATCATCAGTCAATAAACCTAGGAATCCTTTGTTTTTTTGTAATGGAAGTGGGGAAGCCTGCTTTAACACTGAAGTGCTACAACTCTGAAATCAGTCGGGCTAGTAATTATGAGCTAGTAACCCCCAATATAACAATACATTCATATTGAAAAAGGGCTTCCAGTTGTTTGGAAGAGATTGCTGCATAATTTCGTCAGATGTATTGTAATTAGTAACCATGTTATGTGGATTAAGTGTTAAATTATAATTGCATATATCCCTATGACTATTGCAAATATGTCCTCCGTTGTTTGCAAAGTATTGATTTAGATAGTATAAAGCTTCAAATAAAATTTAAAAAAATGCAATAATATATTGTTACGAGTTATGCTTTGATTACGCGACCACAATATCTTTGTGTTACTAGAACGTGTCCAAAGGACCTAAGACACGAAACGATTTTGCATCATGCTTATGATGAATGCTATACTATACAATTAGAATGCCAAAAAGGTGCTTTACACCTGTGTGGATCAAGTGTTTTATTTTTCCGCACGAGATTTTTTATATAGGTCAAACCACACAGGGCGATTGTTAGTGAGCATTCATTTTTTCTCTTTTTCGTTCATTTATCAAGAGATAAAACTGGAGAACTTCGTTAGCTCGCTAACACCCGCCTTTGGAGCATGGCCTGTAGATGACGCAAAAATAATACTCACCAGTCATAAAAGCCAGAGAGAAAAAAACTGTCTTTGTCAAGATTCTCTTTTATTTCTCTATTTTCACTTATCATCCTAAATGTTTTGTTTTTATATGATTATCAAAGTTTACACGAAAGTCATTTTAGTTTTTTTTATGTATAAAAACATGTCTGGGAAGCTTACATTGGCTTATCATTGAATATGAGTAGCTTTATTGACATTTTTTTGTAAAGACATCAGTTGTGATTGGCCAAACGGTCGAGGTTAGAGCCAATTAAATGCCAATTTGCCGCCATTTTTATGATCGTTGCAACTTAACTCAACATTACATTTTGGCTGGGAACATTCAAGATCGATGAATAACCATTTTAAAAATATACTACTTCTACCTACTTAATTTTTTTTCGTTTGAAACGCTTCAACCTATATTGATGCTTCGGGCATATCAAAGGTCGTAGCTGGAATATAATATTAATTTTCGACCTCAGTAATCGAACCTTCGTGCTTAGAACCACTGGATTGACCACGGAATTCACGGTTCGTCATTGCTCATGTTACCAACACTACAGCACATGAATAAAAACAACACTCGCACACGTACTCAGCGCGTGCGAGTATATATCTGTCGAACTCTTTTGCCAGACTGGAACCCTTTTTAGCTACCATAGGGGATTGAACCCGAAACTCCCGGGTAAAAAACCAGCGTCATACAAACTAAACCACGGAGGTCATCTTGAATTATTATTGACAATATGAAGATCTGAAGTTGGGCCCGAGCACCAAGTATCGCGAAATGACACATGTAAATTAAGCATAAAATTAACCATTGAATCTATTTGCGTTTACTTTTTTATTCCATTTACGTCGCTTTCTCGTGTGACTGACATTTTTATTGAATATTTATGCGATGTTTTTTTGTAATTTTTTCCTCATAACTGTTTCATATTCTATGTTTGTTTCATAACTAGGCTGAAAAAATCAGATAAAATTTAGGTAAATATAAAAAAAATGTCTTTTGTTACTATTTCGTCTTGCAAAGCACAAACTAGGTAAATCATCTCAGTTTATGACAAAAATGGATTATTACTATTTTCAAAATTGTCGTAAGAGAGTTTATATTACCACAAAAGAAAATTGCTCAAATCATACCGGTTTTCGATTTTAGAAAAATAAAATAAACTGCGCCTTTCTAAAGGGGTTTAAATCAAACGTATTATCTTAACATAGTTCAAGAAAAATTACTTGCTGTATAACTAATAAAAAAAATTACAACCTGTGGACCGTCTTAAAAACGCTCTCCTATTAAGTAGCTCAATTTTAGATAATTTATTTTGCGTTTTGCATGACGTTGTTTTTAATGTATTGAATTTTAACAACTAAAAAAAAATAAGCTTTATTTCGTAACGCATGACACCGCAAAACCGACCTTAGAATATTTGTTGTACTAAGCTCCAACGACACAACAAATTCAGATAAAAAGTAAAATTATTCCGGATTGCTCGTACGCTGCTGTAGCTGCCTGACATAGTTAGAGCTAGAGCGACAGAGACAGAGTTAGAGCGCCCTTGAGTAGAGGAGTAAAATTATTCCGGAAATTCTACCCATGGTGCTGACAACCATTTTTTCTTTAAATTAATTCACCAGTACGTCTTGAATATTATAAAACAGCAATCAAATATATAATTAAGATTTTATTTTGATTAATACGAGTGTATTTATAAATTCATAATGGTATCAACTTCATGCAGATTCCATTCATCAGTAGAATACCGTGTCTTATTTCGCCTAGTGAAGCTTCAACATTTCGCATTTTTGACGATTGCGCGACCTAACGGACGGGTCGTCAAATTACGCAAATTTGTGAATATTTTAATAGCTTGCCGGTTTTGTCAACCTGTATGAATCAAAATTATTGATACAGGTTTCTCCAACATTTTGAAACCAATGCTACAACCAAGTGAGGTGGTTTGTGATCTTACCGTTACGAAGTTTACTTTAGACGTGACCATCATATATAGATCATTATCATCTTGGATACTTAAATTCAGTGTAAATCTTGGTTTCATTTATCATTGGCCACCACTGACTTCGATGCGAAAATTACTCTTCTATTTGTTATTTCAAGTGTGGTTATTATATATTTTTCTCCAAACTCATATAATACACCTTCTTCATGTTGCGATTGAAGTTTCTTTTTGAAAATTAAGGCTATAAGTACTCCATTCAATGTACCTGCCCAAACCATCAATCACTTCGAATACCCAGTTCATTATTGCCATAATATACTATACGAAATAGTGCTAATCTATTGAAATTCGATGTCACAAAAACGCACCAAAGATTAAATCAATATTCATCATCATCGTGACAAAATCATCTTAGTAAGTTGAATAGCCCTGGAACAAGTGTCTTACTAACCTTGTAACTGCAATGAAAGATGCCAGTTAATTGCCGTGTTTTTTAAGATAGTCGTCTTTTGGGAAAGATAGATTTGCGTTTTTCTCCCAAGTATTCAGAAGCTGAAGTTGTTGCATCAATTTTACAATTATAACCGTATTTGCTTAGACAAATCCACACAACAGTTACGTTTATTTTGAGCTAGCATACAATAGTATATTTGTTCATATGTGTTTGACCTATCGAAACTAAAATTAATTTCAGGAGGGAAAAGAAGAGTCCTCGGGCTTGTTGCTCGGCCAGCATTGGTAGAATTGAACGCGCATTTTATCTGTACCGAATATTCTACATGTCCTTCCCTCTCCACCCCTAGACATCGATATCTGATATGATTCTGTAATAACTGTTACATTATATTAAAACATGTTCGTGTTAAACATAGATCTTTAAGCAAAATACTTGTATCGGTTATACTTTTTATTTCTAAGTTTAGGAATAAGTTAAAATGTTTACATTTTGGAATATTTTGGAAATCTTCTCACAATGCCGCATCAGATCGACCTAACATTGGTGCCACAGCAAAAGTTTTACTATTTTGAAATAGACTAAAAGCTTCCCAACATGTTCAGTCCTTGCAAAATTCAATATTATTTAGTCAAAAAACTGTTGTAAAATTTTACAAGTTTGACAGCGCTTAAATTGTGAAAGTAGTTATCTACTATAAATGCTGAAAAGTCCACAAATAGACTTTTTTTCCACAATGGTTAGCTATCCAAATAATAATTAATAAATTACTTGTATAGCGGTGTTTCGTGATATCACCCTTATTACGCTTTTTGTTTTAGTTTATGAGGCACAGCATGACACAGCATGGCACAGCATGACATATAACATACTTATTCATCAAATTAATATTGATGGTCGGGTAGGACACGGAATCGGTAAAAAGCGCCTGTCTTGGTTATGCGACATACGCGAATGGACAGGCATCATCCATACAGTTGAAATATTCCGTACCGTAGAAGTCAAATATTATCTTAAAAGTGATCGTCAACGTCAGGAAGGACCGAACACGGCACACGAAGAAGATGAGACAGTGAACATTCATATGGATTTATATCCACAAAAAAGGTTGAATTACATCCACCAGCGCTGATATGATAGTACTATTAGGACTCGTAGAGATTTTAACCCTCAGGCAATTTATATCAGACGTTGCCTTTGGTTAGAAACGAAATTATTTTTTTATCTACTTATTCAAAATAATAATTGTTTTCAATGAAGTCAAAATGACTTGTAAATGGGATATAGGAATATCTCATGTATTGTACAATATATTGGCAAAAACATAAGATATTTCACAAGCGACTTTGTTATGATTATTGACTATTTATAAGTATGACATATGATTGTTAGTAGCAAATCTTATCGCTGAATCTTGTCAGTAAAATTTCAAAGCGTGTTTTGAAATAGAAACTTAAGGAGTATAATCAAATCGACTTAAAATCTTTATGCGTATTATCTGATCCTGATGATAAATATAAGTAATCTTAGCTGGTCAGAACTATCTTCCTACAATCTTCCCTTTTGTTGTTCTGTCCACTGTAACCACCAGGAATCGCCTTCAAGTGGCGAAAACACATTTGTAAATTAAAATATGCCAATGCCATAAATGTACATAATCTGCAACGCATAATGCCAACATTCAGCCAGCCTAACTTTTATTTTAATGCAGGTGTCACCAAACAGCGTAATGGCTTCTATCGGAACCGAAGAAACTTGAATGCATAAAAAATGAAAAAAATAATCCATGTCGGATACCGATATAATTTTTTTCTTTGTGTAGTACATAAAATAACATATTGTAAATACTTGAACATTATGTGTAGAATATGATTAATTTTAAATATTATCTGTAAATCATTCTGACAAAAGTAAGTTGATACAAAATGTGTATGATTGATTTTTATAAAAATAAAAAAATCTTTATTCAGTTTCCCATTCGCCCGAAGCCCATTCGATTGTATTTTTTATATCGTTGATACAAATATACTCGTACAGTAAGAATGAAAAGAGCGAATAGTAACGTTAAAATTATTGGACGAATATATTGCAAAAAGAACCCAGTTAACATTTTACCTGTTTTGAAATAATCGAGAAAACTACTATACTTGTATGATATTGGGATGAAATATTTTCATGGGGGAATTTAAAAAAATTAATATACATTTTACTAGATCATAGATATTATATTATAGATATTTCTAATAAAATAAAAAATATATTGTTTTTCTTTTTACATAAATACGCCCAATTTTGAAATAAAGTTACATTGTTTCCTCTAAACAATCGTACATGTTATACTAATTAATACGTTTATTCTCGAATATTCCCTTGAAAAATAAACCTATACATTTTAATAATATTCTCGTTTATTGATAGTAAAAACAAAGCAATACGAGGAAAAAATACATAAGTATAGGTTTCACAGAATTCATATATAAAAAAAGGTAAATCAGATGCTTTCAAAGGATCTGGGTTCATCATGCACGACCCTCCCTATCAGGCATCACTCCAAAGTAAAGAGAAACCCACGCATTCACATTATACAAAAAAGCACAGAGAAAAACATAAGTATTGATTTAAATAATCCTATTCATATTTTATTATGGTTATAAGGTTGAACAATCTACGTTTCTTTTTCGTTCCGACCCACCTACCACTTTCAATATTTATATGTGGACCTCCGCTCAGTAAGTTATGGGAACGCCTGTTCTAACGTCTTATTTACACAGTATTTGACAAATATCTCTGCTTGTACCTGGTGTTGATGTTTGCGCTGATATTCGAGCAAATATTCCAAAGAAAACTTGACCAAAAAGATGTTTCTTGGGCAAAGCGATCATCTTCTTCTCAAGATTTGCATTACATTTTACGTCAGTTGACTTGACGTACACTTACAGAGGCGGAACCTTTAAAGCGAGTCTTAAATAATTATTTCCGAAATTATAAGGAAATTATTTACTTTATCTAAAATTGTACATAGAAACAAATAATATTTTCAAAGTCTTCCAGTTGAACAAATTGATAAGTATTTAATTTTATTATTCATTATTTTATTTTAATGCACGGCCTTTTAAATTTAACTGTTTTCTGGATAATATAATCTCAAGTGTTCATACTTTTCCTGCTCTTCATCTGTAAAAAAACAAAACTATGACATAATGTAGCATGATATTTGTGCTTAAAGTTTATGAATGAGATAAGGTAGCTAAGGAGCTAAGGCATGGATGCATTCAAAAGGCTATTTAATCGCGCAGTGTTTGAGAAAATTATATAATGCTGCCCAAATGAATAAATAATAAAAGCGCCATCGGTTTGACATTTGCCCCATTAAATTAACTATTCCTAGAGGAATAAATGTAAATTTAAATAAAAATTGACATTTGTAATTTTGGCAACTTAACATATGTTGTATTCTTATAAAAATCTGCGAATGTTTTTTGTTAAAACAAATTACTAATAATAAGTTCAAATCGTTTACGTTTTTTTCTAATTTAATTTGGACGGAAACTAAATAAAATTCGCTTAGTTGCCAAAAAGACTTAATAATTTAATACTGATACAAACAACGTAATTAACTTCAGATGCCTAAAATGCAGAGTAAAATAATTTGACAGTAGCTTTAAGGTACTATATGTATCGTAAACCAATGATCTTTTCGAATATTAAAAAAATGTATAAACTTTTCCGTCGGCCTGCCACTGCTTACTGCGATAAAAATAAAGATGCTACGTCATAATTTTTTTCCCTCTACACATACGACATTTCGTGAAAAATATTGTTTTTTGAGATAATTTTAACGCATAATTATGAGTACGTCGAATGCCTAGCAAGTACCGAATACATTAAATGTGATCAGATTAAGACACTGGAAATAACAAATATACGGTTTTCCTGTTGTGTGTCATAAATTAAATTTATAAATTCCTTTTGGCGTTTATTTTGATTCAGTATATATGTACATTCATTCATATATTTTTTAAATAATTATAGGATTAATATACTAGTATCTGTCTCTTTTTCCGACTTTCAATGGGAATAGAGACGCCGTATTTCTGTTTCATAAAATTTTGCGAAGAATTAAGTGTTGTTGCTTACTTTTCTTATTAATGCATTCCTTTTTGCATGGCACTATCGTACTCATGCGTGAGGATCAATTTTCATTAATATACTTGACCGAAGCCCCGTTACAGTTTGCCATCCCAAGCTAAACAGGGGGATAAGACGATGAGAAGAGTATACGATCGCACTGCATAAGTATCTCTCAATTTTTACCTGTTATATTTACTTCTCGTGTGGTAACTATACAAAACCACTGATCATAGAATTTACAGTTAATTTGTCTTCATACCTTCTTTGTATACCTCATAAAACCCTTTCAACGTTGATGATTTCTGCAGCACAAGCGTCTCTTATATATACCTGGGCTGTACTCAACTTTCCGATCAATCTAAGATATTTTTAACTAGAATTCTGGAAATTTACTGATTCCTCTGCATCTCTCGATTTTGTCTTGCATAATGAGATGATCAAGTTATACATTTATTAATTGTTGTAGCTTTGATATTCTTGCGACTTCAATATTGAGGAACACTTTTACATAACTACTCGTTGACATTATTGACTATGTTTGTCCATTCTTCTATGAATGTTCTGTTTTCTTCAGCATAGTTCATCAATGTTTACCGTTCTCTAGCGTGGTAAGCAGGAAATAACCCGTTAATGTATTTGTTTGTTCAGACCAGTATGTAGACTTCTCATCCTTGATTTATACTCTTCTACGCTTATAATCAGTTGGCATAATAAGTCTAATTAACAGTAAGTTTACTTGTTAAACGTTCTGACGTTCCGGCCTTGATCCGTAGTTGTTTATAGACGCTTACAAAAATCTAGAGTACTCATGGAGTGTAATTTAACAACGCTCGTCTGATTTTTTCTTACTTAATCCTTAAGCGTGCAGCTTCACTAATTTCCGTAGTATTGAAGACATCATCTAAAGAAGGTGATTAAGGAGTTATGATTTCAAGTAAATGGTTTGGTTCGGTAAATTTACGAGCAAAACAAAACTGATTATCAATGCTATCGATAAGCTATCATTTGGAAGCAGAAAATCAGTGTCAGCTTACCTATCTATAGGTACCATCTACACGCCTTAAATATTGCGTGAAAAATAAACATTACATATTTTCGTTGACACATATATCATATATACATTTTCAATGGTAGTTAAATGTTGAACCAAAATTATTGATAGAAACAATATCGAGAAATTCCGTTGATGAACGGGCTGGGCTATCCCTTCTCAGTGTGTTTCTCAGTGGGGTTATCGATGAACGGGCTGGGCTATCCCTTCTCAGTGTGTTTCTCAGTGGGGTTATCGACATCCTTAATATCAAGTAAATTGTCGTAAAAGAATACATGTTGAACATCTAACACTTTTATCTTCATATTGTTTTAGTTTTTATATTCATATTGTGTTATTATCATTGGTATAATGTTGAACGGCTTCTTAATATTATTATCGAGTGAATTTTCTAGCTTACAGTGCGTTTTTATGGCTCAATTTGCCATGTTTTACCAACAAATCGTGGTGTAAAAATATTATTTTATGTCAAAGATTGATTGTGAATTTAAAAAATTTCAATTATGTTGAAATATTTCATCACAAGTTTTTCTCCGAATCATAGTTTTTTTTTTCATTAAGTAGTAGTTTAGATTGATATTTTTTACTTGTTTATGATTTTATAGTTAAAATGAAAATTTCCTTAGAAATTATATTGAAATAGATTTTTAAAGAAATCTACGTTATTATTTTATGACTGACTAATTATTGATGATGCTTTTTTCATGCCCATTTAAGCTTTCCGTTAAATATGTAACGGGCATATTGTCAAAATGTTGAACAAGCGAGCTAAGCATTAGATTTGTTATGCCAACTTATTTATTATTAGCATAAAACAAGGATGAGAAAATTCACCGACTGCTCTAAACAAATAAATACATGGACGGGTATAATATAAATGTTAAGTTTTATCTTATTCTTCAAAACAGGACGAGCAAAATTAAAGAAACCAACTTCGCCATTAGGACTAGATTTATATTAAGTTTGGTCGGAAAACTTCATAAACTATGATAATAATGTCCTGGAAAACTGTTGTTCAAGCTGCGTCTTATGATATACAAAACCTTAAAGCTTCAATGGCCTGGCGCCGTACTACGTGACAAATTTATGTTTGGGAGACGTCGTACTTCGAGATCAACTGAGTACGTCACTTTGTTAAGGCGAACATGCCTCCTTGTATTTTGGAATGGCTGGACCTACCGAATGAATTAATATTTCTGTATTGTTGATGAAGCGTTTGAAAAGCTTCATAAGTATCATTTATTTATTTATCAATACAATAAACGACACCTAAGTGTCCTTTAAATAACACAGTAAAACTCAAATGTGTGCTTCTATATTAAATGTATTATCTGCAGTGTATTTTGGTACGAGTATGTGTGATTTCGAAATATATTTATATATCTACACACTATGTTGCAATTAAAGTACCTATTATATAGTTATTTATTTGAGTTAATCTGATGTGGTATTTATGGGTTTACTGTTTTATTTTTTTCTGCCTTTTATTTATTTTCTATTTCTTTTCTTAATCTACATGTACAAAGGTATAGACTGAAAATATTTGGTGTCCTCGCGGCTAGACTCACTATATATTGGTGGGGTGTATCTCTGCCGCGCGATGTTATGACGTTTCTCTTTTAAATGTATTTTTTACTATTTATCTTGAGAAATATATGTGATTTTGGATTTTTTTTAAATATGTGCATACTATGTTGCTATCAATAAACCTATATTTATTATTTTATTATTATTATTTATTTAATATTATTATTAAAACTTAAAAATCAAAATATAATGTATCCTTAACCTCCAAAAAGATATTACAATTTATGATACGTGTATCATTCAAGGTATGATACTTAAATATACCAATGCACAATAAAAGTAAATAACGATACAAGATATATAAAATAAAACTTAAAAATTGGAAAATATAACATATCTCAACGAAGTATACGAGTAATAGGACAGATTACAAATAAAAATTCATACTTTGGTTACAAAACAATAGAATAACAATCCCTCCTCCTCCAGTCAAATCTTTAGATTTATGAAATGTTTTGTAGAAGGACTCTTTTAAACTCAACAACAGCTACATTAAAAATATCCACCAAACAAGGCATGGAGTTAACTAATTGTAATCTCACGATAGATAAATTACAACGTGCAACTGTAGTTAACAAATTGATATTGGCACATTTGAATTGTAAAAGGTTCCGTGTGTTTCCAGCAAGAGTGTGAGAACTAATTTCAACCAGTATATCAGGGCTATCAACGATATTTTGCATAATCTTATATAGAAATATCAAATCGGATATAATCCTTCTTTCAGAGGATTTAAGAATGTAGTTGAATAATAGATCGTATTCAAGCATGTTTGGTGCGATGTCGAGACGAATTGACATGTTCCGAGTATTACTAAGATATTCGCACTGGTTCGAAATATGATTCAGAGCCAAGTGACACCCTGTTATATCTATCTGCCTCATGACAAAACTTACTATAAACCATAGCGGTATGTAAAATATAACATAACAAAAAATATTTCATACTCGCGTGTTGAGCCTGAGAATTTTTTATTAGGAAAACGCCACATTATTGTACTTAAACATTCTGATAATACTGTTACTAAACAAGGAAACCTTATCCTGAAGAGAGCGGAAGAGTTTTATAGAGAATTATCATATACGAGTATGTTATGCCGAAACAGTAAGGTACCTGATACAAATTTAAATCTCGAAACAACTGCGGACGAAAATTTCCCGATGATCTTACCAGGAAAAAAATATATTAAGAACTACCGTCCGATCAGCTTGTTACCTACCCTGTACAAAATATCTACCTAGATCTTAACTAACCGACTGTCGATCTTAACCAACTGACAACTTTTGACAAGAACCAGCCATGAGAACAAGCTGGATTCAGAAAAGGTTTCAGTACCATGGATCATATTCAAGTGCTGCGGGAAATAATAGAACGATGTGAATAATACGAACTTCCTCTATACCTAGCCTTTGTAGACTACGAAAAGGCCTTTAACTCAGTCAAAAAAGTTGCCATACTAGAAAGCTCTAAAAGCACGAGGCATTGATAGGGCATACATTAAGTTGTTCAATAACATCTTCCAAATTGGTAAGGGAGTTCGTCAAAAATATACTATTTCCCCATAATTATTCACAGCTACACTTGAATATGTCTTTAGTAAACTGGAATGGGACAATAATGGCCTGGTGATTGATGGAAAATACCTAAGTCATTTAAGATTTGCAGAGGATGTCGTTATATCCTCACAATACCCAAATGATTGGCAGAGGTCTATTGGAGGAAATAGCACGAAGCACAAAACTAGCATGGAGCTCATTTGGACGTTTGAACATCTTCAAAAGTAATCTCCCAATATATTTGAAGCGAAAGGTCTACAACCAGTGTATTCTCCCTGTACTTACGTATGGTTGTGAGACATGGACGCTCAAACGGAGACGTTGTGAGACATGGACGGACAAAGAACATACAAAAACTTCAGACCGCACAAAGGGGCATGGAGATATGTAGGTTATGTTGGGATATACTAAAAGAGACCGTAAACGAAACACCTGGATTCGCAACAAAACAAAGGTAGAAGACGTAATAAATATGTGCAAGAAAATGAAGTAGCAATGGGCAGGACACGTAGCCAGAATGTCAGATTCCCGACGGACATCCAAATTAATCCAATGGTACCCAACAGGCATAAAGAGGCCCAGAAAAAGACCGAAGGTACGCTGGATGGATGAAATCAGTAATACGGCAGCATCACATGGCACCAACGAGCAAAAAAACGAACTATTTGGAGTCGACTTGGGGAAACCTTCATCCTGCAGTGGATCGACTCAGGTTGACAATGATGATGATTTATGATGTATGCATGTGGTGTGCGCTCTAGCAAAGCAGTACGCACTATCGCTGAACATATGTGTATGTATGTTTTTTTTTTTTAATTATTATTTTTATTGATTTATTGCTAAAAAAATCTTGTGTTTCTCCAATTGATTTTATGTATAATATATTATTGTAAACATTCATAATGGTTTCCTACTTTAATGAAGATGATTTATTGTATCCCTGTGTTGCTGATGGAACATATAGGACGATGATGATGAATCTTAGTAATTTTAAAAACTAAAATAAATAAAAATCTTTATTTTTTCGCCAGAAGTACACCTCTCTCACCTGTTTTTTTGCAAATGTTTTTTTTTGTTTTAGGTATTAGTATTTTGTCGAGGACTTAAAATGTTTTTTTACAGATTTTTATTTTAGAAGTCTGCACTTTTTTTGGCGCCAGACAAGTCACTCTCCTCTCGTATCGCACCAAATCTGGCCATTAGTAATATTAATGACTACCGTCTTATCGGCTGTATGTTATCTAATCATCGTGTTCCCGATTCATCATTTTGACAACATTATCCCACCGTTTATGGAAAATTCACGTGTTAACATCTGAACATCGATATTATTCCTTAATTTTATTTTGAGTGTTAAAACGCTAATCAGCCATTTTCCTGATACTGTAAACTCTTTAAAGATAAATTGAGAAATTCATCGAGAAGTATGAACATTTTGAGATTTTTTAGGATAGTAAATTATGGCAGACAATTTAAATTTTGGAGTCGTCGAGTGACTTTGAACCACCACAAGAGCACCTTGATTACTTCTCCAAAATAACTCTATAATATAAAAAGGTTTATATAAATTTGTAATTATTATCTGGTTATTAACTTTTTGAAAATGGCCAAATCAATCGCGCAGAAAGATAAGATAACTTGCGAGTATAATCACATTTTAAGAATATAATTTTTATAAAATCTGGAATTCAAGTTCGAAGAGTTTTATTGGTCTTGCTTAGAATATTACTTTTTTTTTCTTTCTTTTTGTATGTTAAGACCTTTCAATACCTGAGCCTTGACCTGTCTCAAATTTGTATTTTATGTATTTGTTATGCATGTGTGTACTACAAGTAAATATTTATAATTTTTGTGACAAGTTGTATTCATATTCATGCGCACTCAAAATCCTAATTTGAGTATTACTTTTGTAACCGTTTTTAATGGTCGATATAAGACCGTACATTGTAATTAAATGAAACAAGGGTTTCGAAAATTAATAATTTGTGTGGTGACAGAATGCTGCGAGGCGTAGTTTCTAGATCTTTTTATGGAATAATGAGTTAAATCAGACACTTTAACTTGTGAAAAAAGTGTTACGTTAAGAGAAAAATGTCTATTTGAGTCTAAATGTTTCTCAAGTTCTTTGTATTTTAATACTGATGTGGATTTTGGACATCACATTTCGATTTTCTTTAGTTTCAATTTTAATATTAAAATTGTACGATTTTGTTTATAAAGAAAGAGACATTACCAAAAAAATGTTGTTAGCAAATTATTTATTCTAAAACCTTTGTAAAATTAATGATTTACCATTAATTGATTTTTGTATTCAATCCACGAATGCTGTATTTTTTTCTTCAATTAATTATCGAATTCCATTTTAGTGTACAATATTATTTCTAGTTTTTTTTCTACACCACAAATTATGGCCTGTCACACTAAGTTCGACCCGTACTTAATTGTATACATTATATAAGTATTTAAAAATACTCACATGACTTGCTTTTATAAATGATCGCACAAAGAGTCAGGTAATGTGTCACGGAGGTATGAAAAGATGCGCGCTAAATAAATAGACTCAAACTTGTGTTTACTTCGCGACTTGAAGCAACACCGCCAAATATGTTGTAACACAGAAATATAAAACCTCGAAATCACGGAACTCAAGTTTTATTCGGGACCCACAACATATTAATCAATCATCATCATCCTTAGCAAGGGATGTGTTATGTCACCCTGGTTTCTTAATATTTACATACATTTATATTTGAAGGAACTGTGGAGGTCAATAGGGGGCATACACATATCGAATGGGAATTTGCGCTGATGCTGATGACATGGTATAGGGTTAGCGGAGAATTAAGATGAATTACATAGTGACGAGTAATAAAATGAAAGAACAAGATGGTGAGTAATGAAAGTTAAAAACAAGTTGAAGAGTTCTGCTATTTGGGTAGTATTTTCTCAGATGATGGAAGGGGATATCGAACGACGTATAGCGATAGAAAACATAGTTAAACGGTACTAAACATACATACTTGAACCGGACAGTATCAAAATTAGTTAAAATGATAGTCCACGACAGTATTTTAGTATCAATTTTGATGTTGGGAGTGAAACATGGACGTGGAAATCACTGAAAAGAGCCGAATAAATGCTGTAGAAATTCGCGCAGTTCAGCGATTTTCTTACCAAATATGTTTTTCTAAATATACGCAGGTACGGGATTCCTATTCTTATCATACATTAATTAACTTATTTTATTTTTATAATATCCGTAAATAAAAGTGAATTCGTTACCGAATTAGAGCGCCCTTGAGGAAAATTTGGTATCTTAACGGCTTTTTTAAAAATGGTATTATGTTCGACAAACTACATACTTGTGTATAGGAATTTTTTTGCACTAAATTAGAAGATGAATATACTTTTATTTTATGCTCAAGTTAGTATTAATATCAGGAATCACTATATTTTTTATTTTCGTAGCTTCTTATATGTTTTGTCGATTTATAAAAAGGCTTTATTAAAGTTATGTCTTTTAACGTGTCAACAAATTCTTCATCAAATAATATATGTATAATACATTAAATCGGTAACATGTGTGAATTGTTTTCATGTAATTTCCTAAAAAAAAAACGGCGAATTGAAAATGTTTTTAAACCATGTTACAATGATTCTAAACTGGTTTTGCCTATAACTAAAAATATTTTATTTTTTGAAATGGCGCAATATCGTTGTGAATTAAGTCGCACTTGTATAAGTACATCGGTATACAATTTCAAGTAAATTAAATATTTTTTCAGAGTTTTGTTAATAACATAAATTGTTCCAAACTAGTGGAGATTTCGATGGTTAAAATAGATTGCTACAATAGTAATAATTCCGCCAAATTAAAACATAACACATAGTGAAGTACCACCATGGCCAAAATGCTTTTTTGTAGCTATAAGTACATATATTGGGGTTTTATTTGATGTATATACTCTTATATACATAAAATAAACCCCTTTATATGAAAACCTCATATCCTCCATGCGCTTCTGGAGGAATCATGTGGACCGCATGGAGGATATAAGACTGGCAAGAATCGCTAAGACTGAAAACCCTAACAGCAGGAGATTACCAGGAAGGCCACCGAAAAGGTGGAAGGATAGCTGGACGTCATCATCCCAGGATAGCCCACCGTCACAAACAGGTCATACGACCTAAACAAAGAGAAAGAAGAAAAAGAATCTTATATAATGGAAATTAAAAATCTATATTTAATAAATAAACGAGATCGTTTGTATATAATGAATTTTATTGACGATGGCCGACTAATGTACTGCTTTCAGTAAACGTGACTGAATAAAACGCGCTTTTTTATTTTGAAAAACTGATGATTGAATAAATATGGCTTTCCGATTTCATCAGGAATTTTTACGTCACGAAATATATTCACAATTCCCGATAAGACTAAAGCTTTACTGGCTCGTCAAGTTACTGTAACTCTCCACGCTATATCGCGTGGGTGACAGTTACCATACGTATTGCACTACGTGATTTAGCGTGGCAAACAGTGTACGTATTAAAAATATTAAATCAACCATTTATATCGCATCCTATTGATTTATTTATTTTTCATAAGATTTTGTAACGATAGATTCAATGAATATATTAAAAATGATTATAAATAAATCCATTGTGATACAACAGATAATATATTTCACTAACATAGTTACAAAAATAATTGACTCAGATAAAACATTCATCAATTGATTACAAAACCAGTACATTTATTAATTTTAAAATACTGAAAGCAACGTTTACTGTAATAATTGTATAAAGTATAAATAAATTTAGCAAATAACTATCCGTTTAGTAAAAATCTCAGTTGTCGTAAAAATTAAACTTTATGTGAAAAGTAACGGTTCTTACAAAGAAGAAAATCAATCGAAACAATATGTAATCCCAATCTCCCGAAAATCCAATTAAACCCATAAAATTATTTAAGTTATTCAAAAGTCCTATAAATTGGGCCACAAATGAAGTACATTCGAAGTAGATGTCTTGGTAGATGTCGTGTATACAGGGTTTCTAATAGGTTCCAAGCATCTTTGGAGGGTATATCCAAGTGTGATTGTATCAAGTTCCTCTTGCAATTCTAACTAGATACATTCGTGGTGTTAAAACGACACCCTTTTATTCTAAATTTCATCTTAGGGGGCAGTAAAAGTTGCAGAAACTAAATCAGGTGGATAGGGAAGATGTAAAAAAACTGTTGTTTTTGGTCACAAACTATCAAATTTATCTGCACAACCATACAGTTTTTTGTTTGTTCTGCATCTTCAGGCAATGGAGATGGTATTGCCTTGAATTATTTTTGTTTCTTATGGGAGTGGAAATGCTGTCTTTTGGATTTTATCATGTTAATTATCACGTCATTGTTAGCAACTGAACGTTAAGGTTGTTACAGGTTCTTAAATCACGATAAACACCTTAAAAACTTCCGTTTTCTTTCAAATGTATTCTTATTTCTTCGATTGAGGATCTATAAACTTTTTTTGTTTGTCAGTTACTGCAGTTTTGGCATTTAAATATTTTTCATGGGCTTTTTTTGCACCTAATTTTTGTTTTGCACTATTTCGCACTGATTATGTTTTGATTTTTATCATTTGTCTTCTTATACATATTAAATGATAAAAGTCGTAACGGCGACCATCAAAAATAAAGATTACACTTTCAGTGTAGATCTGGTGGACTCATTATCGTTTTGCAACAACTAAAAATATATTAAAAAACGTGAATCTGGAATAAAAACGTTTTTAACATTTTTTGGTTAACCGTTGTGAATCAATCCCGAAACGATCTGAGGATATCGAATGTAAACCAGTAGTCGACGAAGATCGTGACAAACTCATTCCTTCAACTTTCATCACATAATTATTCAAGAACCATCCAATGTCCATCTATAATATTTATGTAATGAAAATTATCTAAAACATGAAATTTATTATCTCCACGATAAATATACCAAAATGATGCTCAGTCTACCCAAAAGAGAGAGTAGCTGGCCTCAAAAGTCAATCCAGGAATTCATAAAATCCGATTTCGCATCAGAGTAAGCTATAAAAGTGTGCGTATATGAGAATAATATCCAAGAACCGCGGTATTTTATCACATCAAGTAAGGAAAGTGAAACATCTCAGACAGATTAGCTGGAAAATGGCGTCACCCATACCGCAACCTCACGTAATCAGCTGTGACGTGAGGCTCATATCTCTGCATGACTGCCGTATTGTGCGACTCCATCAGGTTGTCATTTTCCTTTCTCTATATACGATTATTAGCCTCTTGATCCATATATTATTAGGCAAAAATCACAAACTACCTTCTAAAGCATTGTGCCCTTAAGATATACATACTCGTAGTTGTAGTTTATTTCTCTTTCACAGTCGGGTTTTCAATTGATGATACAGCCTCAGAAGTAGCCCAATACATCTCCTCCGGTCCTCCCGGGAAAGAATATATTGAACTCTCCTCCACACAGTGGTATGATATTTGCTTCCAGTGACATATGTTCCACCAGAACCTAGACCTCATCTATATACTCGTATGTACATACCTACATCATATCGGTATCTAACGTATTGTCAAGTCCCAACAATATATTTTAACGGTGGATCCATTCTGTTCGATATTCAATCATCTGCCGTCGTCCTCAATTAAGATAAATTAATTCAGTTATATTAAAACGAATATGTTTATTTTCGGTTACTATTAGGAAATCGAACCTGAAAACTACAGGTGAAAATTTAGCCTCTTCCTAACTAGACCAAGGAAGCCGAAAATAATTTTTTTTTTTCAATTATTAGACAGTGTCCGCAAAGTTTAAGCGTAGATGTCAGGAGGTATGACCTTACACAACCAAATAACCGAAGAATTGACCTCCGTGGCGTAGTTGGGAAGATGCTTGAGTTACACCCGGGGATTTCTAGTTCGATGGTACCAAAAAAACCTCACTGTATAATGATGTTCGTCTTCTAACAATACACTCTTTAGACATGTGCTAGTGTTGTCGCCTCTTCACAAGCGGTAATATTGCTAATACATGCAATTACGAACAGCGAGTTCCTTGGTAACTCCAGTGGTCCTTAACTCGAAAGCTCGATTAATGGGGCCCATGACAATGTCGTCTTTGGCCTCGCGATTCAATATCAATTCGGATAAGTTGAAGGGCTCAATACTATAAATGATTAAATACGAATCCAATAAATGATTGAATACGAATATTCCTGCTAAAAGTTTCTTAGTTCCTGATTCGATGGAAGGTAAAATTAGTTAAATATTAATCTATTATATATATGATTTATAGTTTAGGCATTAACATTGAGGAGGTTTAAAGACATTGTAATTTTAAAGACTACTTCAGCAAGTAGCGATGAAGATCTCACCGCTGTTTGCTGAAGTTGTCTCCTATCTCCCTCCACCCAAAATCCCCAACCCGAGTATTTACTGTTAAAAACGTGTATGTCGGTACCAGTTCGAACATAATTCAGTCTGTGCTCCCTTGGTGATGAGGTAAAACCCTTGAAACCGCTTGTGTTATTCCCTTACATTTAGTGGAATAAAAAGTGTTTGACTAAATAAATTATAATATAATATAAAACATTTATCTATTATATTTGACGTTATTTATAAAACTCACCTTCACAATATTTAATCACTTCATAATAACTTCTGTACATTAAATCCCCATCTCAGCGCATGCTCCAATTATAATATCAATGCCAGTTGTCAGTCATCTTTTTGTATCTATAAATAACCAGAACGCTTCTTATTAACAACAATTAATTTAATCATGACGTGGCGCCCGCGCCAAAAGAGCGTTCATACGCGAAAAATTCCATCTTACGTACGGCCATTTTAACTGAACATCCTGCACTGCATGAACTGTTAATATTATCTTGTGAGGATGTTTTAATCGTCTCTTCAATCTTATAATGTATTGACCGAGTTGGAGCAATCTGGGGCGGGGGGGCCGTTGAAGGGGAAAAGGCGGTAATCCATTCATTCGAATGGCAACCTTTAACATATCTGAATTGTCGATACGGAAATATTGAAGGGCGTGGCCGGAAAATAACATTATCTTCGGTCCCATTACTCACGTATTCAGGTGTGGAACCACTGAAGTAGGCACGCAACTCTCAGTCTCTCATGACACGTGTTGACTTTATTTATTTATTTTTATATTTTAAATCTTTTACAGTTTCCGATTTTATTATCATCTCTTCCAACCAATTCGCATAAGTAATACATAGGCGTTTATATTTATTTAATTTCATACGCTTTCAGTATGCGACCAACCAATGAAATAAAGCTATCAAAAATAGTACTGGATTGGTTCTAACCTCGACCGTTGAACTAATTAAAAAGTACACTACAAAAAAAGTTGAAAAAAGTTTTTCATATTCAATATGTAAGTACTTCGGATTCTTAAATATGTTTATATATTTTATTTAAAAAAAAACCATAAATAAATAACTCACGTCTAAAATTTGACAATAGAGGAATCAAAAACTATTTTAACTAAAGATAATAAGTAATATAGACACATTACTCCATTTTATAAAGGAGCGATGGTGATGATGATGGAGAAGACAGATAATACAGAATGCCACAAATTTATTATACGAGTACTATTGTATAATGACCTACTTCCATCTTTTCCTTTACATCCATTCTTCTACACTTCCTTCGGTGGCGTACTTCTTTCCCTTGTTTCAAAAATACATGTATTGTAATTTACCATACAATTTTTTAAAATTATTTTTTAACTACGGCTCCTACTTATGTTCGCATTATAGATTTGTTTAGTCAGTCTTTCATGGCTTATTCGTTCAACTATTGTATATTTTTCCCTTGTTGGTAAAGGATAATAGATTATTAATTCGGCCTTTCTTATAATATATTGCGTGTAAGATACCATACGAGTATTGTACTTCATCTGTCAAGTAGTCTTGATAAATTCAATAAGAAATTTCGATGTCAAGAATATACGAAGACCATCAGAGTTTAATTTGGTGTAGCGCTTTGTATGTTAACTATTTTTATTAGGGAAATTAATGAACTAGCCCTCTATATGACTGATTCACGTAGATGGTTCCGATGGCTTTAATATTTTTTAAAAGCTTTAACCCCTCGATGATGTGTTTTATGATAAGTACCTTGTATGAGAAATGATGTTCACCAGAGCATTAAGCCAACATTGATGTATGGGAGTGAAACAATAATATAATGTTTTTTTCATATAATCAACCAATGAAATAAAGGTTTCTAAATTATATGCATAAATTATAGGGCATAATATCTTTATTGGGGCTGGCCCGTAGCATGGAAGACATATTATATTTTGAAGTATATGCAGGATGATGATATAGACCAGGAATTCGCAAACTTTTTTATTAATACCACCTAATGAAACTTACAAAGAGTGACGTACCACCAGTTCCCCAGTCGGTCCCCTCCATCCCGTCATTTTATAAGCATTTTTTCACAATATAAGTACCTATCATATACCTACCCTGTTTACTTATTGTGCAATTGGCAGATGGGTGTCTTTTACCCACTAATCGCCACGTTAATCTGACCAAATTGACAAGTTAAAAATATAAGCATAAACCCGGGTTAGCGAAGCATTTTATTGTTTTAATTGGGTAACCCTAGGTTACTTCGCTAAATATCGTTGGTGTAAGCCGGTCTTAACATGCTGTAAATTATGTAGAAGTTTCATGGATCTTCATTATTCCGGTTCTTTCTTGCTCGCCTATCACTAGACTGGGGCTCGTGGACCACTAGTGGTATGCGTATCATAGCAAGTGTAATGAAGTGAATATAACTTTACAATCATGACCTCGGTGTAAACTACAATAAATAGTGCGTACCAAAAATTTATACGATACTTTCAGTAGCAGGATTACTGCTGACTGAAAAAAAAAACTATTTAATGGATGTTACATTGTATCGGTCTCACACGTTTTCCGTCCAAACTGAAAGAATAAACGTTTGTCTCAAAAACTACAGCCTCAATATGGTCGAGTTTCAAATGTATGTGTATTTTTCTTCAATTCTTCCTGATTGGCTGGACGCTGTCACCAATACGGACATCAGCATCTCCGCACACATAACGATGATTTATGTCACACTTCCTACTATCTACCATCTAAGAGTATCATGCCATCCGTTTCGCGGCCACGGCCGGCGCTCTGGCGCAAGACCCAAACAGTGGAGTCAACCGAAATTGCCGAAAGGACCTCTATTTATAATATATTTAAACTCTGTGATCCGAGTTTATAGTCCGGCCTAAATAGTAAATACTTATTTCTTACTTTAAAATTTCGTGATTTTTATTCAGTATGCTTCTAACTTTCAAGTGAGACAATGAAACCACGCGACTCCCTTATTTAAGGAAGCTACGACAGATTTGTACGAAATTCAATTCTAAATAGTAATATTTTCTGTTAAAAAATTGAGATTTTGTATGTATTGTTAAGATCGGATTATGCATTCGGGCCAATGTGCCTATATCCTAACATGTATTATCACGTTAGTTTAGTTTCAATACCTTAATGATTAGATTCCTTGCTTAGCGCCCAGACACCTGTTCCCGTACTTGACATGTATTTTTGCAGCGGTATTCACGTAACATAAACCACTTAGCTCTTGGAACAACCGCCTGCTGTCTTTAGCATGGAATGAAGATGAATATTGGAACCCAGCTGGGTGAATTTTACTTATAGGGACAATATCACCTGGCTCTGAACTGTCCCGGAGGACTTGAAAATCTCAACAGGCTACAAACAGGAGTCGGGAGAACCAAGGACCAAATTATGAATTGAGAGATGTAACGTAATGGATCGACTCTATCTACGGTGACAAGCAGTCCATTTGATATAATCTGAAACATCGAACTGAAACAGTTGATATAATCTGAAACATCGACTAACTTTTAGTTCATACAAAGGACATATTGAATTTAGCTTTCCAGTCATGAATATGTTCGTTTATCCACATATGCGAAAGTAGTAGACCTAACGACCTTTTTATTTTAATTTTCAACATAATGATCATTATACTCGTACATCTATTTTATAATACTCATAATTTTTTAAAAGTTGGGTGTCGGCTTTTTCTCCTGTTAATACTGTTATGTGGTAGACTACCAGCGAAACAGCTTTAAAGTAAAATGCTGAAAGTCTTGGTTTCATTGTATTATATTTTATGGCACTTTCATCGTATAAAGTATATCCTGGTATGTTTATTGCTATGTGACAATCTTGCCTAACCAACCAGAATTATGTTAAAGACGCCTCGAGTGAAAACCAGAGTGAAACCTTTTTGAAAGTTGAGTTCCAACAGGAATCGAATCCGTAACTTAGAAGACAGGTATCTTACCAACTAGGCCAAGGAGGTTGTCAGTTCAGCAACTCCTTTTTGAAATTTTATAAAAATATCTTATTTTTAACCTCTCGATTTTTTTGTTTAAGCAATTTACCCTGCTGAGTTTCCGTAAAATATATTTTAATAATAGAATTATCGCAATAAAAAAATACCTAATTATTTGGTATATTTACCTATCCCATTTTGTCTATGGTTATGCCACTGCTAAACGCTATTCAGTAAGATGCCATTCAGCATGCCGAGTTAAGTACATAAAACACTTGTGATGGTCTTGCCTTTTTAGGTCATATGTACCAAAAAAGATGATCCACATTAGAAGACGGGTCCGCTGTTGCCTTCCATCTGCTTTAGGCATTCCTCTTATCTTTTTGTACCTCTACCAGAAGACGTTCATTATTCTTGCTAGGGTCAATAGGCACAATGATATTTCTAGGTCACTTCTTGGTCACATTGAAGTGTTTCAATCAGAGAACGTGAATCATTATCTATTTGTGTGTGTTATTTCACTTGGGTACATGTTATTTCCTTGGTATATATTGTTTTTATTATTTAGTCAAGTATTACTAAATAATAAAAACAATGTACTACTTCTACATCAATGACTTCCGTGGCCTATTTGTGAAGTCATTAAATTTGTCTTCCAACTCGGGTAGTTTTTGCAGGTTCCATTCCAGTTGGAACCCAGTTTTTTAAAACAGGATTCCAGTCTAGTTTTCACTTAAGGCCTCCCACAACATTTTTCTGGTTAGAAGAAATTCCCACATGGAAATAAGTCCGCTAGTTTGTACTGTCTACATTTTTATTGAAATTGAATCAAAACCAAAAATCTGTTTGAACATATTGTTGCCAAATCTAGAATGATGGTTATTTTTTCTCTTTACACGTGTCCAATCCAACTATCGAAAATCAAGAACTACTAGCATCAGCAATTTATTTTTTTCAATTATTGTTTGTTTCTTTGAATTTGATCTCAAAGTTTTGTAACCAGAATAGCTTCTTTACACCAACCACCGTTTTAGTCATGAACATAATGATTATTAAATATGATATAACGATTGACAAAACACACGGTTTTAGTTAACTCTTATCCAATGGCGATTTAAAAACTTGAATGGACAGTCACAACAAAGGACATCAATAGCGTCATAAAATGATTATGTTTATTACTGTTTCACCTACTAAACGACGTGAAATCAGCATAAGTACGTCCTTGAAGATTCCGCGGTGGGCACCATATGATTTGATCTCCCACGCTGACCTCAACTAGAAGTAGTCACAAAGACTGACCACCAAACCCAGATTTGTCTCCGAGATATGATGTGACCCCAATCAACATTATATTACATTACAATTGGGCCGGACAACTCATGCTGGCGCCTAGGAAGGCTTGGGCTACATGGGCGTCGAAGATGGGATAATAGCGCTGTACTTATCAAAGCGCAAAATTTGTATATTGCTGACGAATATATTAATATCACGTTCAGTTGGATACTTTCATGCTGTACATGAAAACATTTAATTAATTGAAGCATTCGGATAGTACCCTGCTGACAAATATACAATATTACCATCTAGCTCAGTTGGATGCTTTCATGTTGTACATGCGAGCTTTTAATTAATTTATTTATTCGAATAGTACCCTGCTGACGAATGTACATTATTAACATCTAGCTCAATTAGTTTCTTTCATGTTGTACATGCGAGCTTTTAATTAATTTATTTATTCGAATAGTACCCTGCTGACGAATGTACATTATTAACATCTAGCTCAATTGGTTTCTTTCATGTTGTACATGCGAGCTTTTAATTAATTTATTCATTTGAATAATACCCTACTGACGAATATACAGTATTAACATCTATCCCAATTAGATGCTTTCATGCTGTACATGCGAGTATTTAATTCATTTGTTCATTCGAATAGTACCCTGCTGACAAATATACAATATTAACATTTAGCTCAATTGGATGCTTTCATGTTGTATGATTATTTCATTTATTCATTCGTATAGAACCGTTCTGACGAATATATTAATATCAAGTTCGGTTGGAGGTTTTTCTGTTGTTCATGAGAGTATTTAATTAATTTATTCATTCGTACAGTACCCTTTAGTACATTCGAATCGATGATGCGGACATGTTGAAGAACGTGAGCGGGGTACAACATTATCTTTTGCCTCATCAATCGAACCTTAGGGCTAAGAATCACAGAAATAGGCATGTAATTCGCAGTTCGTCATATTACGTGTTGGAAATACTGCCATATATGAAGAAGTAATAACACTCCTGCACCCATTTCTATTTTATTTTTTATTCATGAGTACCATCCGAACCCGAAACCCTTGAATGCAAAGCAAAAATCTTACCAAACATGAGAGGGTATTATGGCGTCGACGCTACAACCATGAACTTAACGATCTGTAAAGAAAACCTAATGTGTGCACGTGCTTCAAATTGACAAACGTGTGGAGGAGGAGTTCTGATTGCAAACGTTCCTTAGGTTCCAGCTGTCATAAAAGCTCAATCTTGTAGTCTTCTTAGAAGAGGTTTACATGTAGGTAACACTCGTTCAACCCCTTTTATTGGAAACAATTATCACACTTAACTCATGAAATTTATATAATACAAATTTAGGGGATGATAACGAAACTAGAATCCACTAGATATCGAACCTATCAATTATTTAGCAAACATGTTAACGACTAGACGGTACTTTTTCTCTTTTTACCGTGGTCTTCTTTTACAATATCTTTACGTGTAAATTTTATTTTTCAGCATATTCACATTAAGTTGTTCAAATGCGTATACGATGATCTTCTTTTCTTGTCATTTTTAACTACTTTTCTCCATTTTATGATTCTCCATCATTTTGAGTGCAGCATTCATAGAACCCAGGTCGTCACTCATTTACTGTGACCACGAAGCTCCACAAACTGTTATAGTTTCTTTGTCATTGATATCCTGTTTTTAATCTTCAGCTCCTGAATAACAAAGAAATTAGTTTATGTCGTGGTTCATAAGATATGAAGCATTCGTCATCGATATCACATCTCTTTTACATGAAATACTTAAAAATAATTTAAATAGAAAAATTGTAATTTGAATCACGGAATATTCATCCGATATACTATTTATGTGGTCGAAGCTCTTGAAACCCTGATCATCAGCTCTACGACCCATGATGAGTTTTGTCTTATCTCCCTCAACAGCATCCTTCCTCCAATTGGTTTTACTCACAGTGCGGCAGTTTTCTGTCAAACAACTTAGTCATATAAGCTTTCTTTTCTCCACTCTCTTATGCCGCTTCAGAATGCTGAACAAAGCTTTATCAGCAAGGTCAGTATCCTAGCGGTATAAGTGGCCAAGTCTAGCAACTTTTATAACCTTGGCTACGCTAGCTTCTCCATACAGGGTATATGGTAGATCTCTGTATCCACACGCCATTGTCAATAACTGGACCATATCTTCTGCGGAAATTTTTCTTTAAAATATATTAAGAACTATTTCGTCCTGCTTTTGTAAGTGGCCAGGTCTCCGATATTTAAGTTAATCCAGGTCTTAGCAATAGTTTGTAAAATTGACTCATTATGATCCTGTAGAGTGGGCGAAACTTATGAAAGGGGATATGGTTAAAATAGAACCCGTTTTCTGACAGTATCTGCTTGTTGCTTTCTTGACTCGTGTTGTTGATAGAGGTCTTCTGTGACATAAGGAACACAAAACAATGACCTAAGGTACCACACCTTCAAAATGATATAAACCAATAGAAATCTGAGGTTTAGGTCTTAATTATGCATGCGACTTACGGGCATACACTTTGTTATGGGCTAAATTACTAAGGGTCCCGTTTTTCTTTTAGACGCTTCTAATGTAATAAATGCCTCCCTCAGTACTCGCTTAGATCTAGCAACGATATATATACTATCAGCATACTCGTATGCCAAAAATTGCACAGACTCATTACGTATGACTGTTTAAACCACTACAAAGTCTTATCTCGTATTTACCAAAATGTACCGTAATCAATATTAGCAAACGGTAAAAGTTTGAGTTTTTTTTAAATACAAAAACAAAACAATGACCTACGTAAGCGTTATATCGACTGTTATATACAAGGTTTGGAGTTTAGCCCCAGCATGATGTAAGGGAATCCTCTGTGGTCTGATAGTGTGATGTTGTGATTCACTGAACCCACTAGTGACTGGTGACTTGTGACTGTGGCGAGCTAGCAATGTGGAGATAAGATGGAACCGACTGGAGTCCCAGGGCAAGGTCCGGGCAATATCAGACTAGTCGCCGCGTCATAGCTGACAATCCGAGCAGTCACCACTCACCGCTCACGTTAAATATGATTTGTATTTTTATCGATTATCACGCTACGTTTAATTATTTATTATTTTTTTACTAAAACAATTCACCCTTTTGGAAGTTATGCCGTTTAGTATGTTTTATTATATGAAAATAAATAATAAACAAATAACAAGTTATAAATGAGATTGAATTGATGTAGTCCGTTGATATACATACCATCACACTATTATCCTGTTGGGGTAGGCAGAAAGGACAGAGCGGCAAACATTTCTATCACGACATGCTTCCTTGGCGCCATACAGTTCCTTTTGTTTCTCTTATTCCTCGCCTTTTTTTCTTTCAAACTCTCATTCACTCGGTCCAACCATATTTTTTTCGGTTGTACACTAACATGACATCCATTCATGCCATTATTTCGTCAACCATCCGTTAAACATGTACAAACCACCTCAACGCCCTCTTTTCACCCTATTTAATACATCCGTTTTTTTCATACATTCATCCTTATTCTGGCATACATCGACATACTTACATGTCTTATTCTGTCATACATCGACACACCACATGTACCTGAATTGAACAAACTTTAGGGTGAAAATTACAAACGGAAACGTGAATTATTCAGAGATAAATGTCTAGGGTATTTATTCAATGGAGAACAGTTTTATGTTATTATTTATTCATGTATTTAAATGGTCCTTTTAATTAACTGTTACATTCTTGTCTCAAAGATTGAAAAATACAAGAATGTTATTTTCTCACTAGTGGTCTTGTCGTTGTTTGACTAATTGGTGTTCCGGATTAAATTTCCTGCGGATACCGCCGGACTTAATTCACAGATTATTTTGATCCACAGTAGAATCCGAGCTTCAATATTATTCAACTTTTCTATACAATGAAGCAATAAAATTGTATTTGTCAAAGCTATAAATTGTATTAAATATAGCATCATATATAGCAAAAATAACCCTCCCTCGTATGATTACACACATTGTAACCCATTGATGAATGCTGAGTGTTTTAGGAAAAACTGTCCCCTAGCCGCTGTCTCAGGTCATCAAGTGACCTTTTCTCGTACAACATTGTCTTAAATATTATACTGATTGTCAGGAGTTCAGGAGGTCAGAGTTTTTCTACATTTAACTATCGCGTGGCATCCCATTTGAATAAGAACAACATATATTGGTACTCTTGCGAAGATTTAGTTTACTAAAGGACTTGAATTTATCGTACTATGTATCGTCTCGTTGTTATTATAAGAGAATAATTGTTGAATTGTATTGTATTAAATTTTCATTGTACACAATACAACCTGGCAAATGTATTATCATGTGGCAATCACTTCCAACCAACCAGAAGTCTTAAATAAGCTTTAAGTGAAAATCACACTAGAACTATTTTTTTATAATAATTATAAAAGGATAATTTATATAACGTAGTTTAGAGAGCAGATTCTCCTCTGGAGTATTCTTACTTTGGATTTGGACCCACTTTTAAAAACAGATTATACTTTTTTCGAAAAAATAACACCTTGAGTGTAGGAATATGAAAATGGTAGCTACGATCATTAGATAAAGAACTTCCACGCATCTGTATATGATTAGAAAATAACACGCTGAGTGTAGGAATATGAAAATGGTAGCTACGATCATTAGATAAAGAACTTCCACGCATCTGTATATGATTAGAAAAACAAATATTTAGAATTAACAACTACAAAGAAAACAACCTTTGTAGATCTTCCGATATGTAATAGTAACGTATTCGGACTTAGGTGGAGTGTATTATATGTGGGTGGTGTTCATATACAGGGTGTCCCGTGCCTCAACGTCAAGCCGGTATCGAGGAAAAGGCCAGCTTATGACGGTTTAGAGAAAGAAAAAAAATATTGCAAAAGCCTTCTGGTTTTCGAGTTATAGGCATTTGTTTGAAAATTGTGAAAGTAGCTACTCTGCGCCAAATGTTTATATGCTGTGACTACAAATTGCCATATTTTATGATTTTAATGGTTGTATCGCAATCCTAGATAACCCTGTTATTAGTCGGAGTCCGATATAAAGCAAAAAAAAAGTTCACGTTCGAAAAAAAAATGGTTTTTGTCCGATCATAAAAATTAATATTTTTTTATCAGCTATCTTTAACTCATCATACTGTAAAAATAATGTACTATGCTAACCTGGCAAGTTACATCAAAAAGTGGCCTGTTTAGTCAGGATTTAAAATGGTACAATACATACCTAATACTCCTTTAATAATAATTTTAAAAATAAATGACTGTATTTAATGATGACACTTTTCAATGTAGCGTCACTGCTTCTCATATTAACTTACGTCGAATGGTGACTATCTGTCATAGTTCTCATGACTCTAATTCATGTCAAAAATGGTGACACTAACTGTCTTACTCTAACTCGTTCATGCGCTGTATCGTTTGTCTCGCTAAAATTAATGGAATTTGATCTTTGATTATTGAAAAGTGTTATCATTGTACAGATTTTTTTTTGTTCAATTATTTTTAAAGGAGGTTTAGGTATGTATTATACCATTTTGAAATCCTGACTAAACAGGCTGATGTAACTAGCCAGGTTAGCGTAGTACATTATTTTACAGTATGATGAGTTAAAGTTACCTGATAAAAAATATTAATTTTTATGATCGGACAAAAACCATTTTTTTTTCGAACGTGAAGGTTTTTTTTGGTTTATATCGGACTCCGAGTAATAACAGGATTACCTAGGATTGCGATACAACCATTAAAATAATAAAATATGGCAATTTGTAGTCACAGCATATAAACATTTGGCGAAGGGTAGCTACTTTCACAATTTTCAAACAAATGCCTATAACTCGAAAACCGGAAGGATTTTGTAAGATTTTTTTTCTTTCTCTGAACCGTCATAAGCTGGCCTTTTTTTCGATACCATCTTGACGTTGAGGCACGGGACACCCTGTATAATCATAGACTTCTCAAAAAATGTTATCTTCAAGTACTTTCTAAAGCTGTGCACGCCACCCATATCTCGAACAATTTGAGGCAGGCAAAGAAATATTACTCGAGAAAACGAATGTTAATAAAATATAATAATCATCTATTCAGTAAATATAATCTGGGTAACAACGAGAATTGAAGAACCCGACACCCCCGAGTTGAAAAACAGGCGTCTAATCAACTAGGCCACGGAGATCGTTAAAATTGTTATACTTTTTAAAAACTATGTGTCTTTAAAGTATCTTAACATAGCATGATGTGAGCATTAAGGTTAATTTATGTATACAATTGGACATTTAAAATATAATTTATTTTATGATATTCAGTAGATGGCTTGTTCAAACTATTGTAATTATTTATGCGTATCTTAGAATTCGGAAAATTCCAGTAACAGGCACATTTTTAAGAAACATCTCTAAAAATATTGAATCAATATAATTATCGGTATAACGACAAATTCCGAAAACCACTTGATTTGGAAAAAGGTAACGTGAAATATCAATAATGGAAGCGTTCGTTTTTTACAGAAATATTAAGTTGGCACTCGATAATAAGCATAAATTTAAATAAACGCCGTTGATTATTCATCCCAGCCTTTTGTATGATAATTGTTCATATTTTTTTATTCAAATACCTCCCTAGTGATGGCTGATTCCGAAGCTACTGCAAACCTTCCTCGCCATGTATAATATTCTGGCTGACCCCGACAGACAGAGGCGGAACGTTGTACTCGTATAAAATGCAAAAAAAAATTAAGTATACAAAACTATTTTTCATCCCATATGCCACTCATTGACCTCTGTAGTTATGAAAACCACACATGAATCTATGTAAATATCAAACATGTAAGGTGACATAACAGATCCTTGATTTATCCCTTGTGAAATATTAAACCACTCGATTATATATTATCCTTTCGAAATTGATAACATTATTTTTTTTCAGAAGAAAATAATATATCCTAAATATGAAATGTCTATATTGTTAACATTTTCCAAAATTATGAAAAAAGCGAGATCATGTATTCATTCATCAATCCGAATTGGTTATTTTGACAATTATACACCATTGTTTTCGGCCACATTAATATAACCTTAGTTTATTTCAAATATGATGATCAATACTGTTTTTCAAGTGTTATATTACATATCTTTTTTTATATATTTATGTAATGTTTGTAAAAATATGGCTAGTGTTGCATTGTACCATTCGGCACATTGACTGGGATAAAATGATTATTATTTATTGAACATAGCAACTTAGGGTTTAGAACAACAAGAATAGGCACGGAGCTCGTTGTTCGTAACATTACGTATCAGCAATAATACTGCACGTGAAAGAGGCAACAACACACGCATTCTTCTAGTGCGTGCGAGTATTGTTACCAGGCAAACTCTTACCAGACTGGGATTATTTTTTAAATTTTTCAAAACCTAAACCCCCGAGTATTCGTAAAAATCGCAACGTTTAGTCTGATTGGATAATGGTTAGAGCCCGAATGCGAAATGATATTTTATTGGTCGAACATGTCATAACTAATTGAGTTCACTATTTTTTTAGCTTTTATTTCATTGGTTGAATGCTTACTAAAAAATATGAAATAAGCGATCTCTAAAAAATCAATACGGCAATTTGTACTCATTGGTATATTTTTGTATTGTATCCTACACTTTTAAACAACGTCTTTAAACTGACAACCCGAACTTTTTTTAATCAATACAGCCAAAAAAGGCATTCTCAGTCAGGTTTGCCAGTAATGTCCAAACTATACTATTGAAGTCGCTATACTCCACATATTTTCCCTGTCAAGGTAAAAATGCCAATGTCACGCGAGTATTGTAACATTTTGTTTTTGTTTACAACAAAAATGATTTATTATATTTTGCGGGAAATATTCGAGCAAAAATGAAACTCTATTTTAGGAATACATCTAACTGTATACGTCCATTATTATAATTCGAAGGTCTTAATTTTACTAATAAGTGTTTTCTTTTTCTAGTTATTTTAAGGTTAACTTCTTTTTGTACGTTTAGTGGTTTTTATTGCGTATTTTATGATTAAAAACTCGCTGATTTATCCAGTATATTGAATAAGTTGTATAGTAAGGTGTATAGGTTTATCGGCATAAACAATTATGTAATAGGACAACACTGTGCCCTTGGTGTTATAGCTATTGATCACTAAACAGGATATCGAAATTCCATAAAGAAAAACTGAAAAATACCGTTAAAAACTGTAATCGTATTATATAGAACTTTACCTACATTCTACTCGACTATTCTACATTATTTTACTCGACTTTATTGGAGAGCGTTTTTTGAAGATTTCTGTTAATTTAAATTCCTGTCATGAAAAGAATACATTGATTTTTTAGAACATTTACAACTTCATTAGAAAGTTATCTTTCTTAAGTACGAGTATAGTAATAAACTATAATTTTAATCTCTTAAACAAGTGACCATAGCTTTTACTTACAAACATTAACTAATGTGAATTAGGATTTAATTTTGTGGGAATCTGTCAGGTGTAAATTAATTTCAAAATTGTCCGTTTGTCAAAAAAATTGTTACTACCGCTTTGCCCGACTATACGTGAGAGTGCACTCGAATTATTTTTAAGAATAAAAATTATAATTCCTTTGTTTTGGTTTATATATATATATATATATATATATATATATATATATATATATATATATATATATATATATATATATATATATATATATATATATATATATATATATATATATATATATATATATATATATTTTTTTTTTTTTAATGTATTCTTTCTTTTTATTCTTTGAATTTGGACAAAACGGTTAACTGTGTAGCTGGAATAAAAACAACGTAGGCCTGCAGAATTAAGGTTGATTTTTTTTATTTATACTCAATTTACAGGTTTTTTGGAGTGCTGAATCTAAAACTGGGTCTAATTTTTCTCTATCTCCACAACCTGCATTCGCATTTTTATCAAAGTGAATGGAGCGATATTGAATTGAATAGGGAAAAGCGATATAATAAAACATATTCTGTAGCAAATATTGGATATATTTATTACAAAAAACTATTTGATTACCGTTATTGCCACTAAAAGCGCTAGTTTATGAATGGTGTAAACCACTAGTACGAAAATCAATTTTAATGTTGCAAAAAAACTATGTGATTTGACGTTTAAGTAATTTTTTTTATTTCAACACAAAAATACATAAAGGAGAGGCAAAATTGTCAAAGTTTTTTCATCACAATTCTTGTTTTAAAATACTTGCCAAGAATTAAGACCGACCTTGTTAAAACAGCTTTATTTAGAAACATATTATTTCCATAGAAGTGTAAATTTATTTTGTTAAATATAATGAGAACGTTCTTTAGTAAACAAATTCGTTTATTGAAGATATTTCAAAAACTTTTCGACATATTCGAAAAAGCAGTTCAACAGGTAGCTTATAATTTTGAAATATTATCAAGATCGAATGAACTGAATAGTCCAATTCAGCAATGTCTTTATCGCAATGGTACGGTTCATGTTGATAGGTTTGATTTAGATGAGTCGAATGGTACGGCCACTTTGAGAGAATGAGTTGCGAAAGACTTACGAAACAAATTGTAATTTATTTTTATCAAACACTGTTTATTCCACTTTTTTATGACGGTATAACCCTACCGGTTTCAAGGCTTTCACCTCATCTTCAGGGGAGCGCAAACAACGCTCCCCTGAAGATGAGGTGAAAGCCTTGAAACCGGTAGGGTTATACCGTCATAAAAAAGTGGAATAAACAGTGTTTGATAAAAATAAATTACAATGTCTTTAAACCTCCACAATGTTAATGCCTTAACTATAAACAACATTACGGAACAAATATTTATTTCAAATGAATGGAGAGCGAAGAAAGAGTAAAATGAGATAGTAATGTGAACGAGGTCATAGCTGTGTGCGTGGATAGAAAGGCGTGAAGATTCATCATCTACCTACCCCAAAAGTTATATGGCTTGATGATGGTACGTATGAGCTGAATACATTTTTGAAATTATTTTCACATTTCCTTTTTTATGTAAATGTTATCACTTCAAAATTATACATAACCAACTGAATCAAAAATATACATAACCAACTGAATCAAAAATAATATTCATTTCAGTTACGCATCAAAATGAAATTTGCAAGCACTTGTTAGCTGAACAGTTGACGTCATTATTTTAAGTGTCAACTTAACGTTAATATACTAAGGAGTATCTCTTTAGAATCTCAAACAATTGTTTTTTTCAGCTTCGTTTTCCACCCAGGGATCCCGAGTTGAATTCCCCATGGTACCCATAAAAAACTCCAAGTCCCTTAATAATTCATCAAGAGCTTTAACAAACCCTCATTGGCAACAGGCAGCTGTAACACTAAACCAATCCAGTAAATTAGTGCAAATCAACTTAATGATACGATAGGCAACCCCCCGTGTTCGAGTATAATTGTCAGCTATCCCATGGATGGAAGTCGCCATGTATGTATTGTTTTATTATGTGCAAGCCGTTGCATTTCAGCAAAAACATTTATGACTCATCAAAGTTACGATATTAAGGATATTAAAGTTCCGTTAGAGTTTTATAAAGGGTTATATTTTTGTTGCTTAATTGCGCTTTAATAATTCATGATAAACAGCATTGAAGTTAAGATTGGAATAATATATGTTTTACTATAATGGAAGTATTTGAATTATCAGTTTGGAAAACCAACTGGTTGTGCAGTCAACACAATAGTTTTTTGAAGATCACAAGTTCGAAACCAGCGTTGAGCTATTGACATCGGATAGCACGGAACCCCCCAGTTTTCGGGTGCATTATTATAATAATACATACATACCATCACGCAATCTTCCTGTTGGGATAGGCAGAGAGGACAGAGCGGCAGGTTTTCCTATCTTGACATACAACCTTCGACTCTTCTACATACATACACCTTCTCGTATAATTCCTACGATTTTTCTGAATTTATACGTTTTCTTTCTTTCAAAATATTCACTTGCTTCCATTATACTTTTCTTGGTCTTTCTTTACCACATCTTGCATTTCCATTTGCACTGTATATTTGTTTTATTAGTTTTCATTACGTGCCTTAACCATTTCAGAGTGTTCTTCATCTTACTGAATACATCATCTTTAAGTTAACATTCGTCCCTAATAACTTCATTGCACGCGTTTCTACAGCGTTTATTCGGCTCCTTTTTAGTCTTTCAGTAGTAATATTTATTAAAAAAATATAATTTAAATGGCATACACGTACGACCTGTGTACAGATACATGATATGCTAGCCACTGCAACTATGATTATGACTACCATCCCAAGTATTTCCAAATCGCTCATTTCCATTTGTGCACAAGGCTTAAAGATTACCAACAAGGCTACTCCAACGAGTCTATCAGCATCATCCAGTCGTTTGGATCAATTGTGATCACCGAGCACCATCAATCAATGAGCGGCCGCTGGACAATAATTTGCGCTGTGACAAGCGACGCGGCTTTTTGCGCCATCCAAACGGACTAAGCCAGCCTGGTTTCTAATTAGTCCGATACGCGGCAGCCGCCACTCTTCTACCTGGTAATTATATCGCACTATAGCATGGGACACATACACCATTCAGGTTTCTAATGCAATACCAGAAACGATAGGCATTTTTCACTCAGCTCATGTTATCGTACTATTTTTTTATTTTTTATTTATCCTTTTTTAAGTTTTTCAATGAAATATACAAAGTACTACCCGCCTATCAAGACGTGTGCCCGTTCTAAGGCAGGTAGTTTACATGAAACAAAACAAAAATTAAAAAAAATAAATATATATACAGCAGTCGAAAGTATTAAAATCCAACCAAAATCTTGTACAAAAAGGAGCATTTAAATTAGAAACATTTATTTTACAAAGGATCATTCACTGACTTGTAAACACGAAATGGCACTTATACATATCATTCCATAAAAATGAAGGAAAAGGGTTAAAAAAATACACAGGAAATTTTCTACATTGCATGATTTTGATCTAATTTGAGTTTTCAGCTTGTGTTAATATTATGCTTCAAAATCTGGCCAAAATTCTATTAGTATTTTTTTAATTCCAGATTTATACACGTATTTACCGTATCGTCTAATATATTTTATGGCTTTTGGTAAAGCAATGTAATATGAACATGAAACCTCTCTGACCAAAATTTATATATTACTCATAAATTGTTTACAATATGTGTATTATCTGGTGAATTTATTTTCATTTAGAAATTTTTTCTAACTAATCATAAATTTAAAGTCAATTTTGTTTTCATTGTGGAGTTGAGAATACTTGTTTTTGCTGGTAGTAAGGACATACGAATCCAGACTGGTCTTCAATGGAGTACGTATGGGGATATAGCAGATCCTGAGGTTGTCTACTTATCGTGGTAAAAGAACAGCGTGAGGAATGACGTATGTATCTGAATGTTTTAAGTGACTTAGGAAAGAGGTTCCTAGAGATACATCGTAAATTCGGACTAAGATCTTGATCATATGTAGCGCCACATGAGGTAGATATGTATTGAATTAGTAATATGATAAAAGGTTGTAGAGTGGTATCGGACACATGGTAGAAAATGTTCCATGATTTGACTCTCACAGCTTTTGACTTCAGGTGGTAGATGCTTTAATTGATATAAACGATAGATATACGTATGTGCCATATTACAAACATAATAATGATTGAAAAAATATCTACCGAATGAACGAATAGGGGTACGTCCAAGACAGATATGTTTGAACGAAGCAAGTATGTTGACGAAAGAAAACATCAGATAATTCGAAGAACCTGAATGAGAATCTGTATGAATGGTGAGAAGACGAAATATGAACCTGACACTCAGTGGTATCTGGCTACCGAAACAGGGAAACTAAATCATGGTATTTAAGCACTTAAGATCAGTTGATGGAACATTTCGACGTATCGCTAGTTCGAACTTCCTCGCAGTATTTTTTATCAGAAGATCAAAAAAAATCATAAATGTGTTGTTTTCCAATATTTTACAATGTGCTGTCCATTTAAAGTATTCCTCTGCATAAAAAGGCAAACCAATTAAATTCTTCAACATCTTAGCCGACAATATGATAATACTCGGATACTAAAATCAAAACCTGTTTTATATCATTATCTACTGAAACTAATAATATTCCAGGAATTGTTTTCCATTCCCAATAACACGCGTACGTAACTTGAGTGTATTATTCGAAATTTCAAGGAATTCCAGCGATTTGCTATGTTTGTTTACCTTAGATTCTTGGACTAAGCAACAAGTTTTATTTTATTTACCACTACTGTACCATATGGTTACTGGGTATTGCATTGTATTGTATCGCTTTGTATACAGTAAAACCTGGCGAGATTATTGGTATTTGGCAATCTCTTTCAACCAACCAGAAAGGTGTTAAAGATACCTTAAATGAAAACCAAACTTAAATCCTTTTTAAAGAAATCTGGGCTACAATAAAAATCGAACCCGGTCTGGAAGATAGGTGTCTTACCAACCAGGTCAGGGGAGTCGTCGTCATTCTTGCTTATTAAAGTAATATTAAATTTTTCATCCACATGTCTTGTCAACAGTGGCTGTCTCAACTGTAAATACTGTAACACATATATGAAAAGCCATGTGTACATATTTACGATATATTTAAAGGATTTATATAAAAATGTCTTTCCACTGTTTTTAATGACCAACAACGCTTTTAAGTACATAATTTTATCCAATTTTTATTTATTTATTTACATGATAAGTAATTGTATAAATACTCGTACATAATTTATGAAAAAAAGACAAACAACAAAGTAAAAACAGGTTATTTAAAGTGAACACTCAATGTGTGTGCATCTGTGTTTATTGCCTTTCATTTGTTGTGTCCCCAGTAAACTAGACTTTTGACTATTTTACTGAGGGCATACATGTTAAACATGGAAAAATATGTTGATGCTTTTTACCGATTAAAGGTTATTTAATATTTCTGTCACAGACTCCCAAGAACTTGATAAGTTAATAGACTTAATTATATGTATGTACCACGCGAGTCAACCACTGGTATTGTCATCATTTAAGATAAATTAAAAGTCCATCTCACAATGTCCCGCATACACTCATCAAAACACACACAACATTAAATACTAACATAAAGGTAGTTTGATGGCACATGTACTGGTGTATTTTTCTGTATTGAGTGCATTCCTATACCTTGAAATAAACAAATGCACCAAGTTTTCAAGAATACATTCTACCTAAATAATCCCAGAACCTTGTTTCGTAGCCATATTTGCACCGTTTAAAACAACTTCAACATAATCCTATAAAAGATAATTTAGACGGACCTCGAGAAAGAAGAATACATCAGTACGTGCCGTCGACCTTGCTTAAATTTAAATTATATGATACAAAATCACACCATTTTTGGATCCTCAGCGAATGGCCATTAAAACCCAGAGCAAAGTTATTGAGATATTTTTATTCAAATTCCATAAATATGTAAACATAATGGAATTCTACCAAGAATTCACATAATCAAAACTTAACTTGGAGATTTTAGATATTTAACATATTAGACTTGATCACATTTATTTATACAAATAAGCAGACAATATTAGGTCTTGATATAAATATGACATTCTTGACCGAGTCCAACAATACAAATATCTGGGATGCTGGCTAAATAAGTATTGTACCAATTTCAAGATACCGAATTGAGATATCATGTAGCTGCTTATTTAAAATGCAGGTATCCTCTGCAACAAGGTTTGTAATCTTGACTTACGTATACAAATTTTGAGGTTGCTATATATTCATTGTAACGTACTTCTCTATGGCATGGACACTCACTCAGTCAGACCACCACAAAAAGCTTCTAGAACTTGGGTCTTATCGAATAATGATAAAAATGTCATGGTTTGGCAAACCCTGCCTTGAAGCAAATGAATAAAGATAGAAAAGTATTTGCCACCATCATGAAGATAAAGACACTCGTAGAGTACTCTTGACATGTTGAACAAATTTATTTGGCGTAGGATGCGAGGAAAACAATACAAGATCCTTCAACTGATAATTGCAGTAGAACACTCAGGTCATATTTATTTCATGGTTGAAGAATTTATGGGAGTGATTTCATTTCTTATAGTATTTTTGTTCAGAGCTACTAACTCTAAAGTCAAAATTGCCATAGCCAACTTTCGAAGAGGAAAGGAGCTTAAATGAAGATAAAGCAAAAACAAAAAGTTTGCTTCTATTGATTGCCTCTAAAACCTCCTGCAATATGTCGCCTCCAGTACCAGTCACATTAATGAAACTTTCCTAGTTAGAAAACGACTGTGGGAATCTATTGTATTACACTTTCGTTACATACAGTACAACCTAGCGGGCGTCTTGCCATGCGGAAATATTTTCCAACCTACCAAAAAGACGTCGAAGAGGCCTTAAGTGGAAACCAAACAGAAATCCTTTTTTTTAATCTGGTTCCCAACGGGAATCGGTCGAGTTGATAGACAGGATCTTAACCACGGAGGTCTTGTTTTATCTTAAGAAGTGTTCTTCATATTTTTTTCACCGGTATCTTGGCACATTGTTTTCTATGTTGAACAAATTTGCTAAGTTTTTTTTTCTTCTGTATGATGTATCACTTTATATCAGTGTTTGTCAATCGGGGGTATATGTACCGTTGAGTATGTTCTAGAAAGTACCAAAGGGTACACCTAGCTATATATTTAAAAGGACATACTTGAATTGCCAAAGAAGTAAAATGTGTTACATTTGTTTTAATAATGCATTCGTTTTAACTTAGCGGATAGCTGACAGGATGTCGCTTAAGTCACAGTCTAAGATAATTGACTATTTTGTAGATTGCTTTAATCATATTGAATCAATAGTTGTCGGTTATCATTTCAAATGGCGTTTTAAAAAGTGTCAAGTATAGGCATATTTTAATTTTGTGTTTGTTTTTGTATTTAACTCCAGAATAACTAATAATTTTTTAATTTTTTTTTTAATTATTGTTATTCGAGAAATAGATAACATACCGAAAATTGAGAACCACTACTTTACATGCTCATCTCTAAAATGGTCATATTCCGAAGAAGTAACAAGGCCAACAGATGAAGGTATGAGAGCGAATATTTTGTAAGAAAATCGCCTTAACGTAATTTTTTCTTGAATAATTGAACAATCGTAAAAAATCCGGAATCGCTTGATAAATCGATGAAAACATAATAAATATGCAGGAAACTTGATTTGTCCAAAGCTACTATTTAAGTGGCCAGGATGATTGCATTTTAACAGCCATGACTGAAGCAAATATATTTTGCTTGGATTTTTTTTATTGTGGTACTCAGAATGTCATAATTAGATGATCTTACAATATTCACAGTATTCTATTCATTATTTTGGCTTAAGAAAAACTGGTATTATAGTTTGCGTGAATACTCCCTAACGATAAAAGAAGGTTTGGAGATACTTCAAAACGCACCATATCACATTTGCATTGAGTTGTTGGCTTTAAAAGCAGGACACCCATAAAGGAAACCAAACTCACTATCCAAAATACCATTACTGTTTTTACCAGTTATCCAAAATACTTAAGACCTACAATGGTAGACTGGTAAATCTTACGAGGTTGGTGTAAGACCTTGTTAAGAAGTCCTGTTAAGAAAAACAATCCTGTTAAGAAGTCCTGATGTGAGATGGTACGTTTTAAGTTTTATTTAAATATCATAGATGCACATTCAAAAACGACCAAAAATAGTGTGTCATCCGAAATTCCTCTCTACCAAATTCAGTTTCTAGTAGCTCGTCATCAATTGCCAAGTGGCGAATATCTTATTCGGAGGCTCGGTCCAATGGTAGGATTTGGATGATATTTGGTTCTTTTGTGGAAACGGGAAAGGATAGGTTTTTGATTATTTTTTTTGATGAATGAGTATGAGAAATAATAAAAAACGTTAAATACTTATATAAACGTGATGATATATAAATAATATTACATACAAATATACATACATTTGTGGATTTGCGTTGACACACACGGTAATATATTGAATGGGTGTGAGTGAAAAATAATGAAGGCGAGATGATGGGGAATAAAATGCTGTATACTCGTATATAGGTATATGGGGAGACGTGTGTTACTTTTTATAAAAATATTAATACATATATGTTAAATATGAGAAATACGCGGTTGTCTATGGAGGAATACTGTCTGCCGGTGGAGGTGTCGGGGTGTAGTACGGGGGAGCGTTCAGAGTGACGATCGGGGGTTCGTTTAAGGGGACGTTTACGGTTAAGGAGGCGTTTAAAGGGGGGTTCGGGGGGACGTTTTTCAGAATTGATTTCGGACGTGGGTGCCTATATTTGGTGTTCGCGTTGTAGTTTCCTAGAGCTTTTATGACGGGGTTGGGATGTCTGGACAGTGAACTGTAAAACCTTTCAGCCAGAGCGCGCATGTTTTCGGTGATAGTTTGAAGTGCGGTATCTGCGTGGAGTCTGGAATTACGGTCATCAGTTGCCTATCCCAAATGTATTAATATATTATATATCCTTGGAAATAGTGACACCCCATCCAATTCTTGAGCCTTGCCTACCAACTCATTTGTGTTCTACAGGGCTAGTGTTAAAGAAATAGTTCAAAAGCCAAGATACACTTGCACACATTCGATGAACTTTGCTCAGCCATCAGAATGTTCCAATCATAATTTAAAATATCTCTATATAACATTTTCATTAAAATTTACTAATTACGCCTTAATGTATAATATCATATCAGTTATTTGATCCCATGATACCCTACCCTAACCCATCTGTCATTGCGGATGCTCTTGTTAAACCTCTTGGAAAAAAAGCGTTCCGTGGAAAAACCCACTTGTTAAATGCAGAAAATATACCTTACTTCTGGGTAGGAAATGCATGGCTCATTAGATGTCATTATGTTATAATTATTGTGATGTAACTGCAAGATGCAAGCTAAGTAAATGCATTTAATTTCATGCCAATCTTACTCTTGTTATAATAAATATGATTTTAACATCGACCTTTTTTTTATTGAGGCAATTCACCCTGATTAGAACACTACTGTATGCCCTTGGTATGATTAATTTTATCGATACGTACATACTGTAAATATAAGTCACATACGCTACCGTTAATTAAAAAACAAACGCAAGAAGTTAAACATCGACCATTTTATGAACGCTTAGTATTAAAACTGAAATCAAAATTTTAAAATCTATCCAACTTGTTCAAAGCATCGCGCTGACTCCTCAAGTGTCTGCCTTTTGTTCGTACTTGCTTTCGGTTTTATTATAAATATATATTTTACAACACTTTTAAGGTTATATAAATTTTGAACCACTCTATTTAGCTTTGGCATACTCGTATACAAAAATAGAAAGAACTTATAAGTAAAATTAAATACTCGCATATACACATCATTACGCTGTCCTTGGCGGGTGAGGCAGAAAGAATTATGTTTTTATCCAATCACACAAATTTCACCTTTATACATTCGTCATGCACAATGTTCCACACATTTGAGTAAGTTTAATGGAGTTTCAACTCAATTAATTATAAATTGTTTTATCTTTCTTCCAAATTCAATTATATTGTCAATGATGATGTCTCATTTTTCGGTGCTATTAAAATAATTTATATATAGCGCTAATTAGTCACAAATATTAATCTAAGAACACTCTTCGAATGAGGTACTGTTTCGAAAGACAAAATATCGCCAAATCACCGTAACAGCCTCTCGTCAAGTTTGTCTGCACAGTGGTAAAGTTAATGCCTCCTCGTTAATTACAGTTTTACATTTTTTGGCAGTCTCTTCGATTGTGACATTCGCCGAATGTCGCATTATATTTATTGTTCGTTAATTATACGCAAAAAAGAAACATTTTTACCACATAAATTGAATACTTGGAATTGTAAATCATTTACTTTATGAGCTGACATATGCATGTGTCGCAATTATTTTACGATCTCTCTAATGCTTGTCGAATGCCGTTGCCTTGCATTCAGATTTACTCAAGATAGTTTAAGGAAAACTTGAGTTTATTTAAACTTTTGGTTTTTATTGTGTTTATTCTTACTCCTCCAGTAAAAGTCATCCTATTGAAATATATTCCAAAACACGTCCTTATCGTATGCTGTTTCCCGGTTGACTTACTTGGATTAAGATTTATAATATTTTTCAAATAAAACTTTTTTTTATATTTTGTGGTATTCATAAGGGATGGAAAGCGGTCTTAAAGGAACAAGATGAACAAAGATTTGTGGCATTTTAACGGAAATACATCCCTGATCATAGTTTTTTGTATTCATTTCTGCCTAAATTGCAGTATTTGGTGAACATGTTAAAAAAATACATAGTAGCATTGTTCATCTTTATCAAAACTTACATACATCTTGAAAAAAATCATCACACTTTTTATACGAAATCGTACGTGCATTTAGGTTTCAAACAAACAGCACTTTTTCAGGAAAAAAAATACAAAATGACACAAATGTTGTTTAATTTGCTGAATTTTACATTCCTGAACCGAAAATTTGGACCCGGTCTTTCATAATTTATTTTGTAAATGACTAAACTATAGTTGTTGTTGTCTTCATTTTACCAAGGACATCCACTTTTGCTTTGCAATAATTTTTAATCTCCATATTTGTTCCCCTTTCGTTGGTAGCCAAAGAATAAAAATAGTTTATCTTTCTGAAAATACAATAATATAACGTCGTCTAAGAATCATCAACAGACCATCTGTTGGTTCTTAGTGACGCAGTAAAGCCTAGTGTTTACCCAGTGCTAGTGTACGGCATGGATACGCACAAAGCCGACTGTTTATCCAGTGAAGTCATCGCATTCAGCAGCACAATGGATGGAGCACTTCATCCACTTGCACAATACAAGGAGGTCTGGGCCGAGGACTTCTAATTCAGGCATTATCCTTTATTTTACTATGCTTACTTAAGCAGGCAAAACAATAATGACGGAATAGATTCATGCTCGTCAACAGCAGTAATAGCTAAAAGCGTTTACAACTGCCAGCAAAATATGTAGTTATCGAACTAACCGATATTTTTCATCTCAAACCTTAAACTTAGTAAGTCACCCAAGAAGACATTCTGCTTAGCAATCAGTCGTGGAATTCATAACATTTCGTATTTTGAAAGTCCGTCTACCATTGACTATCATAGTATTGTTAATACAATTTATTGTTAATATAATTTATAATTATAGTTGTCCGAAATAGCTACATTGTTCTGTCAAGGACCCCGATTTTGACCAGTTTTGCTTTTAATTAGTACGTTTGATGCTTATAATTGCACATTAGGTTTCTAAAATATTGTTTTTTTTTAAATTTAATCAATCTCGTGTGTTTTTTTGTCATGCTCATTAATTTCTTAATCCATTTATCTAACTGACTCGAACTATAGAGAGTTTTCTGTCCTTGATCGACACACCACCAATTCTCATTTCTACGCCGTTTTTTTCGGCTCCTTTTAATTATATTTCCATTTGACGGCCTCACAAACACATTTTTACTATATTTCCATATCCACGTTTGACGGCCTCACAAACACATTTTTCGTCGAGATTTCAGTATTGACTGGTTGAATTGTATAACAAAGATTAAATAGCTTACATTTATGAAACGTATTCAATCTGTAGCTCGTGTCGCGTGTATCAGTATTTATCTTATATTAAATTTTAGATGGTCATTCATAAAACTACTAGTAAACTCTAATTAAAAATAATTAGTCTGCTTTCCTTTTGTAATATAAAGATTAACCAGTATTATGTTATATCCATACTGCATGTACTTAATGTGTCCCTGCTCGCTTGTCAGTCAGTCAGTATTTCGTCACTCAGCGCGATGGCCGGCAGGTGTCCTCGTCTTTGCATGCTTTATCTCAGCACACTTGTACATATGTTATATCTATTTCCCTAGACCTCTGACACTCGGAATTGGACGTTTATACACTGTCAGTTTTACGCTACCGTTTCTGCGCGAAATCGTTTCGTCGCAGAAGTTTTCTCCTCATCCATGGTATTTACCTGGCCTATTCCAAGATATAACTCTTCGCGAAACTGTCTTATCACCATCATCATTGTTGACTTCATTTTCGTCACCATCATCATTGTTGGCATTTTTATTAGTCGCCTGTCCAACACAGATCTCTCCACGAACTCGAGAAGTAATACTTGTTTTGCTGTGATTAATTGCATTTTTGCAATTATCCTAATTTGTTTTTTTTTACAAAAAAAATCATATGTTTTGTTGATAACACATGCAATATTAGAGGTTTATTTTTAATAATGTAATTATTTAAAAAAACTACATCAAAACTATATAAAAACCGAACAAACTGATTTCTCTATTTCCACCAGGAAGCAAAAAAAACATACCTAATAAAAATATTTTAAAATTAGCGTAAGAAAATTAGTCAAATATGTTACATCGTTTAGTATTAAATATTTTTTTCGCTTTTCGCGAAGAACCGTCCTTATTCAAAAACGTCCTCCACTGATATGGTCGTACAGAACTAGTCGCGGAGAACTGCCTGCGAAGGAACGTCCTAGACCCTATGACATAGTATTTACTGCCTATGTACCTATCTGCAGGTGTCAACTGCGCATTGCGATTCATTATCCATCAATAGGAATCCGCATCGCCGAGACCTGTGGTCAATTTAATCACAGTTATTATCGTTTCTTTAATGTTTCCTCTGTATTCATTTAAATCATGTTCGGTTACATAGTCATCAACAACAGCAACAATTCTAAGACTGGCATGTTTTAATACGGTATGAATTTACTAAAGATTATTTTGAATTAAACGCTGAAATATAAATTGAATGAAGCGGAGCACTCTGAGGTGTGTTGGACATAAATATTAAATGAGTAATCAATGACTGACGAAAATAAATGTACAGCACGAGCATAAGAAAAATAAATCGAGAAAAATATGATTAGACCAAATTAATTCATCTTCGAAAGCAGATGTTAGAAGTCAAAGAAACCAAAGAAGCTGTATGAAAAAATATTGGATACCATTGAAAATCTAATCCGCAACCACCGGATCGGAAGACGTGCTTACCAACTAGCCCACATAGGTCGTTATGTATAGATTTTGAGGAAGTGAATAATGTTATCGTGGAAATAAGGGTCCTGTTCTCTATTTCAACCCCGACAGGGAAACGCCATAAAGGTACGAGTATATACACATACGAGTATGTACCATATGTAGAAATTAGTTATTATTTTCTCAGTTAAACAACAATCACAAAATTAAACCTGAACAATCTTCGATTTAGTTTAACATGATTTTTGGCTTAGAGGTTCCAGACTTAGATGTCGTCGTCGTTGCTGGGCCTCGTAGTTGAGGATTCCCTCCCCATTCCAATGTCATTTCAGTCGGAAAGCGAAGCTATGCCGTGTAGATTTAGTTTATTTCTTCTTTTTTTTCTCCTCTTAAGGTGAGTGAGTTATTGCACACCAGCAAACTCACCAGTCACACCAGTGTACTGGATCCGATGGCACACCTGAAGTGTGATACGATCGGAGCACACCGGCATGTATTTTCCCCTTTTTTTTTTAAAGAATAGATGTGATCGAAGTCATATATATCCTTATACCCCCGAATACTAGGCGAAAAAAAATGCCTGTGTCATTCCAGGGGAGTAGCACAGCGCGGGATTCGAACCGACGAGCTTCCGCTCGAAAGTTCAGAGCTTTATCGCGCGGCCATGCACCTCAAACTTAGAGGTATTCAGTACTTATAAATATTTTTCTTTTTTGCAGGTAAGTACATTCTTCCTTACGATTCAACCAATTGCAGTCAACGTAGAGTCGACAAAGTTATGAAGTGTTGGTAAGTGACAGCAGTGCTTTGACACACTTGCTCATTATATATTATATTATATAACTCTTAGCCATAGTCAATATTTCTCACTCCACAATCATTTTATTTAGATTTCGGTATTTATGTTAAAAGAGATTTAGAACGCTCAAATGGAGTTTTTAAATCGGTATATTGTAATTTATAAATATAAGTCTCTTATTATCTTTCTTTTCTCATTTTTACTACTCATGTTTTTTTATTAATAATTAATTATTTTTTTCGTCACATACACGTATCTAACATTTTTTCGTGTCATTATTCGACTTGTATCTTATGAATTGATATTTTTTCTATAGGTCTGCACTGTGTAATCTTAAAAACTGGAATAAAAATAGTTCGTTCAATAATTCGAACGTCTGAAATAACATGTACTTCAGAAGAGTGTAAGATTAGATACTTATAGACCGAGTTAGAAATGTTCAAATCAAAGTCACTGTTTAGTCCTTTTTACTCCATATTGAGAAGTTGCAGATTAACTAATTTTGGCTTGAACGTATATTCTTCGAAAGGCACGCATTTCTACCGCATTCATTCAGCTATTATTATATTTCTTTAGAGTCTAGGCTTCATACACCAAGGTGTGCACTACTATATCACAGATTTTTATTTTAAGATTTCACTATTACATACATACAATCACGCCATTTCTCTGTTGAAGTAGGTATGAATGACAAAGCGCCAGATTTTCCATCTCGCTACACATACATCGCCTTTACTACATCCATACACCTCATACAACTCCTGCGGTTTATCTGAATTTCTACGTTTCTTTCATTCAAAATATCATTCACTTGATCCAACCAAACTTTCCTTGGTTTTCTTCTACCACGCCTTCCACTAACATTTGCACTATATTTATATTTTTTTGTTAATATTTCTTCATTCATTACTATTGCATGCCCAAACCATCTCATAGTGTTATTTAAAACGATTTCACTTTTACTTTATTGGTAGAGTATTTAGTGCACTGTTGACCTTGTTTTTACTGCAATACGCATTTTGATGTATTCTAATGTTTCATGGTTCACCCAAACATTACAAATGCTCAAATAATCATCCTTTATTGTACCTTTTTGTTTGTTTTAACTAAATTAATTTAAATATGGAATGCAGTGAATCATGACAAATTAATTAAAAAATATAATATTATCAATCGATTCAAATCCACTTGATACACGTTAACGGATGTGCTATAAAGATAAATAATAATCCAAGTGAATCTGGCTTAGAGCAACCAAGTCAACTCTGAAGAAGATAGCGATAAGTTGTCGTCAGGTTCTGAGGCAGTGGCGACAGAGATCTGCTGATGGTGTGAGCCTCCTCTGTCTCGGACATTCAGGAATCGGTAATGACTTCCGCCTCGCTTAACTCTTCCATGCCACTTAAACTTAACCAATTCACATTTCATTGTAAATAAAATGAAGCGTGATTTCTACTAACTAAAGTTGTTACTAGAAAGAAGTAATTTGTATTATTTGTAATTTATTTAAACAAACACTGTTTTTTTTCCACTTTATATAACGGTATAACCCTACCGGTTTCAAAGTTTTCGCATAATCATCAGGGGAACACAAACAAGACTGAATTAGGTTCGAACTGGTGCCGACATACGATATGTCGCTACAAGATCAAACATAATTCAGTATTGTTTGTGCTCCCCTGATGATGAGTTGAAAACCTGGAAACCGGTAGGGTTATACCGTTATATATGGAATAAACATTGTTTGACTAAACAAATCACAATGTCTTTAAACGTCGACAGTGTTAATGCCTTAACTTTAAATAACATAATGAATTGTGTTTTTTTTCTTAATGCATCACGTGTTTCAATGAAACCATGGTAAAATGTCTCTTACAATTTCGATTCATGTTGGCACCTTTTTTTATTAAAATGGTTTCCACTTATAGCTTCTAGAATATATTTGGATATGTTGATTGTAATAGTAATGATAGTTTGGTTGAAAAAGATTGCCACGTAACAACAAATCCACCACTGTTCACAAAGAAAATGTCGTACAGTAATAATTCTAATGAAACGTAGAAAACCAGAAAATTCATAGACATTGTATGAAAAGGTGCATAAATGTGGAAGAAGTGAAAAATGTGCGTGTGTCGAGATAGGCACATCTGGCTCTCTGTCCTGTCTGGCTACCATGACAGAGAAGTTGTGTGATTGTACGAGGATATATATGTATACAAATTGGAATCATTGCGCCACTCTTAAGTAATTGGTAGTTGAAATTTAAGCCAAGTTTCTATGTTTTGTTTGTTAAATGCTCAAACGCGTTTATAATAATAATAATAAAAGGATAATTTATAGTGTCGTTTAGAGAGCAGACTATCCTTCCTTGTATATTGTGATTTACACACCATTTCTAAACGGGTAAGTCAAAAGAGAGTCTATTACAGAAAGTGTCCAAGTAAAGTATTGCACCTTAAGCCTCGCCTGGAAAAGATAATGAAATAAAACAACATTTCTGCGGGTGGCAACTGTGCATTTGATTTAATATCCGCAGCAGCGTAATGTACAGCTCAGAGGCAGAGAAATGTTTTCTCCTGTCAACTTCCGCACGCGAACTAGGAACTCCTGATGACGGGCTATACAATTAGCCTGAAACGTCGTATTACCTACTTGATATTATAATACACAGTTAGTACATTTATATCATCTCGCCATTTCCCTGTTGGGGTAGGTTGCGAAAATAGAGCGACTTTCATATCTCGACACACATCCTTCGCCTCTTCTAGATGTGCAACTCCTACGATTTCTCTGACTTTCTACGTTTGATTCTTTCAAAATATCATTTACTCGATCCAAACCATGCTTCTTTGGTCCTGTTTTCTTCAAACATTCGTTCTACATGCCTAAACCATCTCAAAGTACTCTTCTTCATCTTACTCAACACATCAACAACACACAACTGCCACTTACCTCGTACAATATTCGTGACGCATCTAACGCACTGCTTTAGAGACATGCATATTTATTGTATTACATTATTGTATTACAATTTGGCGGGTTTATTACCATGTAGCAATCTCTTCCAATCAAGCGGAAAGATGTTAAAAAGGCCTTAAGTGAAAACCAGACTGAAATCCATATTTAAAAACAACTGGGTTCCAGCGAGATTTGAACCCACAAACTCGGGGCTGGGAGACAGGCATCTTACCAACTAGGCCACGGAGGTCGTCATTTATGTCTATGTACAGAGTTTAACCTTAACGGTAGTAAAGTCTAGGACACGGTGTATAATTTTATAAACTGGAAATTCAACAAAAATATTATTCGTAATCATACCAAGTCTATAAAACAGAAAATATTAATGGCAATAGCCAAATCTCCGGATGATTATGTGCAATAAATTAGACATTATATTTCTGTCAGTTTTGTACTTAACAATTCGTTTATCTATATCCTGTTCTTTTTTTCACAACATGGGACAATTGCTTGTAAAAAGTGGAAAAAAATAATCAGTAAAAAGTGGCGTTGTCAAATAAACTAATAAATTCTAAAATAATTTGTTCACTCTTTTCTCACAAAATTTAAAAAATATCTTGTATGCAGTAATCATTCAGCTGTCTAAGACGTGTATGGCAACGCGATAACGCACTCAACTTCCGTGCGGAAGGTAGTCAGTTCGAACCCCGCGCAGTGCTACTCTCCTTGAATGACGTAGGCATTTTTTCCGCCTAGTATTCGGAGGTATAAGGATACCTATGACTTCATTCATAACTATTCTTTCAAAAAGTATTGTAGATAATAACATGCCGGTGAGCTCCGATCGTCTCACTTCGGTGTGCCACCGGATCCAAGACACCGGTGAGTTTGCTAGTATACAACGGCTCACTTTCTTTAAAAAAACTCCACGGGACAGCTTCGCTTTACAATTACATTAACGTTGGAATGGCGAGGGGGTCCTCGACCACGAGCCCCTGCAACGAACGAAAAATATGTCTTAAGAACAGCCTCTTTGACAAACGAGTTATTTTACTTATATAATTGTTATGATACCTGAATATTAACAAATTAAAAAGAAACTCCAGTCTAGTAAATATTTCGATATTCACAAGTATTTGACGTAAGCCAGTGTTGTTGCATCTTTACGTGCTGGGTAGTACTGCCAAACGAACGAACTACGAGCTCCGTGCATACTCAAATGGTTCTAAGCCCAAAGGCTCGATGAAAGAGGCTAAAGATAACGTTCTCCTGGCTATACTCTTCAATATGTTTGAATCACCAATTTGAGGGTGCCATACGAATAAATTAATTGATTAATTAAAATCACGTATTCTGTGCATAATGTAATAAAATCAAGCAATTAGAACTTCAAATTAAAAATGTCTTATGACCTTTTATTATTCTTATGGCGCTGATAAGCAACTAAAAAAATTCTACCTAACAAAAGGCTACAGCAGATTAAACATACTGATCGTCTTGGAACTTCGATATCCTTGCCATCGGAACTTTGGATTTGGTATGTTAAGATTGTATGCTTGCTGAAGTACGTGAAGTCAATACATGCGCAAGCGTCTTCCATGAACTAGATAGCTAACAATCACACTCGATCACGTGGGATTACCTATCATCATCGTTTTACACTTTCGTTGCATACAATTGGTTTATTGCCATTTAGCAATCTCTTCCAACCAACCAGAGATATGCTAAGACGTTCCAAGTGAAAACCAGACTGAAACCCTAAAAAATATATACCAACGGGAATCGAACCCGTAACCCTCGAGTTGTAAGTAAGGCGTCTTTCCAATTGGACCACGTAGATTTTTTTAGATTCTACATCATTTTCATTGGTTGGACCTTGAGCTTACATTTGCCACAAGAAGAAATAAGATTTTATAAATTTTTAATAAAATAAATAAAACACATTTTTATATGGTATAGTATTCACCGCTGTTTGATTTGAGTTCATTGCATTCAGATGTTTCCAGTTTTAGTTGAGTGTCACTGTTTGTCAGGTTGATGAGAGCGTGCAACGGGGTTTTTTGTGTTATCAAAAATCGGAAAAAAGTATCGATTTATTTTTTCATGCTAAATATCCTCAGTGAGATACAGGCAAAAGCCTAGTTTACTGGGGATACGACAAATGAAAGGCAACAAACCCAGATCCATTAAAATTATATGTCCAAATCAAATTACCTGTTGTTTTTTCTCAAATTGTGTATATTTCTTGTCATGTGTAATAATAAATAAATAAATAAATTGCCGGTTTCAAAGACCTCCATCTCCGTCGATTCAAGAAATATGATTTATTTAGAATTATATTTTTGCATTATTATTTTTTTTTATTTTAAGGAGTATTTCACTAACAGTTAATTTTTTTTAATCCAATCTCAACTTTATTCTCCAGGTATCGAAGTAAAATTTAATGTAGTAATTTTTGCATTATATTTACATGACTAAACTTTTAAAAACAACTGCCATTTGGATGATAACCGGTGTTTAACACATTTAGAGTTTCTAAATGTGTTAATGCCTCCACTATTTATGATGTAGCCATTTTCCAAAAAATTCCAATATATGCAAAATATTTCCAAAATATAACATTAAACGATCAATTTTATTGCCGTTATTTTGTGATATTTGAAATTTATGTTTTCTCGTTTGTATTTATTTTAATCATTTTAAATATTTTAACCACAATAAAATAGATCTCTTCTTCTCGAGTTGCCATCTCCTTTCGAAGAGTGACCACCATCATGGCAATCTTTATCGTGTTCACTGTAGCCCGGAACTATTCAGTAGAACTTCACTCAAATTATTACGTGAAGAAATGTGGCGTCTTCCTCTGTCTTCGTTACCATATAGTTTGTGCCTCTCAGTATGTGATCGAGATACTGCATCTTGCGAACCTTCGCAGTTTTAAGAAGGTCTTATCATTTTACACATACGCAAGCACTTCCACAGTTGTAACACGTCCAGTCCAGGGTTTCTTAAGAAAAATATTTTTTGATTAGACAAGGTAGTGATTGTGTTGTGCCTTTGTTATAACCTATTTTGTGTGTGTTCGAGTTTTGAGTCTACACTCAAATAAGTTTTTAAAGCATATTTTTTCAACACAAAAACTTAAGTATCTCTATTTCTGCTGAAGCCACATCAATGTTATAATATAATAACCACGACGCAGGCAGATCTTTTGCCACAGGAGGGGGGGGGGGGTGAGATTTGCTTACAAACACAAAATTTTGCCACAGGAGTGGGGGGGATGAGATTTGCTTACAAACACAAAATTATTAAAGGCAAACGTTTACCTTAACATACAGCTCCTACGATTTTTCTTACTTTCCGTCTTTCAAAATATCATTCACTTGATTCTACCACACTTTCTTTAGTCTTCTTCTACCACGCATTTCACTCACATTTGCACTGTATATTTATTTGTTTTGCTAGTATTTCTTTATTCATTCATCCCACGCGGCCAAACCATCTCAGACTGCTCTTCTTCATCTTACTCAACACATCAGTCTTCAGTTCACATTAATCCTCAATGTCCTTTTTAGAATAGATATGTAACATATCGTTTACATATTATTTATAGTTAAGGTGCTAACACTGTAGGCTTAAAAAATGTAATTTGTTTGTTAAAACACTTTTTCCACTAAATATAATGTAAAGATTCTACTGGTGTCAAGGTTTATACCTCATGTTGGTGATGTTCATAAATGTTATAACAATACTGTTTATATATTTTTTTTAAATATTACCAAATGTTCAGTCAAGCGTACTATCGTGTCAGTATAAACGATATTATTAATTTATAGTAATTTTTTTTATTGGGTGTTAACATAAGTTGTGTCCGTTTTTTTTTCAATTTAAAAATGAGCACCAAAAAAAACAAAATGGTAAATGTCATACGTCATCTACTCAGTCAATTCTACGGTGGTTTGAAGGGGATCTTCATGATTAATATGGTTTAAGCGGTCTTCATCGAAGTCCACTGGTCGTCCGGAACGCTCCATGTCTTTCAGGTCGAAATTACCGTCTTTGAAACGCAAAAACCATCGACGAGCTGTCCTTTCATTCATAGCATCTTCACCGTACACTTCGCAAATATCGCGAGCAGCTTTATTACCTCGATTGAACGCGAACAGAAGGAGGTGTCGAAAATGCTCACTTTCGTCTACTTGATATTTCATTTTGAAAGCTTGTAATCAAATAAAATAATCTACGTAACGTAAAAGCAAACACAATATCTTGTAGAGCAGAATATTTTCTTTCGAATGACGTATAACATTTACCATTTTGTTTTACTTTTGGTGCTTATTTTTAAATTGAAAAAAAAACGGACACAACTTATGTTAACACCTAATACAATTTAATTGTTCCATAAATGTATAAAATAACTATTTGACAAGAAGACAATTAAAGTGATGTAAGTTCACAGTTAGTATGCAGATCACAATATCAGATGCTTACTATCGATCCAACATAATTCATGGTGTTTAGCACATAACCAGATTTCACGCTACAAAATGATTGATCTGTATAAGTGTACATATTAATTTGAATAAATTGACTGTGAAACCCGCCCATTATTTAATTATTTCTGGCAGGAATTCCTCATAAATCTCGAAAATCCATTACCAGATACAATAATTTTTACTTTTTATTTCCTGTTATAAAAAAAAGTATATTTATGATTTTTTTATATAAATAGGACAGGTTCGCGTGTGCAGAGAGGTTGCAGTCACTAGTTTAATGATTCTATGTATTTATTGTGTTCAACATTATTGTATTTTCTCCGTCAAGGACTTTTGCCTTGTAAACACAATTCTTTCAATCCTGTAATTTTTCAACACAAAACACTCCCTTGAATTTAGGACTTTGAAGATCCAATGCCGACCGTACCACAGTTATCCGAACGTCCTGATCTCACGTAGTTTCCATGTCCACTCCATGTCCCGGCATCTCAAGGTACAAATTATGTTTCATTGGCAGGCTTTAACCTATTTGTCAATGTAAATCAGACTGGATTAAATTAAATAATGTTATTAGTTATTAATGTAGCTAATACTAGATTTAATTCCGTGTTGCGACTCTTGGGCAATTACAAATGCATGCATTCTTCAATCGCGTGTCGTGTTGCACTTTTTCTTCAATATCTGCTCCAATGACAGATCTTGTCTATGTATATTTCTACCTACCACAACATTAAACTGTACACCGCAAGGGCATTTTATTCTCTTTATTTCATGTCAGTATATCAATAATTATAATCATATTGACTGCATTGTTGTAAGCTCAAACCACTTCCGCAAACTCTTCAGCTTCTTTCAGGATATCAATTCTCCCCTCAATAATAGTTTGCATGGAAAGTAGTTTCGTAGTTTAGGTCAAATTCAAAAGTAAAATTACACCAAGTGTTTGTGGACTGTGGTTTTCGGTATTTTCAGTATCGCAGCAATCTCTGTCGTAGAACGCTGGTTGTTCTCGATCAAAACCTTTATTTAGTCATCATCAATAGTAATCGGTCTCCCAGAGTGTACACCAACTTGCAGTGTTGTATCATCGTTTCAGAATTTTTAAATCACATTTGATATACACGATCGCTTACTACATTATCGCCATAACTCTACATTTATATTTTTATGTGTATCGCATTGTTTTCGTTTGCAGTAGTAAAAAAGCATCAAGTCACAAAAAACTTGTTTTTTACACATCTTCAAAATTACGCCAAAAAACGCTTTAGCGATTTGAAGAAACAATAGCTGAAAGATGCTCTAAACTTTTAAGCTGTATAATACGACACACACATAGAATGAAGTAAGCTACGAAAATTTCGTTCTAACAACATATATCCGAGAAATACAAAATTACTTCTGGACTGCTCGATAATTAGATCTAGGCTTTAGTATTTAACGAATGCACAATTCTAATACGGATAAAAATATTTCTACCGTGGTTTATGTCCCTTGTGCATCTGAAATCTCCTCACAGATGCTTAAACATTAATTCCAACATGCCTCCGTTTCATAAAACAAGACGGAGTAAACACAGCACTCACATTAAAAAAGCAATACAACAGTAAGAGCTTTACCAAATAACACATTTTCAAGCTATTAACATACTTAGATCTTACTTCTGAGAATACTATCATAATTTTTCAAAAAAATTAAATAATGGACAAGTAGACAAACTAAAAAGTGGAATGTTTGGAAAGGAGCGCTTGGTTGAAATGGAAATCAGTGGGCTAAATTGCTCGTCTATTTAACAAAATATGGACCAAGTGTATGTTGGAGTGCACGACACGAACCATTAAATGCGCATAGCACCGGGAGGAGTGAAGAAAAAGAGAGGAGACCTATACAAAGCAGCGGACTGAAACACGCTGAATATTATAAGAAAAGTAATATATGATGTTCCTAAATGCATTTTGATCTGAAAACTAAAATATTCAGGCGACGCACACTGTATAAGATTACAGCATGCATTTTTCCAGCACTTAGCCACTCGACTTTCAGCTTCGTACCTGTATATGTGGATTTTGATCGTAGAGAAGTACCCACATAGTACCCCCTAAGATATTTTTCTCACGAGTCTGTAAACAAATCTATTTCGGTGAAATTCTGTACGGAAGAACAAATTTTAACAGATCCGTTCAAAATTTTTGATTTTGTTTTACCAATTATGAAAGCAATTTATAATTTAGTGCAGGATGCCTACAAGTGCAGTGTTTATTTATTTATTGAACACTTTTATTGCAAATACAATCTGACGGGCCTATTGCCAGGCGGCAATCTCTTCGTTCTCGTTTACAGATCAAACCTAAAGTTACGATCGCAAGCGCAAGCGATGCTAATTTCAAGACTATGGGACAGTTACAATTTACTGCAAACTTACGTCGTATAGGGTAGAACTACAAAGCTCTTCTCTTGTCACTACAAAGCGTTCTTAGAATGTTTTAAACTAATAAATAAGGTCTGAAAGTTAACTAGTCTGGAGGTGAGTCCAAACACAATGACCTAATAAATATAAAATAAATTGATGAGTACCACGAAAATTTTGCTCAAGTATTGAGCTTAATTGATACGACTTTTAGAAAACCTATAACATTTGCTTTGTATTGTAGTTCACGATGCAACTTACTATGGTCATACTGTTTCTTCCAATATGTATGCAAACGTATAAACGTATATATGCAAAAAAGATTCAGCGTGATTTTTTTTTTTTTTTAGGAAATATGTGTATAGTGATTTTATGGGTTTTATGGGCTTGAATTCGAAATATTTTTTTATTTGTAACTTGAAGATTAAATTATGATTTTTAATATTACAAATAAACTCTAACAATGTATTTATTCCATAGGGTGAACCATTGAATGTATACGTCGTTTGATCAAGGCTAGCTCTTAATTTTCACATCCGAGATGGAACGCATGGGTCACTACGTGTATAATATTTTTATTTGATGACAACGGGAAATTTATATAAAATGATTGCTCCTAATACCGCTTCTGATCTCTAAACGTATCGCCCAGTATGTATATAACGTGATAAAATGTTTACAACTAAAATTCACAAATTTCCTGGCGGTTTGTATTTTCTTAAACATCTGCGATTTTTCAGATTGGCCTGTGCAAACAAAATTAACGAAATAGCGACACATTGAACACACATTATAAATTAATGTTAACTATGGTTATATCGTATGGGAGAATATATTAAGTTATCCAGAATCTTTGAAAGAATGCTAAGAATTGAAATAGGTGTGTAATTTTGAATTTCTGCTTTACTTCCATTATTGTATAATACTATTAAGATTGCGTCCTTCAATGACTGAAGATTTTTCGTTACTAAAGCTAATGCTTCAATGGAAGACAAAAAAAATGAGAGTCCCTTCGAATGATGTCTGGTGTAAATATGTCGTGTCCAGGGGGAGGGGTACTGTTCACTTGAAACGATTCTATTTACAGATTTATTTCGGTACATGTAGTTGATCTCAAGAGGAGTGTCTACATCGGATAGTTGGCAGTCTGTTGCACGAATAAAGCAAGATTTTCTTCCGATTTCTGTGCTCATCTCAAGTATAGTTGCAGCCAGGTAATTTAAGATTTGAAAAATAATCTGCTCACTTTCAACTTTAATAATAAGAAAAGGACAATTTATACGAGTATATCGCTGTTTAGAGAGCAAACTCTCCTCAAGGGCGCTCTAACTCAACCAGCTAACAGTGTAATTTTTAATGTCGAAAGCCTGCATATTGATTTTATTTTATTTTTTCGACCGTTTCATTAACTACATTCCATATGTTTTTACTGTCATTGCCTGAGTCTACTATTCATATCCCGTGATTATTGCCAAAACCTCACTTTTTAGGTCTATGGAAAGTTAACTTTGACCATCTTTACCTCAAATGGAGTAGTTAGGATCTGACAGTAAAAGTGACTTATACCACCTGGTCAGCACGCAGAGAACAAGGAAATGTATTTGGACTAAGCAACGTTATAAATATCAATTTATGTATATTTAACTGGTTAAATTACGAGTATGTAAGACCTAAAACTGTTCCATAAAGTGACTTAATTAATCGTAATTAAGTAATTTTTTCCTAATTTAAGTAAAGCGGTAGGTTATATAACCTACCGCTTTACTTAAATTAGGAAAAAAAACGATGGAATAAAAAAATGGGGCTTAGTAACCTTCCTAATCGTGAACTACCATGAGTTAAACTATGTGTTATGCTCATGTACACAATGCATGGCATGTCAATCTTCATAAGGGATTGTCTATTTGTCGTATCACCTGATCCATGTAGCACTCTCGTCTAATCAAAAAAAGATCCAGAATAGGCGGAATTAAGAAGGGAAAACATATAGAAAGAGCACAAATAAAATAATATTGAATCAATATATGACCAAGACACTTTAAAGGTGTCGTTGGCTCTCCTTATCGCGTGGAGAGTGCGCAGCGTATTGACAATGCTACAATAATGTGTCTAATAATACACATGTGTGCTGGGTGATGACATGTATCGCTCACATATCCGGGTCAGACGTCTCGCTGTGTTTGATAACACCGCACCGCCACAGATACGAGATATTCCTAATTCTAGTCTTCTCTTTGAGATTTACACTCAAACTGTTTATGTATACTCCTCATACATAAACAGTGACTATCCACAACCCAACAGTCCATTAAGTGAATTGTTAGAATACTTTTCCCCAAGCCCATCTTCCTTATATATTGTCCTTAGGCGGCACACTTAATGATTTAAGCTGGTTAATTCACCGCTTTGCCCCTGTGGGACGGTACAACGTCTTGAAATACCCACTGTAAGCTCTGCCGAGAGGGCATCAGGCATCAGGATCTCTTCAATATGGCTCCCGCTGTGAATTTAGTATTTGCCCATCAAGATTTGATGCAATATCATAAAAGATAAGAAGTAATAGCATCCAAGTGTTTTCTTATGTTTACCCGCAGTGTCTAGGTCACCGCTCCATATAAAAAAATGAATAAAATCAGGGAATGCATTGATTTTTTTTTGTTTTTTTTTTAAATCCCTGCAGTTTTGTCACCGAGCTCTTCACCATCGCAGTTCTTCTCCGAAATTCTTACTATCAAACTCCACAGACTGGAAGAAATTTTCCATTTCCTTAAAAGAGCCCACAATGAGAGGTGTGTAATCTACAAATTAAAGGTTCGAGATTTTCTTTCCTCCAACAGTAATTATGAGCACTAAATAAATCCTATATTAGTCGATAACACTTAAGATAAATAAAAATCGATATATCAATCATAAAAAACAACTTCACTATCTGCCAGACTGCTAGCCTTGGCAATACTGCCAACTGAAATGTTCAGGCAGATATTTAGAGTGAACGTTATTAATGATACATACCATCGCGCCATTTCCTTGTCGGGATAGACAGAGAGGACAAAGCACCAGCGTTTCTTATTTCTCCTCCACATCTATACACCTTATCATAAAACTCACTTTTATGATTCCTTTCATTCTACATGCCCAAACTATCTCAAAGTGCTTTTCTTCACCCTACTCAACATTCATACCTAATCACTTCATTCCGTATTCTGTCATATATTGCCGCCCCATTCTGTTCCCTTCAGTGCACGAATTTCTACAGCATTTATTTGACTTATTTTGATAATTTTCCCGTTTCACTACAGGATGAGAAATCCCCTCGGTTTTATACTGTAATGTCATGTTTATACTTAAATTTTAAATGACCCCCCCCCCCTCCATATACCACATCAATCGTACCTGCATGCTATGCTACTCATTGTATCGAATAGTAGTTAGAGTTTTAATATGGGCCCTAACTTCTTATCCATGCCCCACAGACTTGTACATACCATACATACCTCTATAACGGTGTTACATTCCTTCGTAAGAGCGGACACATCGTTTGATTTACTCCTCGGCTGCCTCATTGTGTGGGACCTAAGCCCCAATTAATATTAATTTACACTCACTACTCAATATTTATAATTCTTATCCTAAATCTTTTCCAATATTCGACTTCTAAAATGCAACCGGAATTATTTGAGAATCTAGCAAATACCGTATTACTCTTATTATTCAATTTAAAAAAATTAAGATTTTATAATTTTGCTGATTAATCTCAATATAATATTTAAAGCGATGACATGTTCTTTTAAAACTTTACATTGTTCAATTTATCTATGCTGATAATTTTTTTCTTTATATCCTCCCACTCATGTAGTAAACGAAAAATATTTTATATTTTCGAAACATTTCAGAAACATTATAATACATAATATAATCTAGTAGCACATTCACAGGCAACTCTCGCTATCAATAATTTATCAAATATCTCGGCTTTAACTTTGTGGAACCCATATTAGAATATTTAATAATAAATAACTTTATTATTCCACTATTTTTTATTGAATTTTCATTATATACAGTACAACCTGGCGGGTGTATTGCCATGTGACAATCTCTTCCAACCAACCAGCAAATTGTTCAAGAGGACTTAAATGACTTAACCACACTGTAATCTTTTTTTTTAAATCGGGGTTCTAACGGGAATCAAACCCGCAACGTCTGGATGGAAAGACAAGCGTCTTATCAACTACCTCCTATGCCGAGGCTCTCTTCAGACAGATTCCGCCTGAAGAAGGCCTTGGGATAAGAAGTAGAATTTTTATTTATTAGTGGAATAACACAATAATTCATTGTTAAATATTATCGGTATCAAAATTTTAATTAATACCACGCTAAAGCAAAGAAGAATATTAATTTCATATATTTATTTTATTACAAACTGTGAACTTTCTTAACACTGATTGATGGGCATTAAAAACTAATTTGATTTTTCTTTTAATTTGTTTAAATGACTCTGGCGTCACTTTGTGAAACTCCATAATTGATATAAAATTAAAACACCGTCACTTTGTTTTGTTCCATCATCAGGCGAGTTAACAAGAACTGAAGCGTATGTGTATATTAATTACATTATTATGTGTGTTGTTTATGGTGAAATAGAGTAAAAGTGTCTATACTATTGTTGTTTATGGTACTAAGGGGAAATTTTGTTAGAAGCGGAGAAGAGGATAAGGTTAATTGATTATTTATTTTATTTGTTTGCCTTATGTATTTCAATGGTTTCGAGGCTTTTACTGTGTAATATTTTTGTGTTTAGTGGATGTAAAAACGAGTGGTCATGTGTTATTAGATGTTCAGCGAATAGATAAAAATTATTGTTTTTATTTGCTCTTATATGATCTTTAGTTCGTGTACTTTATATTTTTTATGCTTTAAGTTCACGAGGAAGAGAACTTGACAATACCAAAACATTATACAATAGTTTATTTTGTATACACAGCAATTAACAAACTAGTATCTTATCAAATAAATCACGAGAGAGACGATTCTTCGGCCTACATAACATTTAATTGTCAGACCAAACGTTAGGCAAACGCCACATCGTTACGAGTACTTATCGCGAATCCTTCGCGCCCGGCGGGAACAAAGGTTATGTTATTGTTTGTAGCTGGCAACCGGAGCGTGTCCGATAATTTATCGCATCGATATTACTATGCCAATTGTCGTGTGTCCATTGGGTGATCGCTCACTGAACGATATATTTATGTTTCGTTAACCTATTTATTCTCGATTATTTTATATAATTTCCTTAATTCCGTGAAGCCGAAAATGAAACGAAACATATATTTATTTATATTATAAAGATTACGTAAACAGGTTAAACCCATCACATACAAAGCTTAAAGATAAATTATATTCCTTAATAAGAAAAAAATTACACACAAGCTTAAAGAGACAGTATATATAGCAGAAAGAAAATGAGAAATATTTGTTTAGCCAAAACTCTCTTTACTTAGAAAGCTAAAATACTTTAAAATCATTTTCGGAGTTGTTGGAGATGTCAATATCCAAGGTCTTATTCAAAATGGACAGCCCGTGATATAGAGCAAGAGCACTTGCAGAAGCTACTGCGTAACATGAGTATTCCAATTTTGAAACACACGCTATTAAAGTAACACAAGTCGATTGTTAGATGGTAGATACTTGCATTATTCAATTAGTTCGTTTATTTTTAAATTAAACATTTGCTTTGTACTTTTTTACATAACAAATTAAAATAAATTTATTGTCATTTGCATTTCAGTACACATGCACTGTAAAATAAGGTAATTTTGTGAAATATCACACCATTTGATGGATTATTATTATTATTAGTCAATTAGATATTCCATCCTAAAAAGATGATAATTTGTGCCAATAAAGATTTGAAGGAAAGGAGGCAGTGTGAGAATATGTGAGAAACTACTGTAGTACTAAATATTTTAGGAGTTTTGGACCATAAATTCAGATATGTGACTATAAACTAAAGGAGAAGTTAGTGCGAGTAGGTGGGACATATGGAACGAACGGGGGACATTCACAATTGAGTCAAGATTGTATACGGACGCAGCGCAGAGGACACTAAAAAAATATAGTCGGATGGGCTAGCTGAAAAACACATCTTTGGATGGGCTTCAGCTGGTTTATTAATAAATTACTTTGTTATTCCACTTATTACATTAATCAATGCTTATATCCAACTGGTGTCATGTTTCATCTACAGTGTGAGTGGTCTATTGACACAAAGAAAAAAAATTAATGCTATTTTGCATTTATTTGTGATTAGTGGTAGTGTTGTCAACCGTGAGTCACATGCCTACTCTAAATGTTCTAAACCTAAAGGCTCGATTCTGGAACTGAAAACAATAATGTCTCCTGGGTATGCTCTTCGTATGTTTAAATTAATAATTTGAATATCTTGAAGGGCACCATAGGAAAGAAGAACAAGTAAATTGATACTGGAGGAACGATATCTTGTTTGATATCTCGTCGTTTATATAATATAATACAGCACCAATAGAGACGAGTTACCCACTAGAGTTGACTGACTTGATTCCCTGCCCTGTTCGAGCATATAATTTGCACTTAACTTCACCAATCTGATAAGAGAACGCTGAATGAGCAATGAGTAACCAATTTTAAAACTTATCTTCTTGAATTGGTGGTCAAAGTTTATGTTGTTGTTTATATTATTTGATAACTTGAGCACACCCAGCCGGATATTCAACGGCTATGTATTTTAAAAAAACTTCCTTTATTTTTATTATAATATATATCATCATCACCATTCCCTGTTGGGGTAGACAGAAATAACAGATATCCATTTCATTATATCCTGGCACACATCTTTCGCTTCTACTACGGCCATACACCTGATCGTACATACGCCTATTTTAAAGTCTTTTTGCTATTGCCTCTTTTAGAATTTCATTTGATCATCCCACGTTTTTCTTGGTATTTTCTGACTTCTCGTGTTTTCTATACTACTTGTATATATTTGTAAATCTTTCATTATTCATTCTTTCTACGTACTTATTTTCATCTTAATCACTATCTGATCTTTCAACCCATATCCCTTCCTAATGTCCTCATTCCTTATTATGTTATATCGTATGCTGTTTTTCTTCACTTATCACTCAACGCTCTCTCAACTTCTTCGAATTTATCTTACTTTCATCTCTTTTTTCCACTTCAAAATTTCTCTTGCATATCCTAATATGACCAAGATTATATTATGAGCAGCTAGTTGTGCTTTTCTTGAAATGCTCCGATCGGTCAACATATTGTGTACCCACTAGTCACTATTCCCTGCATATATTGCTCTTCACGCGACCATTCGATGTGACCATGCTTCCACGATACATACAAAATTTCCTCGGCTAGTGCTTATGTTTTTTTTCACTTCACACACACTCTTACTTCCTCCCTATCTACGTACATTATACTCTAAAGATCTAATGCTTGAAGATTTATTAGTTCTACCATTAGACGACGTACGTAGACTACTGGTAGAACGCTTGTCTTCTACTCGGGGTTTTTTAATCATCAAATATGTAAATTGGGTATCATATGTAGTCTCCCTAACATGTTTCTGGTTGGTTGGTTGGGAGTAGGTATATTGTACATAACTAAAGTAGAATGCAATACATAATTTCAACATTTATACTCATTAATCCGAAAGCTCGTCCCATGTAAAACGGTTTAAAATGTTACTTTATCTTCTGGGACCACCAGCACTGGCAATTCTTTGGGTAACTGTTATCTTTAGTGTTGAGCGATGCGATGTTCAAGTTTATTGAAGTATTTCAATACGAAACATATCAATAGATTTATTCCTTTTTTTTACTTGGACGTCATGTCAAGAGATAACCAACCATAAATGGTAAACCAAACATAAAAGTTATTCTTTTGACCTTAAAATATTTAAAAATTACTTGTCTGACAAGTTTCATATATTTGTTTATTTACTAAATACTTTATCGTAAAGTTTACAAATGGCAATTTTATTACGGTGTGGCAATCTCTTCCAAATACCCAGCCTAGACTTATCTAGATACGTGTCAGTAACTGGATGAATGATTACAACGTAATTTATGAAGACTTTTTTTTGTATAATTAAAGCATTAAAAAACAAATGAAAAGAGAGAGAGAGAGGGAGAGAGAGAGAGAGAGAAAGAGAGAGAGAGAGAGAGAGAGAGAGAGAGAGAGAGAGAGAGAGAGAGAGAGAGAGTGTATTATTATGCATCACAAAAGTTAATAAACTGAGTTAAGTTAAGAGTTTATAAACTATGTTAACATAGCTTATAAACTTCTAAACATATTTAAATGTTTGTTATTTGAAGAATATTTTTTTAAGAATGTTGATTGAAATGTACATAGATAATATTTAGTATTAGGACGTATAGGACGTATACTTGTATGATATAAAGGTTCAACCCACAATTTCTTGTGTTATTTGATATATCGAATGAAAATATTTCATTTACATATATACAAAATAATGACTAAACCCGAAGGTTCGATTATAAGGGCCAGATGTTGTCTCTCGACCAGGCTCTTCAACATGTCTGTATCGCCAATTCTAATAGGTTGAGAGGTCGTCGCCGTCGTTGCTTGGCCTCGTAGTCGAGGATCCCCCGTCATTCCGACGTCAATTCAGTTGGAAAGCGAAATTGTGCCGTGGAGTTTGTTCCTTTCTTCCTTTCTCCTCTTTAAGCGAGTAAGCCGTTGCACACCAGCTAAATCCTTTTTTGTTTTTAAATAAATAATAGATATGATCGAAGTTGTAAATATCCTAATACCCATGAATACTAGGCGGAAAAAATGTTTGTTGAGAGGTAACGTACGAATTAAAATATTATAGTTATTTTATGAATGTATCTTAAGATTTTTTTTTTATTTTAAAGGTTGGCGACCAGTGTGATATTTTGTCGAGGCGAAGACTCAATAATAATATGTTTATCACTCTTTTTTCCTCGGATTTCATATTCTGACAAAAAAAAACAATGGTAAAAACTCGTTGAATATTCGAAAGCTCAGTTTTCCTTCACGTTGCGGCCACATTGAATACGAAGCAGTTTTTTACTCCCTAACACGACACTTTTATGAAGAAGATCCGTACCTTTTATTTGTGAAACTCTTGGGCCATCAACGCGTTTTTTTTCTTCCTTTTTTTCTAAGTTAAAAAACATCATCCCATTATTCAGTGGTGCCCAAACGCTGAGTTGTTTTTTTTATTAAATTAAATTATGTACTTGTAAGCGTTGTAATGTCAAGTATAAACACCCATGATCTGATAGTTATTAACATTCGTGTAAAACATGATGGCCTTCGTGGTCTAGTTGGTCAGACATCTGTCTTCCATCCCAGAGGCTGCGGGCTCGATTCCCATTTGTACCCAGATTTAAAAAAGTATCTAGCAGGTTTTTACTTAAGTGTTTTAAACATATTTCTGATTGGTTAGAAGAAATCGTCACATAGTAATAACTCGCTAGGTTGTACTATATGATATACTACGAAGGTGTAATAGAGTACGAAAGTTAGATTAAACCCAGGAATCTATTGTTGGCCCATTGCACTTCTAGTCTGGTTTTATTTTTTTTTATAAATATCGTATATTTTTCTATAGTTTACGAGTATATGAATTGTTAGAACGTTTTTTTAGCGCATTGAACCTGCCGATCGTGAAACGTTGATACCATTGTCATTGAAATCATTGAAGGATTTGGCTGGTTAAATTTGAATAATATTGCATAGATGACTTCCGCGCTTGAGTTGGTAAAACTGTTGTATTCCAACCTGTAGATTGCGGGTTCCATTATTTTGTAAAGGGCTTAAGTTTGGCTTTCGTTTTCTATAACACCTTTCTGCCTGGTTAAAAGTGATTGCCACATGGAAATAAACCCGCTAGGTTGTACTGTTTTCAACGAAATTGTAACACATTATGATCTTGGTTGGAAGAATTTTTTTTTTAAATAAATAGCGAGATACGTTGTGTTTTTCACGCTATATTCTATTCCAGTTCACAAGCAAATGAGCCTGTGAAAACAAAATTTATTATTTTTATTAAAATTATGAAATTTATTGTAACATTAGGTATGTAATAAATTTTCTTAAGTGTCCAATGATTTCCGTTGTGTCATCAACACATCACTTTTTTACTATTATTCCTTCCTTTTGACATTTTTACTTCTAAACATGAATAATAAATAAACGTTTTTCTTAATTATTTAATCAATTCAAACCCTAAATTATATTATTACAACAATATATACTATCGTTTTGATTATATTTGTTTATTCCACATGATACAATTTAAAAAAAAATGTAAAAAAGTTCAGTCATACATATATGTATCACATATTATGAAATCATATATATTATATATGAAGAGAAATTAAAATTGAAATAAAAAAGGGATCTTATCAAAATAGGCACCATTTTGTTTAATCATGTTTCTGGTTGGTTGTAGTAGATTACCACTTAGCAATAAACCTGTCAGGTTGTACTACGAGTATATACAACGAAAGTGTGATACAATACTATACAATATTATAAAATTACATTAAAAACAATCTTTCAATTTTTAAACCACTTGATATAATATTATTTTATAAAACTCTGTATGTACTAGCTGGTGTAACGTTTCCTCAAATATCATAAATGAAGTTATTTTAGTTGTTTGTATATGGTACACGTCCATTAATTAATGTAGATATTAACTTATCGTGCTATAATTCCTTTACCTACGCGTAACACACATTGAAATACGCTGTCCCAGGGCATATTACGAGTGGGTAATAAAACATTTTATTGGGATTACTGAGGACTTTTTACGACAATCTGAGGTACCCATTAATTACTATTAGTCGCAATAGATTTATTTCAACTCACTTTTTGTACAAAAACCACTTTTTTCATTTACACGTGTAACATCGATCGTAAGAAATACTTTTTTACTCATTTGTATTTATTATATGTACACTTTCATCATTTATATTAATATATAATAGTTTTATTGATACCAACATAGTATATCCTAAATTTACACATACGAGTATGTGTCAAGGCAATGGAAAAAGAAACAAATTTAATAGAAAAGCTATCCAATGGTCTGGGCTCGTCTAACATCCTCCCAATCGAAATAAACCCCCACCAATAAGAAGGCGAACTCGGCCGTGAGTTGTTTTTCAGCCCACACCCGTGTACACGTAAATTATATTACAAAAAATCAAATGATAATAAATAAGCAGTTAATACAATTAAAAACTCAATAAATATGTACGAAATCGTTAAAAATATAAATGTACACACATGGTACAACCACAATTTTACAGCCAGCCTAAAGCCTTTTTTACCACCTCACCATCAAACCACCTCGTCGTGCTCTCTTTCGTTTGCGGGAATGTATTCGAGTATGGTTTAGTTATTGCAAGAGTGATGTAAATGAGAATGAAAGTAGGTGTTATGTGTGTATTACTTGTGATAGGGCATGACTCAGTCAATGGTGAGACAGATGAATACAAAGATGAATTTTATAACTTTGTGAGAAAGGTACTGGATAAGAAAAAGAGGAACGTAAAAATTATTTTGGCTGGCGACCGAATGCATGGTCAATCCTAATTAAAAAGTGCCTATTTCCACTAAGTTGATCCGTTTTACACCAATCCCATCTAATCTGTTCCCAGATTTGGTCTAATTCGATAGGCAATTCTTGATTAAGGAAGTTTATCAGTCCATCATATATACAGATTGTCAGTCCTACCTTTTTGATTGCCTCTGTATTGGCTTTGATATACCGGCCATTGAGTTTCAATAGAAAGGAGATCCAAGTTTCAAAACAATCGACTAGTTCAACCAACTGCAGCTTTTCGTCGGGCAGATTTAGATTGCGTTTTTTTCTCCCTACACAACGATTATAAAATGTACGAGTATATAAATCAAACAGCCAATAAATTACAAAAAAAAAATCAAATTCTAATTATATATAATATGATCTAAACACAATCATCAACCTGTCATGTAGCTCATGACTGAGCACCGTGACTCCCGTAATAGCTTCTGACGACTCCTCTTCATCCATCCCTGTTAAGGATAGTCAAGTTGTGTCTCTCACTTGGTCAGTCCAACGCATTGGGATTGTTCCTCTTGTGCGTCGTCCTTCCACGCCTCCAGTAACCACAAACCTCTCCAAACTATCTCCTTGGCCACGAGCAATGTGCCCAAAGAATTGAACGACTCGTCGAAAGCATATTGTCGACAATTTGTCGGTGATTCTCAGTTCTTCGAGAATGGAGGCGTTAGTTCGCCTTGCTGTCTGTGGAATTCGTAACATCCTTTTCCAGTACCACATTTCAAATGCATCTATTCCACGTCTTTCGCTTGCTCTCAGAGTCCAAGTCTCCACGCCATACATGAATATTGCGAAGACGAGAAACTTAACTAGGTGCATTTTCGTCGTGATGGTGATAATTCCGCTCTTCCTTATATTTTTCAGCTTTGACATCACATTTTTTGCCAATCCAGCTCTTCTTTTCACCTCAACTTCACACCTTCCATTGTTGGAAATATTGGAGCCTAAGTAAATAAAGCCATTAACCACTTTCAGATCATGATTCACATTACTCGGTGGTAGTTTGTTACTGCGGTCTGTTATCATAATCTTAGTTTTTGACCTATTGATTTTCAGGCCCAGGCGCTTGCTGTTGTCTAAACGCAATACCTGTCCGGAAACTAATCCGTTGAAAATCGAACCCAGAATGCTAGCTTACGTAGCAATAATGTTAACCCTTTAGAGTACAAATGTCGGCATATTTCGTCAGCTCATCGTGTTCTGGATCCATACTTTATCGTTCCATTCCTCCAGGGTGGCATTGTGGCATTGGATGACCTCAATCGTTCATCGATTATTAATTATGCGAATCCATAAAATATAATACGTTATTTAATTTGCCGATAATTCATTTCACGCAGTCGATATACTCGTAAACCGGACTTGATAAATTAAATATTCTAAATAATTTCAAATAAAATAAATTACAATATTTGATAGCAATAATTATTATTCGCTTTATCGATTTAACCCCCTGTCCTTCTCCAACCGACTCGTGACTGTTTGTGAAGCCGGTAACGTAGTGAGAATAAGCGTATGTAAACAAGGAATTTCCAAAACATCGAGAATTTCCTCTAATTTGAACATTACTTTTGCATTGTTTAAAGTGGCCGATACCTAATGAAACATATTGTAGAAGGCAATAGAGGAGACCAATACAATTAATTAAGAAAATATATATGATTATTATACAATATATGAAGTTGGAAATTTTTGAAATAATAATAAAACTAATGACTATTAAAAACGATTCAAAGATCGCTTGCAATTTTCGAAATACATCCATAAATACCATCACGCTGTTTCATTATCGGGGTAGGCAGTGCTAGACTTTTCTATCGCGACACACATTGTTCGCCTCTTCTGTTATATATCCAGACACATTACCATACAACTCCTACGATTTCTCAGACTTTCTACGTTACCTTCTTTTAAAATATTCACTTGATCCATCTATACTTTTCTTGATCTTTCTTTAACAAGCCTTCCACTTACGTTTGCATTGTATATTTGTTTTGTTAGCCTTTCTTCCGTCGTTACATCTACATGCCCACATTATCTCCAAGTTCTCTTCTAGATCTTACATAATACATCAGCCTTAAACTCACACTCATCTCTAATAACTTTATTACGTATTCTGCCATACATTGTCACCCCGTGTATTATTCTCAGTGCACGTAATCCTACAACATTTATTCGGCTTCTTTCAGTATTTTTCACTTCAAAGTCACTTTCATACATCAAAGTTAGTACTAGAATACTGTTGTGGACTATCATTCTGTATATTAAAAAAAACTTGATTGTATTTATTCATTTTACTATATGAACAATCGCGGCTTACCTCACAATAATATTTTATAGAATATACTCTTAGCATCATATTGAACACGTGTAAATCTAAATTAAACCTAATAACGAAATACATAAACAATAAACTACAACTCCACAGTTAAATTAATTTAAAAAAATATATTTCGGTCTAATTATCATCATAAAGCGGGGTCGGGGGGATGTTGGGAGGTTTTTACTATCAATATTTGCATAACAAACACAAAAAAATATTGCAATGAAATTTGTAAATTTTACGTTTTGAATGACTTAAAAACGGCATGTACGAGTATATAACGCAGATATTATGACTATTTTGCCAAAACCCTTTACTGGAAGAAGAGGAGAATTGGTGTTTAAAATCTCCTTTGATGGTTTTAATATTCAATAAGTAATTTCATATTCTTAAATAAGTCACTTAAATAATCCAATTTAAATAACAAACAATGTATTTTACTTTTCGGCTAATTTATATTCAAAATGTGAGTTTGCGAGTTATTATTTCTACATCTTCATTTTTCATTTTGCTTATTCAATATTAGTGTTATCATTTTGAATTTTCAAATAATAATATTATAAACAAACAATATTTTTTTGTCCCATCACTAGCAATAAATGCACTTACCCCATCCTGCATAATTTCATTTGATATTATATATTAATACCACTATATTTTCTGATTTAAAATATCTAAATGACGTGTTTATTGTGTTTTATTGGATTGGATGTCAAACTTTTTCATTATGTTAGCAATTAATAAAACCAAAAGATACAGATGCACTTACCCCGAAGACGGGGTAAGTGCATCTGTCAGGACTTCCTTCGAGACAATGCTTAAAAAATCAAATAAAAAGAGCAGATCTGGTGATAAACTAATTAAAATATGAAATAGTTGAAATCCTTCGTATAAAATTTTGAAAACAATGTGATGACTCTTGCGATAGTGGTGCCATCGGGCGGTGAGGCTAAGTACTTATCGGACCGCCCTCGTATATACAAGTTTACACGATTTTTTTTTATTTTTTCTATAATTACCAACTCCATAATGGCTGGAAATTAATACCATGTGTCATGTAAACGTGTTTCTTTAATGGTCTCATCTCTCAACAGCTTCAATGTATCGCTGCAAGTATATATCTAAAATACGGGGTATATATATTAAATTACGTGAGAAATGTATGTATTTCGTTTTCATAAAACTGTCGAGACCAACTAGAGGGGGGCAATATTAAGACAAGAAAAAAATAATTTTTATTACGTAAGCTTTCTTAAAAACAACTTAAAAAGTTTTTTCATTGTTTACAGTTCGATCAACAACACTGTTTACAAAATAAACCTGAAGTTTCGATGAGAACGCGATCTAGACTCAATTTGCTGCAGATTATAGCTGGATTTTACGGCACCATTTTTTGTTAATAGGTTTACAAAGTACAATTTATAGGCGATTCAAAATGTTCTTAGAATTTATTGGTAGCGCCTGATAAGTCGAATCATTCCAATCAAATTATTTTCTAACGTGAAACCTTTCCTGATTCGGATTTTGACAGGAATTAATGCCATGGACCTATATTCATTCATTCATTCGTATGATATCCTTCAACTAATCCAATGCATAAGTGGGGCTCGTGGTAGAGAACAGTTTAGAAAGGTATCGTTGCACCACATTAATTACATTTTGAAAAAAAGAAGAAAAGTTTAGAAATAGGTGTTATATGAGAAGATTTATGAATGTGAACTGTGATAGGAAAGCTTGGCGTTAACTATGATTTATGCAAAAAAAATATTTAAATAAAATTCATGCCAAATAATGAGGCCGTATATTTCCTATCGGAATGTTATGGGAAAACCTGTTTTTTAGCAGCCACTGTCTCCATAGAGCTACTATAAAATAAGAAAAAATATAGGAAATCATTTTTATAGTGTTATTTAGTGAGTCAACTCGCCTCAATTGCGGTTGAATTAAACTTGGAATTAGCAAATCAGCTATCTCACATGGTTCGTTGCATGTTCTGCGATATGTGTATATTGAAGAGCGTAACCGGATGACTACATTGTCTTTCGCCCTATTAATCAAGTCTTCGGATTTAGACCCAATGGAGTAGACATAATTCGTTCGAAATCACACCGCTCGTGAAAAGGCAACTACATTCATATACGTCTAGTGTGTCTTAAGTATTGTTACCAGACGAACTCTTTTACCACACTGGGACCCTTTCTTTTCGGGTACCATCGGAAATCGAATCGAAAAATCACGTATGAACGTCAAACATCTTATCAACTAGACTACGCAGGTTGTCATGGAACCATATTAGTTACATGGACTTACTATAACTATTTGTTCTTTTGTATGAGGCCCTCATATATGATATGTGTGTTTAGGCTCATAAACCATTCCACCGCACTCGACGAAAGGAGGATCAGTGCGTACTTTGGACAGTACTCGTTCACAGTATGATCAGTCGTTTGCACTTCGCCGCACATATAAGATTGATACATGAGAAAATTTGGACAATCCATCAGCCCAACCCATCTATGCATCAGATATGTGAGCGCATCTGTCCATAAATAACACTGTAAAAACTGACGACAACGTTCAAGTTTGTAGGAAATTCAGTTTCAATAGATGGATTACAAGTACGCTAGTATACAAAAATTAAAGATTCTGGTATTTCGACCATTTATTAAAAAAATCTGGAGTGAACTCCTAATTTTTATTTATCAGTCTTGAAGTATCATACGAAGTTTTCTTCCTCCATACAGCCCAGCTCTCGTTCTTAGCGACTTCCATTTGTTTTCCAAGCTGAAAGAACCCTTGGGAAGCCAATCATCTGACAAAGAAATAAACTCAGCGGTTTACTAGTATTATAGTTTTGAGTGATCTGATTTTTTTCAATAACGAACTCCGAACCTCCTTTGAGGTTAGACTATATTGAATTGGGATTGTTTCGTCTTTTAAATAAATTTGATTGTTTAATTTAATTTTAGCATCTCTTTTTTTCGTGATTTTGTGACTTAAATCCTTTCGGCCGGCCTCAGTATGTTCCAAAATGTTATCATGCAATATCGACACTTTTCAACGATTATTTGCGTCATTTTTCTTTGAATAAACATATTCCCTTTATTTGTTGTTGTTTAATATCCATGTTTACCAACACATCGAGTCATTGTCTATTTTTAGATATATGTTATCTAAGGACATTTGATACAAATTTTATGGCGCTATTGGCTTCCAACACAAGTTTGGGACGTTCTACACAGTAAACAGTAAAAAAGCACCATTCTGAATAGTTAATTTTTCACATACTTATGGACAAACGATTATGGATATTGTCTCCGTTGATAACCTACAATCAAAATATACATGTTTGTGTGAATTGTCGGCGGCTTATGTTAGTGTGTCGTCTATTATATCGGGGTCTTAAACACTCGGTTCTTGAAACATATGTAATCCGCCCAAAAAGTATTTGGCATCCAATAACCATAGCCACAATGCCCACTGTATTTATTTAACACATTTTACTGGCACTGTTACTATATGTGATATTCCCAGATTCCTTTATTTACTTTAACTTCAATACAATAATTATATTGAAAAAAATATTATACCGTTTTGATGAACAAATTATCAAAAATAATATAATGTATATTTATCAAATAATATCAATGAAATTTGGGATATAACAGAATAGATATCATTCCGAAATATTTGTAGAGTTTTTAAACTCTTGAATTAAACAAGGGAGTTTAAATTGAATTAATTATAGGCAGAAAGTATGTTCCAAATTAAATAGACCGAGAAAGTCATTAATTCCAAAGTAGTCCAGATAAATAATGATCCTGATAATCAAATAATAAAACATCAGATGAAATATTTTATCTTGTAGATAATACCACGATTTATGTAAGATTTTTAAAACGAATAAAGGTTTACTCTATGATTCGTTACGCTTAAATTCGCTCTTATCCAATTTCACACTGGTCTCCACCCAGTCAACAGAGCATAGTAAAATGCAAGTAATTATTTTTTACATGAACCGTTACATTAAAAATGAATCAAAGTAAAATACCACCAAAGTATCGACTGATATGGTTTTGACACGTTTCAATAAAACCCGAAGAGTATGTGGGATGAACGTAGAAAACAGGAGAAGACGATTCCCAAATATAGACATAGAAGTCGACTAACCACTGAAATTAGTGCGAAATATGGTCCTCAAAATATATTTCTTATTATATTAAACTCGCAATGTGCAACTCTTTATCCAAAAGGCGTGTTAATCGAAGTGGGTTTACAATCCCTGGAACCCATCATGCTGTTTGGGTTGTCTCGAGTATCTTCACGTCGCGTTGCGTGTCCCGCCTAATACCTGTTATTGGAGTCTCCAAATAGGGAAATAATGGATCTCTTCTTCTGCCATGTCATTATGCTAATTCGCTTCCAAGCTAAGCTCTCCTGATGCATGCGTTATACGAGAACGTACGCGGGTAATATGTTAAACACTAATTCGCCCGACTTCCGCCTGGAAATAAATTATGATTTTCTTTACCTCGCATGCTTAATCACAAGTATCATTTATTAACAAGAGTTTCATTTCGTATTTTTTGTCTATTTAAACTAGTTATACTTGGCGTTAAGGATGTGGTATTGAAGGTGAACAATTTGTTTCCCATCGCCAACATCTCCATCGGTAGCCCGAGAGACCCTAAACAAAAAACAGATTGGCACTTTTTTAAAAAAATATACCAAGAAGAATCCAACTCGCAAACTCGGGGCTGGAAGACGGGTGATAATTATTATAGAGGATACATATGACATCCGTGGGCTAGTTGATATACCTATCTTCCAGCCCGGAAGTTGCGAGTTTGATTTCCGTTGAAATTCAGACTTTTTCTTAAAGGGTTACAGTCTGGTTTCACTTAAGGATTCTTCAACATATTTCTGGTTAGTTGCAAAAGATTACCACGTTGCAATAAGCTCGCCAGGCTGTACTGTGATTGTAATACAGTAATTCATTAGTGAAGTTTTAACTGATTCTAAACATTTAAATTGATGCTTTTCGAGAGGTGTTACAAAAGTACCCTTGGATGGTACATATTTCAAATATATTCTTATTTTTCCTTTCCTTACTCCAAATCACGAGTAACACTTTATTCAGGTTATATTATTCGAAATATTTTGTGATTTTGTAAAGAAAGCAATGCATTGGGCATGCCAAGTACATAGAAAGTGTCAAATACGTGTATACAGTCTTATTTTTCCTTTCCTTACTCCAAATCACGAGTAACACTTTATTCAGGTTATATTATTCGAAATATTTTGTGATTTTGTAAAGAAAGCAATGCATTGGGCATGCCAAGTACATAGAAAGTGTCAAATACGTGTATACAACCTGATGGGTTTTTTGTCATGTGACAACTTCTTTCAAACCAAGAAGGTGTTAACTAGATCTTAAGTGTAAACAAGGCTGAACCCCTTTATAAAAAAGTTCATACCGACGGGAATGAAACCCGTAACCATCGGGTTGTAATAAATTACGATGTACTTGAAGTTTGGTATTATACGATTTTTGCATCACATGTTTGCCACCGAAAACATGTTTTTTTTTTAAATATTTTATGGTTTTAAATATTTTATTTTTTTATGGTTCAAGTATCATAACTTACTGTTGGTATTACCTTTAATATTAAATTAACCTGGATTCTGCCAGCGTATGGAAAAATATATGCAAATCAGATCGCGTAATCTAATGAACCCACGATTCTGAGAAAAATAATATTATTTTTCTCCTTTACATATTGCGGGGAAAACTTCGCATATCATTAGCATTGATTTGCAGGTGTGACAGCATTTTTTCTACTCGTAAGTTAACGTTTTATTATTTAAAAATAAACGTCTTTCTTACCCTTGTTCTTTAAGAACACGAAAAAAATTCTGGCCATTGAACAGAATGAACGCTATCTAACCGTCATTTGAATTGATGACACATAGGGGTGTGTTGGTTGATTGCAAACTGTTGCGTCCAGACTTGATAGATCAAACCAGTTTTTTTTATTTATTTTAATACTTTAATATATATTATATATACAATATGACGTATTTATTGTCAGGTGGCAACATTTTCCAACGAATCATACAACTACTCTACAAAATTTGGAATTAAAGATGTAAAGTTGACATTTTTATGTGAAGAAAATAACTATACAATACTAAAATAATAAAAACAACAAAACTATTAAAAAAAATTACAAAATTAACAAGGTTATCGATGATTAGGTGTATGGAAACAAGATCGGAAAGAAATATGGTGGAAAACCAGGAAAGACGCGCTATGTTAATGAAGGGAGATATGTTTTCTTTTCACTTTTGCCACTTTTCTTTAAAAAAAATTTAATGATTAAGTATACGTTTTATACAGGTTATAGAACAAATATTTTGTAAACATTTTTCGGCAATAGCTCTTAATAAAACTCAAATAGAAAATAAAATTTTAAACAATAATCGAAACACAAACCATAAAGAAATTGTTAAAATTTAAAAAAATCGAAATGCATTTGTTCGACATTTTTTCCAATTATTATTTTGGCGACTTTTTGTCCAATTATTACCAGTTTGACTTTATTTGGATAACACAAAATTGTGTCATCAATCCAATTCAATAAATATTACATAAATTAATATTTTTCCATATATTACATAAACGTTTAATACGACGATCTCTTTCCTTTATTGGATCATCATCTCGATTGTTCTCAAACCTCTGCAGTCAGTATCGATGAGTTGTGAGTAACAAAATTGGCAACAATCACTATTTTTATGCTGATAACAAAATGCCAAGGATACAGTATGTGAGAATGTCTCCAAATTACTAATAAACCGCTCATTTTATGTCGTTTTGCAATCGATTAATGTGCCACGTCACACTAAACATTTTTGAATCGTTAATTAGACGGTTTCACACGATCACTAATTCTACGTGAGTCGGTGAAGTAATATAAGTTTCTTATTCTAGTTATTTGCTTGTCGCGCTTCGCCAATAGTTGTAAGCGACCTCCAAAACCTAGTTAGTTGTACATATATTTTTCGACCCAAGGGTTGTGGGTTCTATTCCCGTTGGAACCATTTTTAAATTAATTATATTCTGGATTCAAGCCAAAACGCGAAGGCTTGATCAAATGTTTTCCCAGACAATTTTTCTCCTGGTCACGCTCTACAATATATATTTTTAAGGTTGTTGTAAGTTTTATATTATATAAGTTATAGAACAAATAATTTGCGAACGTTTTTCGGCAATGTCTCTTTGCTCCTTTTAACAAAAAATAACGAGTTTTTAATAAAAACACAAGCTAAAAAAATATTGATAAAACTAAAAAAAAATCGAAATGTATCGAGACGACTGTATGTCATTCTAGTCTAGTACATACGAATGAATGAATACCAACTAACCGATTGGTTTTTGGGTGTTCATTTAAAATATTTTATGACATTATATTATGTATTTCGATACTATGAACCTGTCGGCACTCCCTCTTTCTTCTGGTTGACAATACTCGTGGCCTAGTTGATAAGATACCTGTCTTCCGACCTGGAGATTGCGGTTTGTTTCCCATTGGTACCCGATCTCTTCCAACCAACCAGAAAGATGTTAAGTAAAAACTAGACTTAAACCCAATTAAAAAAATGAATACCAACAGGAATAATAAGACACGAAATCTCCGATATGACGATTTATCAATTATGCCACAGGGATCTTCATCTCTTTTTTATTGTATTGTATATGTTGTGTGATTCATCGCTGTACGAGTACCACTGCATGACTCTTTTTATTGTATTGTATATGTTGTGTGATTCATCGCTGTACGAGTACCACTGCATGACTCTTTTTATTGTATTGTATATGTTGTGTGATTCATCGCTGTACGAGTACCACTGCATGACTCTTTTTTTTAAATTGGTTACTAGCGGGAGTCAAAACCGCAACCCCCGGACTGAAGACCAGCCCTCTTACCAACTAGGCCGAGGAGAAAAGTCTTGAAGAAATAAAATCGTATCAGAATTGTTTCAATGTTAAACATTCACATATATACCATCACGCTATTTCCCTGTCAAGGTGTCAGGGTGTATCATACACTCTGGGAGACCGATTACCGTTGATACATACGAGTACATACCATCACGCTATTTCCATGTCGGGGTAGGTAGAGAGGACAGAGCGCCATACTTTCCCATCTCGACACACGTATATCGCCACTTCTACACCCATACATCTTTTAATACAGCTCTTGCGATTTCTCTTAATTTTTTCTTCTTTCAAAATGCCATTCACTTGATTCAACCATACTATCACTAGTCATCCTCTATCATGACTTCCACTCACATTAGCCTGTATATTTGTTTTGTTATTATTTCTTCATTCGTTCGTTTCACATGCCGAAACCATCTCAGAGGGATCTTCTTTATACTCGTATAACTCAACATATGAGTCTTAATATCACATTCATCCCTAATCACTTTATTCCATATTCTGTCTGACATTTTTCCACGTCCACGTTTCACTCCCGTATCTCAAAGTTGGCACTGAAATACTGTTGTGGATCTGACAGATTTTGATACTGTCCTGTTAGACTAAAAATATTTTAGTGATCCATTGACTTTGTTTCCTATCGCTACACGCCATTCGATTCCATCGTCTGAGAAAATTCTACCCAAATAACAAAATTCCTCAACTTCCTCCAATATTTCATTGTTTACCAATATATCGCATTTACTTTTCCTCTCGCACTTTTCTAATACCATACTTTTGGATTTCGCATCATCCATTCTCAGATATTTCTCTTCGCATCTCTCATACAATTTACGAGTACTTATCAAACTCTGTAATGTATCCATATTATCCGCTAACACGTCGATATTTTAATGTGTAACGCTTCGATTTAAAAAAAAACATGTGTACTAGGATTTTTTTCACAAATCTTCGTCTTCCATTCAAGAGATAAATTCAGCTTCGCTGTGAAATGGGTTACAGAATGAATAGTACTTAAGACTCGATCGATACAACAGTTGGGGATTTAAACCAAAGAAGTACCAGTTTTTGACAACTTCGATTTAACGCTTTATAGATCAGATATAGACACACTTCTAGTGAATACTTTTATTGTCAAATATTCGGCTATATTTAAAACGTTTATGTTTATTTATTTTTTAACCATAATTATATGTATGTATCACAACTACTATACATGGATTTTGTCATAATATTCTACACATGTCATATTTGACTTTTGGCAATCATGACTGGTGGCTAAATAACATATTTTGTCACCAACCAATTAAAGGTTAAATCATTTATTGCAAGCAATATCGTATAATATTAGAGCATTCCCTAAAATATTTAACAAAAAATATCGTAAAAGCATTACGATTTTTGAATCGTGTTTAATCCTAGTGGTTTGAAATCAACAAAATAATTTTAACTTTCTTTATCATCGAGGTTCGATGACTTGATTATTTGTCACCGCTATCCACGTGCGGCATTCAAGTTAACACAACACCTCACCAAAGATAGGATAGACCTAGTCCTATTCCTTCTACGGTATACGCTTTGTGCAACTTAAGACCGGCGGTGTCTGAGTCAGGACAACACAGATGGCGGTAGTTCATGTTATGCCTTCAGTACTCGAACCTGATAAAGCAATACCATATGCTTTATTTTTTTCAATCCACTTACGTGTTATTTATTTTCTTTATGTGATGTCTTCTGTCAATAGGTAATAAGTGCAAAATTAATTGATGTCATAATTTTCATAGTTTTTAAATATTTTCAAAAGAAACATTAATTGACGACCTCCGTGGCATAGTTGGTAAGACGCCTGTCTTCCGACCCTGAGATTGGAGGTTCGATTCCCATCTTTCTGATTGGTTGAAGAAGATTGCCACATGGAAATAATTCCACAAGGTTGTACTGTACACAAATAAAGTGTTATGCGCGATTCGCTCGGGCACGGCTATAGCTACTAGACATGATTTGTTTAATACTAGTGGGTTCGAATCCCGAGTTAGAGCGCCCTTGAGGAGAATTAGCTCTTACGCATTCGGAAAACTTATTATATAACGGACCTTCGGCTTTAAAGGATACCCCCTCGCCCAGTCATTAGTCCGTTTTATCGAGGTTTTACTGTATTTAACAAGACACCAATCGGTCCTAAGAAGCACACATTACAAGCCGGGATCGTTACAATTGAAGAGAGCCTTGGGATAGGAGGAAGAAACACGTGTAGTGGGGATAAATGTAATAAGTTGAATTACAAAGTAATTTATTGCTAAATATTGTAAAATAGTATTTTAAATCTGTCATATTTTTTATTGCACTTTTGTTGTATACAGTATAATCCGCTAGATTATTTCCCAAGTGATAAACTCTTTCAACCTACCAAAAAAATGTTTAAAAGGTCTTAAGTAAAAACCGGACTTGAACCATTTTTAATAAAAATGGGTACTAACAGAAATCGAACCCGTTAACTCTGAGTCGGAAGACATGCGTATTACCTATTAGGCCACGGAGTTCATCGAAATCTACCCTAGACAATAAATATTATTGTAAATAGGAAGAGCTATCTTATAACGATACATTTAAATATTCCTAGTTTTTTTCAAAAGAAACTTGAGAAAGATAAATATTTTCATCGATTTTCGTTTTTTTACGATAATAAAGAAACCAAATCCGCTAATTCTGATTACTTTTCTTCGAAAATTTTCAGAATCATCACAATAAATATATTCTTCGTGTGTATCCCTTCAACACATCCTAATTGGTAATTCGGGCATATTGAAGATCGTGGCTGTGAGACAATATTGTCTTCGGTTCCAGTAATCGAGCCTGCGAGTTTAGAACCATTGGTGTGTATGCACGGAACTCGCTATTTGTCATTGCACGTGTTGACAACGCTACCGCACATGACACCTCGCACACGTACTGGGCACGTGCGACTTGTTACCAGACAAACTTTTTAGTTTATTTATTTTATTTTCTTTGATGTCTATCAACAATCAAACACAATATGTCAACAAGAATAACATCAATAGTTGCGATCAACTATAAAAGATGTATCAACATTACTTTATTGGTGATTTTTATTTCGCAAGATGGTGTATTTTATGGGCAATTTCTCTGTTTCTAATTAAAGATGTTTGCCAATTATTTTTGTACTTTGATATGAAAATGTCAATGCTCACTTTCTAGAATCAAGATAATATATTTTTAATTATTGTCAGGGTAATATAAATACATCTTATATTTATATAAATACATCTTATATTATATTAAAATATATATGTATAAATACATTTTTTTAATAGACAGTCCACCCAACCTAGGAAGAGTTGTACCATCAATTCAAGTCATTGTGGAATTATATGAGTCTTTATAATAAAACTAATTTCTTTTTCAAAAAAATACAATTCCTTTTCCACTTATAGATAGATCGATTGTTAAATTTTTTAAACTTAGTCTGTTGAAACTTCAAAATAAATATATTTTATGTTATATTTAAAAATGTGATGGAAACGTGACATTTTAATTATTTTTCATAACACGAACACTAAATACATTTTTTTTTTCACTAAGAAAATAATCCCTCATGATCGAATATAAAGATCGGTCACTATGTAAACAAGTTTTTACGCTTGTTAGAGCAACCCCATAGTTATCAGCTTTCTGGTTGAATGGAAGAGATTGCCACATTGCAATAAGCCCGCTATGTTGTAATGTATGCAACGAAAGTATAATATGGTAAAATACAAATACTGATGTTATATGACCTTATACGATAGGATATGCCTATATATACTCATATGTGGCACCAACATTAACTATCCTAATCCTTCACTTTGTAATATGCCTTCTATCATACTCACCATAGGTATAATAGAATGCATATTCATTCATTTTAAGTCCACCATTCGCAGACCACAGACAACAGGATTTCTGTCTCTGGTTTTTGAGAGGATATCTTAAATATTTATACTTAGTATTATATTATATTTTACATAAGATCACGCCGTCTCCCTATCGGGGTAGGCCGAAATATTAGTATCAGACTTTCCTTTCGCGACACACATATTTCGCCCCTTCTACGTCCATACGCCCTCTCATACAGGTGCGACCATTTCTCTGACTTTTAACATTTCCTTCTTAAATATCGTACACTTGAATTTCTTTGATCTTTCTCTTCCACACCTTCCACTCACATTTGCACTATAAATATGGTTTGTTAGTCTTTCTTCATTCATTCGTTCCACGTGCCCAAACCATCTCAGAGTGGGCATATTCATCTTACTCAACACATCTGCCTTAAGTTCACATTCATCCTTGATCGTTTCATTCCGTATTCTGTCATACATATTCACCCCATGTATTCTTCCAAGTGTTCGCATTTGTATAGCATTTATTCAGCTCTTTTCAGTCTTGTTCTACATCCACGTTTCACTCCCATACATCAAAGTTGATACTATAATACTGTTGTGGACTATCATCTTGGCAGATTTAGATACTGTCTGGTTCGAGTATATATATTTTAGTGGCACATTGACTTTGTTTCCTATCGCTACACGCCGTTCAATATTACTCGTAACTCTGCCGTCATCTGAAAAAATACTACCTAAATAGCAGAATTCTTCAACTTGGCCTAATCTTTCATTCACCCCTTATCCCTTCATTCCGTATTCTATTATACAAAGTCACCCCATGTTTTCTTCTAAAAGCACGCAATATTAAGGCAGGATTTTAAGTCCTTTGGAGTTGGTATATGACAAAGAATAAATAGTATACTTCTTGGTAGTTTTTTGAACAACCACAGTCTGCGGTAAGCGGAAGAGATTATATGGATGAATCATGTCGTTCGTTTATAATTTTTATTTCCCTGCATCAGCTGCAACTGCCGATTGTAAGTTATTTTCTTGCATTATCCATTATGAGTCACGCTCTCGTATCAGTATATAGTGCAATGTAGTGCAGTTATATTATCACGAGAATACATCATCGGTTTACTAATGCATGTAATCCTTATTTTTAATGCATTTTTAAAGCTTGTTAGTGTAAAAATAATTGGATACTTACATTATATCGTCTCGGACGGTTACCAGAAAGCTATTTCCAAAATATTCCACACTGATTTTATACCAAGACATTTCAACGTCTTACCGAAGACAGCGGCTGCTAAAGATTGCTTTGAGTTTTCCTAAAAACCAGCTCCATGTGACTTGTCCTGTCCACGTTCGAAACTCAGAGGTAGTACGACCAGTGCCAATAGTCTAATTAATGGTAGTCGTTGTATTAATCATTAGCACCACAAGTCTCATATTCAGATCTTGTTCCACCTGATTTTTTTATATTAAATTGTTTGTTATTCTATTTAACTTCATTAGAACACGATATACTAATTATTTTATATTCAAAATGTGTGATTAGAATAAAATAAAGTAAAGCGGAATTATCATTTCTCAAAAAGGGGTGAAGGGTATGATAGTATTGCCTCAGAGTAAGTTGCATATGTAGAGGATGGATTAATTAAATTGATGCATTTGTTTTTTTAATAAATGTTCTCTGGATACACTCCCTCTGACCGGAGAAAGGCACCCGGTGTATTAGGGAAACGGCTCTATAATGGGGTGCAACATCTACAGAACCACCAGTTTGTTAAGAATGAAAGGTAAACTGTATTCGAGAATTGTGACTGAGAGGGAAAAAATAACTGAAATGATATTTATTTTATTTATTTAACACTTTTATTACAAATACAATCTGGTGGGCTTGTTGGCAGGCGGCAATCTCTTCCAACCAACCAGACAAAAGTAAATGAAGCATGTTACGTGGTCGAAAAATCATTTAAATGACTATCCATCCCCACGAAATCCATAAACACATACGTGAGCCCCACGAACCCCACAAAGACGGACAATCACCCGAACATTATTTTTCATATAAAGTGAGAGATCATCAATCAAAAGGAAAGGAAGGAATGGCGGAGAGGAATGGAAAAGAAAAATCAGGAATGAAACACGTTATTTTACTGACTACATATAAAGAGTTTTTTCAGTCGCTTCTTAAAGCATGCCAAGGACGGAGCGAGTCTTATATTGGTTTGTAACTGATTCCAGAGTCTCACTGCATTGACAGTAAAGGACGACGTAAAAAAAGAGGAGCGGTGAACTGGAAAAGCCAATAGACAATTTCTGTTTGAGTGTAGCACTAATCCATGATTGGAAAGACGCTGAAAATTTTCGGCGAGATAAGAGGGGACAGTTAAGGATATTATACAATAGAGACAGTATGTGAATTTGGCGTCTATTTCTAACATTAATATAATGATAGTAACATGTGGAGAATGTATGACGAAAAAAATACTAATCAAGTGTACAATTCAGAATTGCAAGGTACACGTGGAAGAGGTAGACCGAGGAAAGCGTGGCTGGACGAAATGAATCAGACTTTGATATAAGGTAAAGTGAGAAGTATGAATAATAGAAAATTGTGCATAACGAGGCGAAAGTTGTGAACTTGGATAGAAAAGTTTGGAAATCTGTTCTCTGCCTATCCCGCGAGGGACACTGCGTGATGATATATTTGTAATCATTTCCCATTGTTGCAGCTCCAATCTTTGGAAAGGGCAGGGCAATTATAATCTTCGAACATAAATTCAACGTTTTTATCATGCGTATTCTGCTTGAAAACATCAACTTAAAATCTTTCTTACATTTGTTTTTGTAGAAGATTAGCAAGTGGTGTCATCATAGAATACTTGCAACATATTTAATTTAATGGCTAGCGATTATGATAGGATCGCTTATTGGTGAAACCGCAGAAATTTATGTTTCGTCTATTATTTCTTTCTCGTATTCAAATGCCACTGATAAAATGATGCATTTATTCACCGCATTCACAATCTTTGGTACATATTCTCTGCTATCGGTTGATGAATCAACGCTTTTTAGATCCAAATCTATATTTATTCGTCCTGTTGACAAACACATATTTTATTAAATATTTTTTTCACATGATGAGGAATGTATTAGAATAAATAAGTAACAGATAAAATATACAGTTCAATAATCGTATGAAAATACACATATACCCCCCCCTCCCCCATTTCCATAGTTTATTTTTAAGCTCATACCGTAGACCTGCTGGCCGATTAAATAGGAATTCCTGATATAGGTCAACCAGTTTATCATATATGTCAATTATGTGTACCATATGTACCCTCGTCACTGAAAAGAACATTCAAGAACAAAATCTAGATGCATGACACATGAGAATAACACTTATTTAATTTAAGGTAAAATTATTTAAAAAAAAACGATAATAGCAACATATGTTACAACAAACAAAAATAACTACGCGTAAATATTATACTTCAGATATATGATACAAAAAATCAGAATTCTTAATTTCATTACAAAAACCTATGAATAATAAGATACATACCATCACGCCATTTGCTTATTGGGGTAGGCAGAGAGGACAGAGCGCCATGCTTTCCTATATCGACTCAAATCTTTAGCCTCTTCTAAATGCATACACCTAGGTTTTCTCTGAACATACCACAAACAAAAATAACTATGACTAAATATAGTATTGTACTTCAGATATATGATACGAGTACATCAACAATCAGAATTCTTAATTTCGCCACAAAAACCCATGGATAATAAGATACATACCATCACGCCATTTGCTTATTGGGGTAGGCAGAGAGGACAGAGCGCCATGCTTTCATATCTCGACACAAATATTTAGCCTCTTCTGAATCCATTCACCTTCTTATACAACTTCTATGTTTCCTTCTTTCAATATATCATTCAGTTGATTCAACCATACTTTCATTGGTCTTCCTCTCACACGCCTTCCACTCACGTTTGCACTTTATATCTGTTTTGTTAATCTTTCTTCATTCAAACCATCTCAACGTACTCTTCTTCATCTTACACAGCCTTAAGTTCACATTCATCCCTTTAGTTCACACTTCATTCCGTATTCAGTCATGCATTGTCAATCCATATATTCTTATCAATGTACGCATTGCTACTTTGTTCGGCTCCTCTCAGTATTTTTCCACGTTTCATTCCCATACATCAAAGTTGTCACCAAAATACTATTGTAAACTATCATCTTAACATTTTGATATTGTCCGGTTCGAGTATACGAGTATAACGCACCACCATTATTCAATGCACGATAAGCTATGCCTCGCGATCAAGTATAATTGTCAGCCATCGCAGCCAGACGCATGTGCAGGTATTGGTTTATTGTGTGCAAGCGGTTGCACTTCAGTAAACACACAAAAATGACAGATCAAACCCAAAGTTTCGATGGCAAGTAGATCAAACTTCCAAGACTTTAAATCTATTGCAGTCTTTGATTAGGCAAAGTTTATTTTATATATTGCTAATAGCGCTGTAGGAATTAATGATAAAGATCATATAAGCTATAGAAAAACATAAATTCTGATGATAAATGGCCTAAAAGTAAAAATCAGCCCGGAAGTGAATCCGCCAGAAATCGAACCTGGGGCACCCGCTTGTTTAGCGTGAATGCTTAAGTTAGACTGCAGCCACCGTCTTGAATTGTTTATTGTAATGAGTCAATATATTTGGGCCAAAAATTGTTTATTAATATTACCATTACAAAGTTGAAAAATATTGGAAAAAAACATCTTTTAACTAAGCCTGATAACGAAATACTCCTAAATAAACCATCGGTCACATAACTGAATGCATGTTAACCGGTCTAAACACCGCCTCCCCCACCCCTTACCATTAACACAAAATCTTTCAAACAAAGCATTTGTAGCAGAATAAATTGCCACAGTAAAAACAAAAAAAAACAAAATTAACTTTTTCAAAGTATTTATCTATTTTATTATTTTGTTAAAAATACCTTTTTATAATATTTCGAAATACATTTTGAATATAAAAATGACAAACATTTTCGCCATATCATTCTTCTCATAAATTTTATATGAATTTCAATGCCTCTATAGGTAAATGTGATGAACATATCCGTATTTATTGTTAAACTTATAAGAAATTTATTTCTTGTTCATCGAATATTCCTTTGAATTCGCAATACCTTATCAAAATTTATTGACGGCAACCTCTGAAGTCAGAAATCGAATTTTTTTTTATAGAAAAACGTCAGACTGGATTAATACATTTTAAAGCATAATGCTTTTCTTTCAGAGTGTATTTGATCTATTCATATTAATAAATAGATGAATTGTAGATCACTATTTCGTAATAAAATGTCACCTGAAGAGCGTTTAGTAACCAGACAGAATAAAAACATTCAAGTTATCCATTTCTAGTAGTTCTCCACCATACATTCGTTCACTGACCACGTACACGTTAATCAAGGATCGTATTCCCAAAGAAGATTCACACTCGAAAATAATGTTTAAGAGATATTTTTATTTTTTATATATTTTTTACACGACATTGAAAAAACTCAGAGAGTTAATTTAATTTTATTTAATCAAAGGTTTCGGCTTTGAATTGGTAGAACCCATTTATTGAATAATAAATCACTTTTGTATTGCACTAGTTAATTACATTAATCCCAGCAACACGTGTTTCTACCTCCTGTCTCGAGGCTTTCTTCTCTTTCCGCCTGAAAATCTCTGAAGCAAAGATATCCCTATCCTGCGCCTTATGGAATATCTCTTGGACAACTCCTTAAATTCTAGTCAAATCTCGAATGTTCCCCCCCCCCATTTATATTTCTCTAAAGACTGAATACTCAATGGTTTTTTTTCTTTTTGACAAAAACACTTGTTTGCAGCAATACAACACCTTTTAGTATCTTACCATCTCTCGAAAACGTGTTCCCCAAACAGCAAATCCCTCAACTTGCTCTATCCTTTCATGTTTCATCCATATACTGCAAATACTCATACTCATAGAATCACTCATCTCAACAACAACGACTTAAGACTTATTTAAATTTGTTCTTAAATATTTTTTTCTAAACACTTTGCCTGCATTCTTTCAGCCAACACTGTTCAACCAGTAAAGGTGATGATAGTTCGTTATAATAAAAATTCAAACATAATGTAAACTTTTTTCGGGGTACGGGTCATAGTCGAAGACCCCTGGCTTAAATATAAAGATTTGCCCGGTAAGCAAGTCTGGAAATGCAACCGGTACGGGTCATAGTTGAAGACCCCTGGCTTAAATATAAAGAGTTGCCCGGTAAGCAAGTCTAGAAATGCAACCGGTATATAAATGGCGTGTTTTTGCAACGGATGCTGGTTAAACTGTCAACTTTATTATGCTTACCTTGATACACATACGAGTACATCTATTGGTACTCCATTCCCGATCAAGCGGTATCACATTTTATTTATTTAACCTCTGAATATATAATTTGTGAGGTATTTTTTTAATGTCAGATGTAAATGCTTTTATTTATTTAATACTGTAATGCAAAAATATCATCCTCGATTTAGGCTTTAAATTATTTTATTCTAATCAACCCGCTTTGGTTTCAAAAAATTTAAAACAATATTTCAGAAAAACTATTATAACAAAAATAAAAACGAGATAAATCTCCAGGAAAAAAAAAGTTCCAGTCTGATTTTCACTCTTTAAGGCCCCTTTAACTTTTTTCTGGTTGGCTGGAAGAGATTACCACATGCCAGTAAATCCGACAGGTTGTACTGTATATATCGAAATTGAATAAAAAAAACAGCAATGTAAGAGTTAAACAATTTGCATGGGTTTGAGGCTAGGCCGTCAAGAAACAGACCACCACAGTATTTTCTTAATAGTACTCGTATGTTAGCAGACCTGAGTTGGCGGGACTGTTAGAAAGAAATGGTTCATTACATCTGGAGAGGTATTATCGGGAAAATTAAAGCTATTTAAGTAAGGAAGTGAAGAATCAAACTCAAGACGCCCGTTTACTTAGCTTAAATGCTAACCATTTGACCATTCCGTCGACTTTTTCTTTCCTCGATACAACATAGGTTTAACATTGATAATTTGCAAACTGCTGATCATTTTGAGACAAGGAAATATGTCCGAAGGAAATGAACTGGTTTTCCAGCACAAGTTCTCTGCAAGGCGGGTTTCAAACCTCAGAACTCAGAGTAGCCTCGTAATAGGACTAATTCTGACTGGTGTCGCTCGACCTTCTATGAAGAGAAAGTGGACAGCATAAGCCAGCTGATCAGGTTGCCAATCCAAAAATACTTTTAGTTATATAACTTCTGTAACACTGCAAAATTGATTACAAACGCTCTATATATAATTATATCTTGCAATTTATTTTAATTTTACGTTTTTTTATAAAAGAAACCAACTATCTCACTAAGCTGTATGCCTGTCCTGAGATACGAGGGTCATCCAGAAAGTATGGTTACAACATTTATGTAGGATCGAAAAATGCTTGTATTTAATTGAAATTCACAGGATACTTCAAAAATATATTAAACTATTTTTCAACGTAATTGCCGTCGAGATCGAGACATTTCTGTAGTCGGGGCACCAGCTTTTGTATGCCAGTGTCATAGACCTCCGCCGCCAGCTCTTTCAGCCACTTCTTCACAGCTTCCTCGGCCTCCTGATCGTTGAAAAATTGTTGGGGTGTAGTGACACACCCATGTCTCATCCCCTGTCACGATAGAGTCCAGAAAAGCTTCTCCCTCCTGTGCAAAACGATCCAAAAATTCACGCGCGGCGGTCACGCGATTTTGACGGTGCTCCGGTGTGAGCATTCTGGGCACTCATCTCGCACACAACTTCTTGTAACCAAGTTTTTCCGACACAATATTACCAAGAACACTTCGAGAAATGTCAGGAAATTCTTCGTGAAGGTCGTCAAGCGTCACACGGCGGTCATTTCGCACTTGTTCTTCAATTTTTTGCACAAATTCTTCAGAAATCACTGCCTTGCCTCGTCGTATCAGTACGGCCTTCTCTGAACAACCTAACCCACTTCGTGACATGTTGTCGGCTCATCACATCACTACCATAAACTTCCACGAGCTTCTGATGGATATTCGCGGCGGTATTGTTCTGCAAAGTCAAAAAACTGATGACCGCGCGGGTCTCGCACGGGCGTTAGTTGGCGGGGGCGCACGACGACCACTCCATCGGAAGAATTTACTGTGACTGAACAAAATGGCCGACAAACACGCGGGACCAAACAAACTGACCGTTAGGACCCCCCCTACATGCCAGGTGCACTAACTTTGAAACAAAAAATTTCCCCCGGCCTCAGGAGCCCTTGTAACCTTAGTTTATGGATGACCCTCGTATGTTAGCTTATTTACTCCCGCACTATTTTTGTATAAAATGCATATCGATATACGAGTTATAATGTGTTAGGTTGTCCAAAAAGTAATTTTGTTTTTTTAGTTCGACTTCAAAGTCTTATTTACTCCAAATGCTCGCAGACAGGGGTTTTCAATATTTTCAGCTTCTCATCAATCTCTCATGTCGTAGAACACTGGTTATTTTCGATCAAAACCTTGATTTGGTCGTCATCGGTGCAAATCGGCTTTTCAGAGCGGATACCATATTCGAGTGTCGTATCACGATTACAGAATTTCACATTTGACATACACGATCGTTTATTGCATCATCGCTATACACTGTACATTATTTTCGGTTTGTGTCATAAGCAACGAAAAAACACATGTTTGTCTCTTTTTTGCAATTACGCCAAAAAATCGTTCAAACACTTCGGGTAAAATATGACCGAAAAATGCGCAAAACTATTACCTTTCATAAAACATTTCGTATACATTCATTATTTGGAATGAAGTAAGCGACAGTTATTTTATGTGTCAAGTTACGAGTACATTCTCTTCATAATTCAGTTAAGAAAAATGTTGGACATAGATCGCTTTCTTGATGAAAATCAAAGCATGATAGATTTTTCAATTTTATTTTTCAATTCTTCAAGGTCAAAAGTATAATTTAGTATTTCAAATGAATAACTTTTAAATTAATCGGAAAAATACCCCATACATGACATTAAACACGACTTTATAATCAATAAATTAATCAACGTAAAATTTCACACGACGTAAGGCGCCTGTCTCCCAACCTGAAGGTTGCGGATTCGATTCCCGTTGGTAACCGATTTTTGTTTAAATAAATCCAGTCTGGTTTTCATTTACATGCGACCTCTAGAACATATTTCTTGTTGGTTGGAAGATATTGCCATGTAGCAATAAACCAGCCAATTTGTACTGGATGGGATACAACGAAAGTGTAATAATATATTCTGACATGTGCAATAATTTCAGATCAATAAATAAAAGTCACATCAAATCTTTAAAAATCATGTATAGATTCGTTATATTCAATTATATTATATTACACTTTTGTTGTGTATTGTACAACCTGGCGATTGTATTGCCAATGGTAATCTCTTCCAACCAACTAGAAATGGATTTAATCAAGCCTTAAGTAAAAACTAAACTGAAACCCTTTTAAAAAAATCTGGGTACCATCGGGAATCAAACATGCAATCTCCAAATTGGCAGACATGCATCTTACCAACTAGGTAAAATCAACGTACGAGTACACAACTAAATAATTATCTTTGGTTAAACTTAGATCTGCAACAACATTTAATGATGCGATTGAAGTAAACGTAGATCTCCAACATCATGTAATGATACGATTGAAGTAAACGTAGATCTGCAACACCATGTAATGATGCATTGAAGTAAACGTAGATCTGCAACACCATGTAATGATGCAATTGAAGTAAATGTAGATCTGCAACACCATGTAATGATGCGATTGAAGTAAAAAAATGGTCTTAAATATATTTTATTTAACGAATCTTGAATCTTCTGTCTTCTTAGAAAGGTCCTTAGCTGGTTCTTAGTTAGAAAACGGTGATATACATTATTTTATTAAGTTAGTCGTTATTTTTTAATAAATAAATAAATATTATCAGGTGGCATCTCTTTTGGTTTGACTTTATCATCGTATATGATACATGTGACCCAGCCATCTTTATAAATGTGAAGACACCGAGTTATTTGAAGAGTTCAGGCTGTCTATGATTGTACTGTTCATTCCACGCTCAAGTATAATTTTAAAAACATCTCGGAACTTCTCTTTCTAATTGTAGATAGACATCTATAAATTCTAACGCTGACCTTCCACACAGTCTGAACCAATTATTGGTGACTAAAAATAGTTTATCCTTCATATTGCTCAAGAGTTACGTAACAGTTTCCCTTTCAGGCACTTGGTCCGGTATAAACTGAAATATTCTCAAGACCACGACATGACATGGCGCAATGCCATGCACCAATGATAAACTATTCAGAGGGACAAGCTAATTACAACGGTTTGTTAACTTTTTTCGCCTTTCAGAACTACAATGACAGCACTGTAGTCTCAACATCAGATAAAAAGCATACATGTAGCAAACATCATACATCGATTTATCACAGATTCAGCTTTGCTTGTGGAACTCGACGACATCAGATAAAAACGCATGGATGAAGCAAATACATCGATTTATCACAGGTTCTGTTTTAACTGTGGAACACTACATTGAATATTCTTCGGGAGAGGAATATTTTCCACCTGAATGAGACCTTATAATAGGATGTATTGTAGAAAGACATGTCCTGGTGATTAAGTACAGTTAGTATGGTAGGAATGGATGAACAATAAATGTATGGTGTCATAATGCATAAAATCAGAAATTAAGATAAATAAAGGATCGTTGATGGTTTCTACATTTCGAAAGGATGAATGAAGAAAAATTGTCAAAGCGAAAATACTGGTCTAAGGTGCATGGTACTCGTACTATCATTTATCGATCATTTTGCAGGCCTTCCAGAAAGTCACTTCCGTGATGGGACAACAAAGTTGGAAGATCGTTGGACCAAGTGTATTGATCTTATGGGAGACTATACTGAGCAATAAAAGTGATTTCCCCCCAAAAAAAATGTATTTTCATTTCCGCTTTCAAAACTTTTTGACTAACCTAGTATGCGTAAATCATTATTTGACCTAGTCGGATATGGATTATTTTTATGGTTATCACTTATAATGCGTTTAAGAAATATTTTTGCAAACTTTTTATTTTACTTAAATAAGTTTATACCTGCCTGTAGGTAGTAATTGCATAACTCATCAGCTACACCAATACTTCCAATATGTTCACTATAAACTCTGTTAAAGTAAAAATAACAACTTTACATTACATTAATTTCGCTAAAGTGTTGAAACGATCAATTGTGCAGTCACAATTCTCTTTGTTTTGAACCAAAAAATGATTTGTTGATTTAATATACAATGTATCTTACAACCGCTTTTTTATTTGTTTACACCTAATTACTGTAGATTGCTGGCCTATATTTCAGTACTTGAAATAAAATTTAATACGATACTTGGCATCGATGGACTTGACTGCGAAATAACTTGTATAAATAGGGACTCTAACATAGTTATAAATATATCCGACAATCTATCCCTTTGGAACAACGGTTTAATATGATAAGAATTCAGACGTATGAATCTTGTGTCGCTAAAGGACAGGCTACTGCGTGGTGACTATTTACCTTTACAGAACGGGTATAGTAAACTATCCCGGCTGCTCTGTATGCTCTGGGTGATGAGACTATCGATCATCCTTTTTGGTTGCCCTTGACGTAACGTATTCAATTTACTAAATGCAATATATTTTCCATAACCGATAAATGTGACGTTCCTTCTTTCTACGAAAAACCTTTCTTCTTCGACTTCGATTGTCAAAATTTTCGTCACGTAAAAAATATTTTTTTCACATAAATTTCATTTGCTATACTGTATATCTTATAATTACATTTTTGACTTTAAGAATGACTGCACAACATCATATTGATATTGGTGGATTGCTTATATTATACGAGTATATTAAAACAAAAAGAAAGTATGTTATAGAATAATTTAAATATTTTAGATCCCGATAGCATGTGTCTGCCAGCTATTTTTCTTATCAATTATGTTATACTAGTTGGATCATATAAAATTTTCTATCACGGTTGTGGGACGCAAGAAATATTTGCGGAATGTGCGTAACATTTCGGAATTTCTGCACTTTATTTACGACAGATATTTTCATATCTCTAATAAAAAATCTAAAGAATCATACTGTCTTCTACTTTAGATATGAGGCCCATTTTTTACACAAAATGTAATATTATAACTATTTTATCCAGCTTACCATAAAATCTACCAGCTGCGAACTCAATTCTTTTTAAGAAATGAGTCCAACTGGACGTAACATATTTCTTAAAATGGGTTGAGTTCGCAGCTGGTCGATCTGGAACATGAGCACGGAAGGTCCTTTAGCTACTGCTAAAGGACCTTCCAGAGCGAACGTGAAGAAAAGTGTAACACATGAGAGAACATCAAATGGAAAAAAAATATTTGTTGAATATGTGAGTTGTTGAACAATCTCTGAGATTTCAAGTCAGAAACAACATAACACGAGAGACAATCAGGATTAAACCCCCTAACACTTGACATAAAAAAATCTCCGTTGAAGTAGTTGAGACGTGTATTACACTTAGGGAACCAGCAATGACTAAACATAATGTATCTAGGCTAACAATCTCCGTGGCCTAATTGGCAAGATGCCTGTCATCCATCCCGGGGGTCGTGGGTTCGATTCGTGTTCATTCAGATTTTTTTCAAAAGTGTTCCAGCCTGATTTTCATTTAATGTCTCTAACATGTTTCTGGTCGGTTGGAAGAGATTGTCACATGGCAATAAGCCCGCCAGGTTGTACTGTATACAACGAAAGTATAATATAATACAATAAAGCTAGGGGGAAAGCGACGGAAGAAGGGCTGGAAAAACGGGTGTAGGAGCTCTGTTGAGAAAGTATACCACCGAAGTGGGCACAAGTTCTAGAAAAGGTACAGGAGAAGAATGAACGATGGATGGCCCAACATCTAGAGAATAGGTCTGGAACTCACGTATACCTAGACGGAGAAACCATGCCATATTATAAATTAAAGTTATTTAAGAAATGTATTGGATAGTCTCTCTAAAAGTAACTTCAACGTTTCGTCACCGGCTCGTCCCGTCCCGGCTCCAGACGCGCCCCCGTCACCGTGACGCAAGTCCTCGCACGTAACGGTGTGTCGAAATAAATATTTATAGCTTGTTGCCGCTGTTTTGGTCTATTTCCGCGTCGTGCCCTGCCCTCTAACACGGCGCCACCCGCCGCAAAAATAGCGATAAATTAGATATTTTCGCCGGCTGCGCTGTTTATTTATATTTCGTCAGCTGATGCAGCTAGCAAACTTATTTTTCTGCTCGAGAAGCGCATTCCTCCAGCGACTACTTTACACATAACATTGAATAACAACTAAACATTACACGTTTAATCATGAATTCCTTTTTCTTGGAATATTTCAATGTTAGTTTTTGGAATGAACTCTGGGAGTAAGCGCATTCCTGATAGTCTTACGTGTCTACCATATTGTAGTTATTGCCCCCACAGACTTCTCCTTGGTCGATTTATCTTGACTGAGAGTCGTGATTTTTCCGGTCTATCTACCCATGACGAGTCTCCACTTATATTTTCTTTTAGCCTCTCGGGAGTGCTGCCGTCACAAAAAAACCCCTTTTGCATTTCTGATTGTTAGTCCATCGGGTTGATGGTCTACCTCTGCCGCATCGTCCCTCAACATTGCGATTTATCACGAGTTTTTCCAAATTGTCCTATCCTCTGCGTACTATATGGCCAAAGAATTGGAATTCTAGTCGCAGATAAATCGTGAACAATCTGCCCTTAATTCGAAGTTATATGATGCATATATTCATACACCGCACCATCCAAAGTATCATCAGTATGCGTCTCCAGCGCCACATCTCGAATGTATCCACCTTTTTACTCAAATTTCCTCTCAGTGTCCAGATCTTCGATCCATATAAAACAATGGAGAAGATCAGGGAATATGTTAGTCTGTTTTTTATTGCTATTAATGTTTAATGAAATGTTTAACCCCTCGGCCTCACGACGCCATTCAGACAGTATTGGGGCATCGATCATTTTATTTTTCTAGCGGTAACAGCAACGATATCAAGTGGGAATTACCCACAGGTGGTTATATTTAGCCAACCAAAGTAGCACGGTACATTCCTTGGCAGGGTCTCGCTCTGTATTGCTACCCTAGTCGATCCGGCTCTCTTTCTGACATAAGTGGCAAGAATTGTTGTAATTTTCTCCGCACATCAAGATTCAAGATAATATAATAACATATACTGTTCTTCTGAAATGGCATCTCGCATTCTCGTAACAGTTGCAACTGGTTATATACTGGTTGTACTGGACGTATACGTCAAAGAAATCGGGAAATTCGTTTTGTAAAATTGTTTGTGATATTATTGTTGTATTATAATGTATCATCTATGTTTTACCATTGCTTGTGACTATATATCTGTGCATATTGTAATAAAATATTCCTTATGCGTGGCCTTCGCAAATAAACACTATAGATGATCGGACACCCCCTACGCGCGGAATACGCGTGGTATGCGTAGCGCTTGCAAGCCGTGACGGGATACACGGTCGAATCAAGGGGCTTACGATAAGCGATGGGCTGAACATAAGGAACGAAAAATGGAAAAAAATATATTCTCATCTTCTGGAACGTATGATGTTTTTATTTCTACAAACTTATACCTGCCAAAGAGGAATCTCTTCACCCTGCTCTTCACCGAAAATGCAAGAAGCAAACCGGAATCTCCGAAGATTGAGCGGCAACCATCCACCTATTCTACAGTATTTGTACTGGTGCTGTACACTGATTGTAGGATATAGAAAGGTCCAAGCAGCAAAAAAAAGCTTGTCTTAACTCAACCATTTCAGACACTGGTTTGATAAGAGCACCAAATAGTCTCTCTAAATTTCATTGTACAAAACTGAACTCTCATTGATAAAATGAAGGGCCGCAACAAGTAACCCTTAAATGCTTTATTGAAGTAATTTACTCGGTAATTTTCGTCTCGCAAATCACCTTTATTTGAGCACTCTTCTTTCACCATGATTTCCGAAGGCATCAATCTTTATTGTACTGTATTTTATCAAGTAAAAAAACGTAGCGAGAAAATGAGAAATATCGTCAGCAGTAGATGTAAAGACAAAGCACTCTATCTACGCACGATCATTTAGGACTATCGTGACACCGCTATCTAAATCCGTCATATTTGATGGATAGTAATACTAGTTATAATCCTCATAATACAGCTTTTCACAATTGTGTGATAAACCTATCTAAACAATAAGAAAAAAAAATATCAAATGTATTAAAAAATTACATGGTAATATTGAACATTGTTTAGTGCATATAAACTTGTATCACGAAGTTTCGTTCTATAATAAAATTACCTTATGAGTTATTTTATAGGCAATTCACCCAAACAAGTATGATTTGGGTCATTATGCAATTATATGAGTCAATATAATAAAACAAACGTTTAAAAGATGACAAGTGTAAACAATTTAAAGTTTCAACTGATTAAGCTTCAAAAATTGATCAATCGATCTATAAGTGGAAAAGTTCCATGAAGAAAGAAGAAACACAACATTCATTGCACGTTGTAAAGATATAACTTTTAGTAAATCAATCTGTCTCGCAAAGAATTATCGAAAAATACATGGTATGTAGTTTCATCATGCAAACCATACTCGCAGCCGGAATTCTCAACAATACCCATTCTGTAAAGTTGACTAACCAACATGCAGTGGCCCATCCGCAAACGTCACATGACAGACACTTCCATCTGGTGTATTCTTATTACATATATTAAACCATGGTTGCAAAAGGATAGATTGTTGGATGATTTATATCTAGAGCCCTTATACGTGTATACTACACCAGTTATATGCCAATCCAATGCCCATCGGTGCCAAGTATCATGTTTAATTTTATTTAAAAGATCAGTTTCTGGCTAATTTCAATCAAAAATTAATAGTCTTAAAGTGACATCTTATTTATTTAACACTTCATTGTAAAAACAATCTGGCGGGCTCATTGTCAGGTGACAATTTCTTCCAACCAACCAGACAAAAGTAAATAAAGGAAGTTCCATCCATCCATCCTGACATGTAACTCATGACTGAGCATCGTGACTCCCACGATTCCCTCCGACGACTCCTCCATCCATACCTGCAGTCCGCGGCTCGAAGGATAGTTTTTAAGGGTAGTCCAGTTGCATCTCTCACTTGGTCAGTTCGGATTCTTAAAGGAAGTTATACCATAATACATGGTTGCAAAAAATATTCAAATGATTATTCATCTTATTACATAGTATATTCATATTAGGTACATCTTATGTGTGACTCTCTACGTTATTCTTCTCCTCATATCTTGTCTGGTGACTCTTTTTTTCATAGTGCTACTCAAATGGTGGTCCGTCAACCAGGCCGGCGGTAACCGTAGTAGCCTTAAACCCGTAACTTTGATAAGGACGGAGTATATGTGGTACACATATTGTGTTTTCTGTGAATTCAATAAAACTATATTAAAAAACCTTTTTTCATACCCGCCTCACCTTAAAAAAATTTAGACGGTCCCTAGGTGATACTGAAAGATAAATCACTGGACTTCCATGCGGAAGGTTACCGGTTCGAACCCCGCGCTGTGCTACTCCCCACAACGGAGGGTTCGAACCGGTAACCAATTCGGGGGTATAAGGATACCGATGATATTTATTATTTCAATAAGAGGAAAAAAACATGCCGGTGTGCTGCGATCGCTTCACTTCGGTGTGCCATCGGATCCAGTATAGCGATGTGCTTGGTGAATTTGCTGAAGTGCAACGGCTCAATCGCTTAAAAAACAAACTCCACGGTACAGCTTCGCTTTCCAACAGAATTGAAATTGGAATGGCGAGGGGATCCTCGATGACGAGGCCCAGCAATGACAAGGTCTGAAATATCACAGGTGCGCCCCGCGAGAAAGTTTGAGTAGCACCGTTCTACAATAGATTATAAACGAAAGACATGGTAGTTCTTAATTCATTTTCTTTTTTTTTTAAGATCAAGTCAACCCATCTGAGATAATTTTTTTATTCCATTAGATTATAATTTGTTTGTATATCGATCTTCTTTAAGCCCCGTGTAGCTTAATTGTACTTAAAATAATACTTATCACCTTATGTGTATTCTATGTTTATTGTTCTCCCCTCCAATCATAAGTTTTGCATTATTTCTTCTACAACTCTACCTCCTAGAAAGATACGTTAAGCATTTTTACTTCTTCCACAGCTCTACCTCCTTCAATGACATGATGAGCATACTTACCTCTTCCACAGTTCTACTTCTTTTATTAATACTTTAACATTCGTTCTTCTTCTTCAGCTTTACCTCCTTCAATGCTACTATGAACATTCCTTCTTATTTTAATAACACTTGAACAATGTTTCTTCTTCCATAGCTCTTCCTCCTTCAATGACACGATGATCATTCTTACTTCTTCCATGGCTTTCCCTCCTTCAATGATACGATGATCATTCTTATTTCTTCCTCAGCTTTACCTCCTTCAATGATACGATGAACATTCTTATTTCTTCCACGGTACTACGTATTTTAATAACTCTTGAATATTCTTCTTTTACAACTACTTCCTTCAATTATAATTTGAGAATTATTTCCTCTTCTACGGCTCTTTCTCCTTTAATTATACGTTTAGCATTATTTCTTCTTCTATCGCTCTACCCCCCTCTGTCTTTCCTGCAGGTTGTATGTCTTTTTATTTGAAGATTTTTCTCTTATTGCAGCGGATACAGACATGCAGTTATCTGGCGCTGGCGGAGGGGGCGGGGTCGGGGGCGAGGGAGGCGCGGGCGCCTCGGCCGTGGTGGGGCAGCACTGCGCCATCTGCGGGGACCGGGCCACAGGCAAGCACTACGGCGCCGCCTCCTGCGACGGTTGCAAAGGCTTTTTTCGCCGATCCGTCAGAAAAAACCACCTCTACACATGCAGGTAACTTACATTTAAGCCCTAGATTGTCGATGGAGTTATGACATTTACTCAGCAAGTTGGTATTGGCTTCTTGTGAAAATCAGCCCAAGAACAGAGTTTTTTTCAAGTCGGTTTTAGATTTGCATGGCCTGTAACGCCACGAAGCGAATAAATAAACGCAATTAAAGGAGCAAAATCACCCCTATTGAGCATCCGTTAGCATATCTAAAAAATGTATACTTTATGGCATAGTTAGCAAGACGCCTGTCTTCCAATGCGAAGGGTACGATTTCGATTATCAATGGCAATAAATCTGCCAGGGTGTACTGTATACAACGAAAGTATAATATAATACAATACAATAAACTTCAAGAGCCAATTGAAGGCATCTCTGCTGTTAAAGACTTCAGTGATCTCAAACTGGGCCTAAACCTGAACAACGTATTTGTGTATTTATGTGCATGAAAACTTGAACTTATATGAAGTTGACCGTGTCACTGATTTCAGAAACTTCCTTTCCCGCTGTTATTTAGTCTGGGCGAGATGAAGTATTTCATGTCGTAGAATTTTGACTCAGTCCTGATCGACTGACACACAAAACAAATGTCGACCAGAAACTTAAACTGGGTCGGCCGTTGGTCGATCTTTTAGAGTAACCAAAATATTTATGCTACTCTAACATTGAAGTTATTCAGCTAAATTTGCCAACATTAAAAATCATGAGTGCCACTACGTTGAAAACTGTAACATATTAAACTGCACCTTAGGTAGACAAAGTAGTATTCTGTCACAGCAGTTAAGTATAAATGCAACGAATGCAAATCACGTACAAAGGCTTTGTTTTACACTGCTCTAAAAAAAATTTCTTTTTATTTTTTATACTAACTAAAGTATGTTTACTTTATGAATTTTGTGGCGCTTAATACAAAAAAATAGTTAAAATTCTGAATTTGCTCCGGTTTACAATTTATGAACCGGACATTTATGTTTTACATATATTATTTTGTGTTAATATGAGCGTATCTTGTTTACACGCGTCGTCTCTTCGCCTGCCGTTTAAACATTATCTAATTAGTTATTATCACATATAGGAAGATCAACAAAGTTTTATTTTGAGTTCGTCTTCCCTGGGTAAGTTTTCTGCGGTTTTTTTTTACCAAATATGTTTTTCTAAATATATGCAGATGCGGGGAAGTACCCGATCTAATAGCCGCAGCCACCACCACCTTCCCATCCTTACACTAAATATATGCAGATGCGGGGAAGTACCCGATCTAATAGCCGCAGCCACCACCACCTTCCCATCCTTACACTCAATATATATGCAGATGCGGGGAAGTACCCGATCTAATAGCCGCAGCCACCACCACCTTCCCATCCTTACACTCAACTTGTATATATTACATTTTTACCAAATATGTTTTTCTAAATATATGCAGATGCGGGGAAGTACCCGATCTAATAGCCGCAGCCACCACCACCTTCCCATCCTTACACTAAATATATGCAGATGCGGGGAAGTACCCGATCTAATAGCCGCAGCCACCACCACCTTCCCATCCTTACACTCAACTTGTATATATTACATTTTTACCAAATATGTTTTTCTAAATATATGCAGATGCGGGGAAGTACCCGATCTAATAGCCGCAGCCACCACCACCTTCCCATCCTTACACTCAACTTGTATATATTACATTGTTAACCTGTCAATAACAGTGGGCTCGAATCTCGAGTTATAGCGCCGCGCCCTTGAGGAGAGTCTGCTCTCGAAACGGCGATGTATAAATTGTCATTTTATTATTATTTTATTATAAGCTTTATTTTTCACTGCGTTTATGACAATTGGTGTCTACGTAATAATTGCTGGAAAATAATAAGCGGTTAAACCATCGTAGATTCCATTAAATAAAGCATTAAATCTGCAGCTCGCTTTTCCATATTACCCGTACTTTATGACCGTCTCACAGATACTCCACTCTACAGGACGTAGTAAGTCTTGTCGACCGAATCCTCATATTTTCTTTTTATATTGTTTTGTGAACAAAACAATCTAGAGCACGGGTTCCCAAACTATTTAATTGATGGACCCCTTGGCATCTGGTTAAATTGCTAGACCTAGCTAGATAAATTTACTATATAAATTTATATTTTTTTAATTGAATTTAAAAAATAAATATAGAAGTACACTTTTTTTATTTTACGAGTAAATGTCATAAAAACTTAAATAATTTATGCAATAAATGTAACATATACTATTTTATTTCGTCTTAATGCAAAGGATGATATTGCTTTTTCTTCGTCTAATCACATCACTGATGTCGGAGTCAATGTGTGAAAGTTTATTCCTTAGATCCGATTCCACTTCATATAATTATTTTTTTATATGTAGATGGTTGAAAATTATTTTTCACATAAATATTAGGTCAAAAAAGGCATCGAAGCATTTAAAGTTGCGTCTGCTTTATCCGAATATTCTCTCCTTGAAACGAGCCAAAAGTTGAACAAAGTGCTGTCTTTGAATATCGTTTTTTTTTTAGAGATCTGCAATAATTCGTTTTAAGCTAATGATCTCACTGACAGCTATATTAAATGAGTCTTGAATAAAATTTCTATTATCATTTGGATGTGGAAAATTACTGCTAAATAACTATTTCAAAGCTGGTATGTGATTTATGCCGTAATTTCTGAAAGAGTTCGCGGACACTTGGGGATATTGTCACAGACTCCCGGGGATCCGTGGACTCTAGTTTGGAAACAGTTGATCTTGAAGATTTATCGTCATTTGGTATTTTAAAGATGCACACGACATCCATATATCTAACACTTACAGGGAGGCAGACCGACCCATGCCACAGGACCAGCAACAGCAAAAGCACTGTCAGAATACTCCGCCGAATTGTATTGATTTTGAACTTTTTTTTTCGATGGTGATGAAATCAACTTCAAAGAAAAATGTAACGGAGAAATCTCATTAAGGAATTTGAATACAATGTAGCTTTTTTAGACATACATACATACCATCACGCCATTTCCCTGTCGGGGTAGACAGAGAGTATAGAGCGCCAGACTTTCCTATCTCGACACATCCTTAACCTCTTCGATATCCATACACCTTGTCATATAACTTCTACGATTTCTCTTACTTTCTACATTTCTTTCTTTCAGAATATCATTCACTTGATCCAACCATACTTTCCTTAGTATTCCTTTCACACGCCTTCCACCCACATTTGCACTATATATCTGTTTTTTTTTGTCTTTCTTCACTCATTCGTTCTAATCTCAGCTTTTGCTTTTCTTCATCTTACTCAACGCATCAGCCTTAAGTTCAAATTCATCCCAAATCACTTCATTCCGTGTTCTGTCATACGTTGTCACTCCATGTATTCTTCTCAATACACGCATTTCTACAGCATTTATTCGACTCCTCTCAGTCTTTTTCTTTTTAGAAAGTGGACTAACATGACATTATTTATTACTACGATATATCAGTCTAGTAGCTGCATTGAAAGGTGCGGTGCATTTACGAATTAGACATGCCAAAATAGGTAGAATTACAATAATCCAGATGCGACAAAACAAATTAATTTTTAAGCATTTTTATCTATTTTGTTGGAAGACATCGACGTAAAAATGTGAGCTCTCTAAGACCATATACGAGTAAGTCTGATGAGACTAAGAAAAACCTATGAATTAAAAACAGTCAAGGATAAAACAATCCGTTTATTTGCAGAAGGTCCTGTAGACAATCTGTTACATAATTAGACATGAACTTATATCTCACCTCTCAGGATAAATGTATTAATTATTGTTGCTTTGATTTCATAGCCCATTGCGTACATTTGTGTGCATTTAATGACAGCAGAGTCATTTACCACGTTTTACTGGCGTATTTTATTTGAACCGCGATGTCAAGGCGTTACAGAGTGCTTGTAATTATATTCTTTACTTGGGATTACCATTATTTAATTTTTCTTTGATACACAAAGCGCTATGAAATTTCTAATATTTATGAATGGTCGTAAGATATTCCCCATACAACTAGGATACAATAAATAACCTTTGTGTACATACATGTATTTCATTTTACCACATGTGTAAGCAGAAAGAACAGATCTCCACATTTTTTTATCTAGACACATTATTTTCGCTTCTTCTACATTCATACATCTTGTAACGTAAACTATTTTATTATTATTGCTTAATTTACTCAGCCAACCTTTTCCAGGCTCACCACGCATTTTTGACTTGCGTATTCGTTTAGTTAGTGATTCGTTCTTCTCATATTACCAAATGGTCTTAACACTTAACACTTCATTTGGTTTGATTTAAATATGCTCAGGTTTTGGGTGTTGAAATAAAATCGTACTACTACCTTGATCAAAAAGTTTTAGGACCGGCCACTGTGTGGCGCTGTCAGTCACCCGATTGGATTTTTTTTTTGTTGTTAGGTTACCACATCTATCATTGACCCATCCCTCCAAATTTCAACGTCATAGCTTGACATTTGTAAAAGTTACGCTGTACTGAGTACATCTACCTTTGTGCGTGTTTTCGATTTTTTACAAGTCTGAAAATGGCATCAACTGTGCATCAACGAGTTTGCATTAAATTTTGTGTGAAAAACGGATTTAACGGTCCGCAGACCTTGGAAATGTTGGATAAGTGTTTTTTGGTGGCACGAACGCTTCAGAAGTGGTCGTGAGTCGGTCGAGGATGACGAACGCAGTGGCAGTCGAAAACCGATGAAAACATTGATAAAATCAAAGAAATGTTGGCCGAAAACCGCAAATTGACCATCAGAGAGTTGGCAGAGGACTTGAACATCGCTTATGGATCCGCTCAAGACATTTTGGTTAGTGATTTGGGCCTCAGACGTGTCGCTGCAAAACTGGTGCCGAAAGACCTCAATTTCATGCAAAAAAAGGACCGCGTTGAAATCGCGAAAGACATGATTTCCATGAGTTTTTGACCAAAAACAACACCACTACTATCCAGCAACCTTCGAATTCACCTGATCTGGCTCCCTGCGACTTTTTCCTGTTCAACCAACTTAAAAAACCGCTTCGCGGAACGCGTTACAGCACCCGAAAGGATGTCATGAAAAAATCGAAGACGGCTCTGATGGACATACCGAAAATTGAGTACCAGCGGTGTTTCGAGGATTGGATCAAGCGCTGGCGTAAGTGCGTTGCAGTCGATGAGGAGTACTTTGAAGGGGACCATGTCGATTTTGATGAATAAACTTGTATTTTCGATTTTATGAATAAAGTCGTAAAACTTTTTGATCAAGGTAGTATATATTTTTCCTAAGAGTTATCAAATCTCACAAGTGACTGCAGCTTGGACTTGTTAGATGAACTTATTGGATTGTTTATGTGTGAATTTCGCAGGTGTAAGTCATCTCTCTCAGAACAGGGAATGATCCTAGTGAGATGGCTAATATAGATTGTTCTTTTATAAACATTTAAATAAATAACTTTAATTTGTATTGTATTGTACTACACTTTCGTATACTCATTACCATGTGGCAATGTTTTCCAACCAACTAGAAAGGTTTTAAAAAGGCCTTAAGTGAAAACCAGACTGGATTCCTTTTTAAAAAATCTATTTTTCAAAAGGAATCGAACCAGCAATGCCCTGGTTGGGTTTGCTGCCGAACAATTGTTGAATGTTGATTTTTCTTGTTTTCACTCAAAACATGTGGAACCCAAGCGCCGAACTTCTGGACTTTTCCCATTGATTTAAGATGGCGTTATACAGTCATGTGACTACAATTCATCTGCTCAGCCAATTCTACGGTGGTTTGAAGGGGATCTTCATGAATAATATGGTTTAAGCGGTCCTCATCAAAGTCCACTGGTCATCCGGAACGCTCCATGTCTTTCAGGTCGAAATTACCGTCTTTGAAACGCAAAAACTATAGACGAGCTGTCCTTTCATTCATAGCATCTTCACCGTACACTTCGCAAATATCGCGAGCAGCTTTGGCAGCTTTATTCCCTCGATTGAAGGCGAACAGAAGGAGGTGTCGAAAATGCTCACATCGTCTACTTAACATTCCATTTTGAAGGCTTCTAATCAAATAAAATAATCTACGTAACGTAAAAGCAAACACAATATCTTGTAATGCAGAAAATTTTCTTTCGAATGACATATGACATTTACCATTTTGTTTTACTTTTGGTGCTCATTTTTAAATTGAAAAAAAAAAAACGAACACAACTTATGTTACCTAACACCCAATAAAAAAATGAACTATAAATTAATAATATCGTTTATACTGACACGATAGTACGCTTGACTGAACATTTGGACACAACTTATGTTAACACCTAATATATTATACTTTTTGCAATATTAGATGTAATGTCCTTATAACCTTTTGCACAATTCCACATTACACTCATTATTTTCTCAAAATTCAGTGGAAGTTCATGTAACATTTGAGATGAAGGAGATTTTTCTCAACAATGCTCTTATGACAATCCCTTTTCCAGATTCAATCGCAACTGTGTGGTGGACAAAGACAAAAGGAACCAGTGCCGATACTGCAGACTTAGGAAATGTTTCAAAGCAGGAATGAAGAAAGAAGGTAAGAAACTGGTTCTTTTATTTAACCGCTTTCTACAAATTTTAATAACTTGAAAAGCGTTTTTTCCATGACCTGTTTGGTTCGGGGACTCATGATATAAGTTGCTCTGAATAAGTATGCAGCAGTTTGAACTATTGTGTTGGTATGGTGACCTGTGGAGCAACAATGACACTCATTTCTATTCAAATCAGTTCACATTATACAAGTACCTTCATAAGAAAATTTGCTTCATAAAATCAATTATTGACACTTCTCATCTAAGTCATACGTTAATAAACTCAATATTACACTTTAAATAAATCATACCCCGGAGTAAAATCATCTTTAGTTCCAGATGAATCTCAAAACTTTCAATAAATCATAGCGCACTGTTTAAAGTTTTAAACATGGTGTGGCTTTGTTTTCTTTTGCCATTAAAATTCTTGATCTTATTCCAGTATAATCCGTTTCATCTTCAGTAATTATTTTATCGATCATTGTGATAAATGATCTTCGCTAAGACCCAAAGAAATTATACTGCTGCTACCATTATGAAACTATCAAATCATCCATGACATGCTCCAAATTTTCCCCTTTCTAAGCCTTCATACGAAAGGTTTTGTTTTATTTTTAATAAGTCTGGTTTAAAGAATCAGTGAAGGTTTAATCATCTACTCCAATCAACAAAAAGTTTTTCTACAATACACATATATCCGTTTTTATCTTTATCAAGAGCTTAAAAAGCTATAACTTTGACTCGAGCGAAATAATTTCACTTTTGTGGTTATTCAAAGATCTCTGTATTATAGTACAAAGCACCATAATTCGGAGTGCCGTTAGTCAGGGTATATCTGTATTTATTTCAAAACCACCATCAGCATCAAGAATATAAAAATATCTTCAGAGATTTCAGATTTTCACAGTTGTAAGACACCTATGGTTGTGCGCTCTATTTCTTTTAGTGCTTGTTTTTTTATCAGGGTCTACAGTCTACTTTTTTGTAAGAAATTGCCACATGATAATAACCTGCCGCTGTAGACAACAAGTCTAATATAATACAATAGATTAAGTCATCTTCGGCGTACAAACACAGAATGTGTGACTCCTGAGGACTGTGTGATCGTACAGAATCGTAAAGTTATCTTCTTGAAATTATAATACGCAGTGCGTAATAATTCCTAAAACCTCATTTTCCAATCATAGAAAATCTATCAATTCCTAATACAGTATTTATGGCATAGCACATTTTACAACCAATATATATTTGCAGTGTATATATTTGCAGTGAAAGCGCATGGTGACATCCATATACATAATGATTGTATGTTCCTCTCTCCATAAGAATCTCTTTAGTTTAAAGAAGGCATGTCAAAATCATTTCTTTAGACGGTATGTGCATTTAATTTATTGTCAGCACAACTCTTCTTAACAGTGGATTAAAAAATATCTTTACAGCAATAGTCGCTGATGACACAGTGTTTGCAAGCTATAATGGCTATTGTGTGCACATTTCTAAAAACTTACGCTGAAGTGGCTGCATGCCGAGTGCAGTAAACATGTTGTATGCTCAAAGCTGACCTTGTGACATGGCACTGATTTGCATAAAGAAATTTGCATAAAGCATAAATTTATTCAAAAACCCTCTGATTTTATGTGCCTTTGTGGCAACGTGTGCTTTCAAGTCAATCATTTTGAATAATATTGTCAATGGCATAAAGGTGTTTCATAATATGAGTTGCTTCATTAAAAAAGGCCTAAAGGATAGAAAATAACTTTATATCAGAGATACTCGGAGCTCTGCAGATTTTAATTACCTTAGACAGTGAGGTGAATAGGAATGAAATGTCCATTATCCTTTTTGCCAGAACTTTTTTTCTATCTTTGAAAATATGCAATTAATTTTCGTACCTAATTAGAATGTGTTCAAAAAATATTGAAACGATCCATTCTGCTACACCTTTAACACATCGATCAATAAGTCCCGGGACTAACCTACAGATGGCGCCTCTAATAACAAATCCATACCATTGTCAGTTAGTACCAACCTTTAGAAGTGATGTGTCAAACTTTCATGACATTCCGACATTGTGTCATTGACGCTACTTTTGCTATTTTCAAAACAATGGAAAAAACCGAATTTCGTGTGTTGATAAAACATTACTTTTTAAAGGGAAAAAATACCGTTCAAACTCAGCGATGGCTTGAAAAGTGTTATCCGGGCTCTGCTCGAAATATGGTATATTCAAACAATCCATTTTTCCAACATGGAAGGTATTCAGTATTTTTTTGTACCTAACTTGAGTATATTCAAACAATCCATTTTTCTACAATAACTCGGAAGATATTCAGTAATTTTTCGTACCAAATTTGACTATATACAAACTATCCATTATTCTATTTTCTTACTTTGAAAATATTAATATAAGATTGAACATGTCCAAAATATGTTTAAAAATCCCATTTTGCCAGAACTTTTTTCTAGCTTTGAAAATATTTTGTAATTTTTCATACAGTGTAAGTAATAATCTTACATTGATTAAAAATTAATTGTGTCAAAATATCTCTGTGGAATAATATTATATCTTCTCTATAAAGTGTTCAAAATGGCGACCTCTATGATGCTTGTCTTCCACCCAGATGATTTTAATGTTTGATTCCCTATGGTAACCAAAAAAAGCCCAATCTGGTTTACTTTTTTGACTTTTTATGGAGACATGCTATTGTCCCTCCTCCGCCCATACTGTCTCTAGGAACGAATTAGGTCTCCTTATAATACAATTGTACATTCATAATAAAATTTAATTTAGTCAATAATATGATGAAAGAACTGCCTTCAAAGGAAAGACCCTACTCTGCTGGTGCCACACCAGAGTATGAAAAGGTTAAAAGTGGCTACAAGAGAAGGTCAGATTCCACAGAGATAGGGGAAATTTAAATGAAATGAAAAAAAAAACAAAGAAAGAAAAATTTAAACATTGATATTTTTTTACTTTCCTGTAATAATGCCAATTTGTACAACAAAAACCGTGATCTAGGTGCCTACTATAATGGTTTTAAAACTCAAACACTGAAGAAATTTATATCCTCCAATGTCATCTCATACATTTCAAGGAATGTATGAGAAGTGACATACAAATTAGTGGAAAAAAATTATAAAATGAATACTCGAATAATTTTTGTATTCATTTCACAGTTTGGAAACAGAGAATCAATCCCAATATATTTTATCAAATTGTTATTTATTTGTGTGCTGAGATTTATTGAACTCCCAGTCTTTGGGGCAGGTTTTTAAGAGCCGCCTCGTCTTTTAGTCCTATATTTTTGTATTAATTTTGATGAAAATTAAGGGTAAAGTAGCAGTAACGAATTAAAATAAAATAATAAAATGCCAGTAAAAAAAATTTATGTTATCTTTTTAGATAAGTGGTGCAACACTGAATCGGTTGACTTGTGCTTACCTCATATTGACAATGATTATAATTTATAAAAAAATACATCAAATTTTTGTTGTCATGGAAACACATAATCCATTTTTTAAATACTCGTATTTAACAAAAAAAATTAAAACCTTCAATGTGCAATCAATTATATCATAAATGTATTCTATTGATATTTTATGAGTTCCTTAAAAACAAGAGTTTAATATAAACAACGATTTACGTGTATAATTTAGATTTCATACACGAGGAAAAGACAACCTCTGTAGTCTAGTTGATAAGACACCTGTCTTCCAAGGTTTTGCAGTTTCAATTCCATGGTAAAGGTTATACGAGAAAATTTTCTGCTCTACAAGATATTGTGTTTGCTTTTACGTTACATATATTATTTTATTTGATTAGAAGCCTTCAAAATGGAATGTCAAGTAGACGATGTGAGCATTTTCGACACCTTCTGTTCGCGTTCAATCGAGGAAATAAAGCTGCCAAAGCTGCTCGCGATATTTGCGAAGTGTACGGTGAAGATGCTATGAATGAAAGGACAGCTCTTCGATGGTTTTTGCGTTTCAAAGATGGTAATTTCGACCTGAAAGACATGGAGCATTCCGGACAACCAGTGGACTTATCTGTATCTCACTGAGGACAAATTATTTCTCTGAGATTAAAAAAGTCTATAGTCTATCAAGCATTATAAATAGAAAGATTTTAAATTTAGTCTCTTTGTATTGAAGTTCCTTAATGGGATGTCCTCATATCTTTCGAATCTGTCTGAGATATATTCTTTCAGAGAGGAGTAGAACTTTGAAGTTTACTTCATCTTCATCCAATGAATTGATCGTAGAATGGTCTGCCTCTAAGTGTTTGAGATATGGGTAGCGTGTGCAGCTCTTACCGAGTATGGTTTTCTAAACATATGAAGATTCGGAGAAGTGTCTAATCTAACGGCTAGTCTCTACCTTGCTATCCTTACGCTCAACTTATTTATATATTTATTCATCTGTCAATAATAGTGGGTTCAAATCTCAAGTTAGAGTACCCTAGAGGAAAGTTTGCTCTCTAAACGGCGCTATATGAATTGTTCTTTTATTATTTGAAGCACAAGGTGGGAAGTCTAAGAACCTTAAGAGCATATATGACAATATGGATGTGGATGAAACAGAAACTGTGTGCATATATATATATAGACATGTCGAGATTTTTCTAAAGGGGTGTGATATTATGTGTGTTTATGTGTTAAGTATTTAGTAACATTTTCCCGATCCCAAGTAAACACGCATTGTGCATATAGTTAATATTTGTTTAAATTTTCTCACCTGCCAAATTATCACCGTTCTCAAAATATTTTTTGCAAACATTATCTTTAATTTGTGCACCTCTTTTTATTTACAATAAATACGAAGTTGAATTTTGTAAATTGATAAAACCATATTGTTTGATCACATACATTGAACTTTTTTGACAGTTTGTTTTAAAAACTATAACCTGCCTGATCGCCAGTCTTCTAAAAATACTTATATAATATGTTCAGTGTCACTCCAACAACGTTCTTCGAATTGACATGAATTTGGTGTATTACTTTGTGTCTATATAAATTCAGTTAAAAGGTGATCTAAGAACCGTACAGAACCTGCCAAGAATTGAACACAGAATACCTATATACTGCTCTGGCATCTTAACCATTCAACCACTAGTGATGATCTTGCACTCAATTAAGTTTTTTCAACTTTAAGAAACACAATATATAGACTTTCTATTTCTAAAAACCAACATTGCTATTTTGAGCGTTTCCCATACAAACATTGTGACACATATCAATGATATCCAAAGCAGAAGTCGGCAATGCAGTGGAGATATTTGTTGCACCCTCATTGGACTAGGCAATTTACATAAAACAAATTTAAAGTTTAAAATTTAAAAAAAATTCAATAATTGACATCAGTTTAAAAGGTATACAAATATTATGCGCTCTTGGAAATTTTGAAAATTTGTGTTTCGTCCTCTATGGCAATAAGGTTACCAACCTCTGTCCAAAAGAATTGTTTAAATCAAGATTTTATTTATTTCCGTAAAGAATTGAAAATCTGGAATTATTGTATTGAAAAGTCAGTCAAGTTTGAAAATAATAGATAGAATAATATTGATAAATATATTAACATTATTTTCTAACAATAGATGTTAGCTTCTTACTTTCCTATTCGCAATTTCATTAAAAAAATGAACAACAATACAATATCTTGAAAAGATTTATCAATTTTTCAAAACATTATAAGCCAACTTTTTTTCAAAGGTCATATAAATGCTAATCAAAATAATAGTAGAGTCTTAAATTGCTAATTGTTTGTTCAGCTTAGCGCATATCCGTCTAGATCTCGAATAAAATGTTACATGCAAAATTCAGAAATCCATATTTCTTTAAGAGGTAGAGATTATGAATTTGTGTGCTTGTGTACTCAAAATTCAAATACTACTGAACCAATTTCAATGGAATTTTGATCTTTGAAGTTATGTTACATGCTTTTACATGATGAGATTAAGTAGGCAACATAAATGTTAAGAAAATTGGAGAAAAGCACACTCACACTTTAAATTAAATATGCTGGCTAATATGTCCGAGATATATCAAAACAATGTAATAAAGAACTGTATAATGAAATTAGTTCTACAAAAAAGACACTAGTAACATATACCTAAGTCTTCGCAAAAAGCATATTTCTCCTTTCGTTGAATTTCATAGCTTAGATGATAGGCTGTCCCTCGTCATCGAGTATGATTATCAGACATCTGTGTGTGTTAGTAAATTTAATCAGCTGCAGTATTTTGTTAGGCAGAGATTTATATAGTAATATTATTGTATTGCTGTGCTAGTGATTTAAGAATCTATTGTAATAATAGGGAAAAAGTTAAATAAAAGCTGGACAATAAAAGCAGACTAACCTACTAAATACATCTCTCCCTTATGGAGCAAGGAAAATGTATCAATGCATTCAGAGGGCAAGTGTATAAGTGAGGGCTTCCATCTGATACGATCATCTTATTTCATCCATAAACACATCTTCCTATGTTTTCTTTGTAGGTCTTTGAAAGGAGGTTAATTGTATACTTGATTACTTTGCAGCGGTGCAGATAGAGCGAGATAGAATAAGTTGCAGAAGGCCCAGCTATGAGGAACCAACTCAGGGCAATGGATTGTCAGTTGTGTCGCTGCTCAATGCTGAAATGCTCTCAAGAAAAGACATGGACGTATTAGAGGTGAGAATCTAACAATTTGCTCCCAAGTTTTGGCCATAAATGTCATTCAACTGCTTATTTAATGTCAATATATAATTGGAAACTAATAACTAGTTATTTTAGGAATTACTTCTTTCGGAAGTTTTGAGACAGATTATGTGGAACATGTGAGCTCTTTTTGTTGTAAAATTTTATAGAAAAATTTATCCTTAATATAACAGTGGTACAAACAATAGTTAATTAATTTGATTGTAGATATTGTAGATCCAACTCCGTAAAGGAATAATTGAAAAAAAAAAACAATTCCAAATAAATCAATTAGTATTGCTTTTATGCAGAAAGTTGTTTAGTTAAATTTGGCCTAACTTGGATGTTTCCCTAGTTATAATCTTTGATCTTTCCTTACATCTTTTTCATAAAACCATAAATTATGCTTCCAACTTTAATTTTGGTGTAGGGAATTCAAAATTATGTTTCTTTTTTTTGTTTTTCTGGTGATTGGTACCTATATACGCTAAAATAAATTTTCCAACATCCTCTAATTTCAACTAAAATTTAAATTAGGACCCTGATAAATAACAATCAGAGCTTAGAATGTGAAGTATTTAATTACAAATGTATCAGAAAGATATATTTTAACACCACCATTTCTGATTGTGTGATATAATATATCCATTTCAGTAAAGAGATGTTTCTGAGTGAGGATATTTCTACTCAGTTTCTGCATGTGGACATTTTTACTCAAACAAATTCAGCACAAAACTGTCTCCGTATAGAATACTGTTTCAAATAAATATATCCTTATGTAGATATTTCCAGCTCAGAAATAGTTCTGAATAACAGAACATGTAGAACTGGTTGTATTGAAACGTAAATGTATACATTCTTTTAAATTGTTAGTAAAAATTACCTGCTTATTAATTTGAAATATTATGATACATTCTACGTTATTTATCTATCCATCTGAAATGAAGTCTGAAATTAATTTCAAAATATACTGTAGTTAATTTGCATAAAGTTAAAATTCAAAGAATATATTCAATGAAGACACTTAGAGATGAAAAAAGCAAAAATGTTGGCGTGAATGCTAAGAGAAAGAAATAACTAAATATTTTCGAAGGATGTAAGTAAGATGCATGGATATAGGTGGTATATGTGGTATTAAAACTATGTGAAGTGAGGGTTTGTTTGAGATGGGAGGAATATTTTGAAGAGCTTTATGAGAGTGGTAATGATGACAGAGACTGTTACTTCATTAAATGTTGAGAACTTGGAAAGTGTGAGTTAAATTAGCATTAAAGAAGCACAACTGGTTGTATGAGGCATGAAACAGGAACAAATGGGTGATGAGAAACTGACAAAACAAATGAACAATGTTAGTATGAGTGGTAGAGATGTGGAAGAGGAGAAAGAAGAGTTTCTGTCCTTTCTATCTAATGTAACAGGGAAATGATGTATCGATTTCGATCATTAACAATTTTTCAAGTGCGAGCGAATACAGAAATACAAGATGATACAATAAAATACACAAATATCAAAACACTAACATGATTCATACAATCTGCTGTCAAAAAATAGTACATATGTACTATCGTACATAACAGGGCAGGGGCCAGAAGGCCCAGAGCCGTATGTCATGCAAGAAAAAAATATGATATACTTCATTATCACATTTCAATGGGCATGCTTACATACCTCAACACACTCCTCATTTCACTAAATTTGTCAGATAAATATTGTAAATTCCGTTTCACATAAAAATTTTAATATCCATTCTATAATAGTAACAATTACACATTTTTTTATCTCTTTAGTTTTTTATCATAGATAATAATAATTCATTGTTGTGTTGATATTTTTTTTCTGTACTCATTGAACCAGAATACACGTTTTATACATTAAAATTTTCTTTACTTTTCAATTGTCTTTGAACATTTGAGAACCTTTAATTATCCAATTATTGGCATTAATTTGTATAAATCGATTACTTTATCACATTTACATATAAATATTCTTATTGCAAGGAAATTATCATATTTTATTTATCATTTAAATCATGGGTGGCCAACCTTTTCAGCAGCCGGGCCAGATTTTAGAAATGAGATTTCCTACCGGGCCATACAACAAAATTTCTTTTATTATTCAAAGCAAACAAGAAATATGTTGTTTTTTTAAGAAGATATAACAAAAATGAGAATCAAACATATTTATTAGATTAGAGTTAGGCAATACAAAAAATAATAATAAAAAATAAACAAAGTGCATCAATGTTGATAACGATTGATGTTGTTGTTACACGCAAAAAGGTTTTCCAAATGCTCATCAGTGATTCGTGTTCTCATTTGAGATTTAATATGCTTCATTCGACTAAAAAGCTGTTCACACGTGTAAGTGTTTCCAAATAGTGAAATCATCGATAGAGCATGTTTGTAAAATGCAGGATATTTCTCCTTGTCCAAATATGTTTTGTAAAACTCTTCCAAATCAACCTGATTGAATTTCTCCTTTAACTGTGCATCACAACACATTTCACAATGTTCCATTTGTAAAATTCCTGGCAATAGATTCACGTCTTCGGAGAATGGCGTTGCAAATGCAGCAAAAAGCACACGATGCTTTTTAAAATCTTGAAATCGGTTTTAAAATTCCAGGTTCAAGTCGGATATCAACGAAACGTATTTATCCGCCGCTATTTGTGTGACGTCTGGCTGCAATAACAATGTAGGAAAGTGAGTGAAGATTTTTGTCCTTAACTGTTGTTCCCAAAGCCCAAGTTTCATTTGGAATGCGGAAATAAGATCATACATGTTATTAATTAGTTGATCTTTTCCTTGTGGACGAGTATTAACAACATTTAAGTGGCTAACTATATCGACCAGAAATGCAAAGTCGCTAACCCACTCCTTGTCTTCAAATTCTGGGATATTTTTTGACTTGCTTGCGAAGAATGATTGTATTTCTTGCTTCAAATCAAACACTCTTTTCAACACTTTGGCACGGGTCAGCCATCTTACTTCTGCATAAAATGTAACGTCATTATACTCTGAATCCAAAGACTTGAGAAACTCTTGGAACTGACGGTGATTCAACCCCTTCGACTTAATAAAGTTCACTGTTTTGATGTCCAACTTCATGACATGATCCATTTTAAGGGACTTGGAACATAAATTCTCCTGATGAATAATGCAATGAAAATTTAGCATCGAAGTATTATCAACTTTGCAGGCCTCATTTTCAATCAATTTTACTAAACCTTCGTGTTTCCCAACCATTGCTGGATCACCATCTGTTGTTAAGCCCGATAGGTTGTTGAGTTGTAACGAAAAGCGATTCAATGTCGATGTAACAGCTCCTAACAAATCTCGTGAGCAAGTAGTGTCCTTAAGTGGATACAGTGCCGCTAATTCTTATATTTTGTTAAAATGGACATCAACGCCCCTGTTAAAATGGGCATCAACGTTGTGATTGTTTGTTAACACGAATATACCATAGAAGAAATTGTCACGATAGTTGAATCAATGTACTGAGATACTTCCATATATGGGATATGATACGAACTACGCACGATAGAATGTTCTTTTGGTGGTTTTATGTACACTTAAAGAAAAAAATGTGTGCATATGCTCCGCGGGCCACAAGTAGACACCCAGCGGGCCGCACGCGGCCCGCGGGCCGCGGGTTGGCCACCCTTGATTTAAATCATGCAAATGCTCTGTTACACAGAAATTTTTACAATATAAACAATATTCAGCTAAAATTACCAACTACTCATTTTACTTAAAATACAGCACTCAAAAAATGCAAGATGTCAAAACTCATCTTATTCATGCCAAAATAGAATTTTTCAACATTTTTTTATTTGATTTAAAAGAGTATACATAGAAAATTTTATTGTTCTACTTGCACAGATTCTCATCACATTTAAAATTTGTTTTATTTTCCCATGTTTGTGAAGAGGGTATTGTAAGATCTCCTGTAATTAAAAAATCATTTCTATCACTATAAACTTTATCTCAAATAATAGCTGTGAACTATTATACGAATATATGAAGGAGGAACACCAGTGTCGAGTGATCTACTCGTACCGTAAACTATTGAAAATCAAATTCTAGAACAGATATGATTGCAATCTTTTTTCCATGGGCCACTTTGGCAGTCTCGTCATATCTATGAGGCTTTTAGATTTTCTAAATGTGTTACAAAGGATGAATATTTATTAAAAATATTCAAACTTTGAATAAATGAAGGGGCGGCTCGTGACTTTAAAAACAGGTGGGGCATGATGAGGCTGAAGAGTTCCCCTGCCCCAATTTTTTTTTTTCAAAAAAAAAATTAACTGTATATATTTTTAGTACAGTGAGGTCGAACCAAGAAAATACTAAGAATTATCAATTTTTTTATTACGAAATTAAACAAAAATATTTTTTATTTAAATATAAACATTAACAAAACTATCATTATAAAAAAAACATGTATTTTTCACAAAATCATATGAAAATATTTTTATTAACGTATAAAAATTAAATAAACAAAACTCTAATTATAAAAATATGAATTTTTCACAAAATCAAATGGAAATCGTTTTTATTAATATAATACATGAACATGAAAAACAAAAAAATAAACGTCGCTCATTACAGTGCGGGGCAGGCATGCTCCTGCCCCAAACAGACCTTTACGCAGTAAAGGAAAAGCCACCTTCTGTATACGGTAATACGGAACATTTCTCTTTACCTCCACTCACTAACCAAACACTATCAGATCTCGCGTCAGAGCAACTGCTAAACTGAAGCTAGCAACCGCGTGACCACGGCAGATACAAAACTGCCCCGCCGCAACTCGTTTAGTTGTATGCGTGCATCGTATTTCGTACTTCGTGCGAGTATATATTTCACACCTACTTACCAGTAATAAGTTAATATTGTTTTTATTCAAATATTTATAAATCATTACGTGCAAATAATATTCCGAAGAACTAAGAACAATTATAATTATACCAATAATAAAAATACGATTCAAATGTGTGTGGGGCAGTGCCCCGGTTGCCCTTAAAGACGAGCCGCCCTTGAATAAATGTAATAATATATTATAAGAACATTTTTTTCAAAATAAATTCCATGTTAAGTTTAGCCATCGTCAAGATTTATTGCCCACATTAACCCTTCAGGCACGTATGACGTGCACCGCACGCGCAACAAAACTCCCCACAGGGACGTATGACGTGCACCGCACGCGCACTAAAAATCCCACACATTGATGGACGAAAACAGTGCCCTGTTTTATCATCTATTTAAAAGAGCAATAGTTTAACAGTTTCGTTCAAATAACTCAATTACTATAAAAAATAGATTCAAGCTTTAGTTGTAAATACTTTTTTTTTATTCTAAGAAATCGCTGTTCGCTTTTATTCGAAGAAATGCAAGCTAATATAAAAATACTTGGAAGTCAAATGCAGCCACAAAAATCTCATTGATTTTATTAACTTCTCGTACAATGAATGTCGTAAAAATATATAATTAACGTTTTATTTTCAAAACTAAAATATTTGTACACAAATATTGTGGGTAACATAAACTGTATGTTAATGACATATGGCCCAAGTGCGGCTCGCACTAATCCCCACGTAAAATATTTGGCCCTGTTACAACAAAAGGTTGCCGACCCATCATCTAAACTGATTAAAAAAAAAAAGCATTCCAGTGGTTCTAAAAGTGTTAATTGAATTAAATTATGCTATAAAACCTTATATAAAATATTAATATAAATTTTATCTCTATCTCCATAAAAAAAATGGAACGTCCCTGGGATTGGAAATATGTTTTAGACATATGAGCCTGAAGGGTTAATAGTACTATTGAAGTACATTTTTAATGAAATTAGTGAAAACATATTAATTACTCCTGGTTTTAGACCTTATAGTGAGTCATTCACATTCATATAGCAGGATGATGAAATTAACATAAATTTTAGAAAAATAAAAAAATATATATACATAGTCAAACAAGCAAATTTTTTTTTTCTTTCAACACTGCTTTCCCAATTTAAGGTAATAAATTTTTATAGAATAAAAAAAATATATTTATAAATATATTTACTGTCAAAATAAACTTATGTATTATCAATAACCTCACAGGTGTATAAAATTATTTCAGTTTGAATAAATTATATATTTTTTTACATATATTCAAAATTAAATTTTATTGTACATTTTTTTAAAGGTAGTTTTCTTCACAATTATATAAAATGCAAAATTAGCATGTCATTAATAAAACTTGCGAATGATGTTAACAGCGTTTCTTATCGATATATTTTATCGAAGTATAAAACAACCAAAAAAATATAAACTTATTACTGATGAATAAAACCAAATCTGATTCCTTTTGATACTCTTGAATGCATCAGCACTTATGATTTTATGACTATGAATTAATTAAATATAATTACAGCAGTAAATTCCCCAGAACATGTTGTTTTTAAAGAGTAGGTGAATGAACCGCAATTCAAATAAAGAATTGTAAAATAGGTCTAATGTGTGAAATCTACCAAATTTTTAATAGTCTTCACTTTCAAAAAAAAATAAATAGTTAAGTTAAATGGTGTAGGTTAGTATGTTAATCCCTGCATGTTTCTTGCACATCCCTCCGCATTTGTTTTCCTTGGGAGATGGTCAAAATATTAATTAACATTATACCCAGAAAGTAAATCATCAACCTTTTGGTGGAAAGAAATCAATCCTACTATTTTATTTTAGACTCTTAAAGCAATTAAATCGTATTAAAAGAATCGTATCAATATTAAGATATTTTTTCTTATATGTAAAAATTTCATTTCAATAAAATTTTAGATTCTAATTCTTATTCCACCATTTCACAAATGCTAATTAAGGCTTTACATGTCAATAAATGCAATTTAAAAATCTTTTACTCCTATTATCTAATTATAGTAACTATTTTCATTAACTCGATGAATCTGTTAAAATTTCTTTAATGCTTTAAAGGAAGATTTATTGAAGAGTCTAAAATAACTCATATCCCGTCATATCACAAACGGGAATCAAGAACCTATTTCGTGTTTGCGTCAAATGTGTTAAAAATAATATGTAAGAGTTTATGTACCCAGTTTTCTGTCTTGTTAAAAAGTTAGCACTGTGGTGTTTTTGAGTACGTTATTTTATAATTTTCAAGAAAATGTATAAATGAAAATATGTAATTTCAATAGTATAAAATAATTTATAACTGCCAGTTTGATTATTATTTGATTGACTCAAATTAGTCAAAATGTGTGTAGAAAGTAATGGCACATAAGACAAATGTATTTTCTTTTTTTATTTATGCAATTTACATTGAAAAACCTTTAGATGTAGTAAAGGAAAAACTTGAACTCTTTTTATTTTTAAAATGAGGTATGACTTAGCTTCCTCATTTTGACAGCCCTGATTTCATATTATAAATTCTGAACACATGGACTTCTTAAGCATGCTCTAGTTTCAATCTCATCTGAGACCGAGACCATGGTCCGTCTGAATTTAGGAGGAACTTTATATAAATGTTAAAATAAATCATACTTGAAGAGATACTGCATAATAAAACAGTACTATTCAAATTACATTTTTCTAAACCTGAAAGGTAAAGGTAAAGGACCGTGCAATATTTTTATAATTCCGCTAGAAGTATAGAAAATATATTTTTAAGACTATTTGAAAATCTTAGACAAAATATCTCTGTTAACATATTTGTGTTTTATCAAAAGAACAAACAACGATTTACTGAAATATCCATAGTAAATCCAAAACACATTTTATGATCAGTCAAATTGAACATAATGTTATGAAGATTGATAATTATTCAACTATCAGTAATCTAGCCACATACTTGGAAATACGGTTCATGATTCCCTCGGCATAGCATTAATGGTACAACTAACTGCATGTAACTCATGTTGGTGATCAGAGCTCGCATAACTTCCCGTACTCGGGGCACGATCAACTGCCATCGAGCACGACCTCGCCCCCGCCAAGCTCTGGCAAGATAGTGACAACCGACCTTTCCGCGCAGATGTGCGGCGCGGGCAGCGACTATGACTTGGCTGGCAAGCAGCTGGCCAACATCAACGATGTCTGCGAGTCCATGAAGCAACAGCTGCTCATCCTCGTCGAGTGGGCCAAATACATCCCCGCATTCACCGAGCTGGAGTTGGATGACCAGGTTCGCATTTTTTTATTATGATGATAATTGGTAATGGACAATAATCTAAAAAATTTACTGAAAATCAAGTGCATTAGTGATTGTAAACATTATTTTCAATCTATGATATGTGTCTTAAATGTCTGACTTGCAAAAAGTGAAGAGAGGCATATATGAATGACATTTTGACTTAGGATCTGTTCCGTACTACCAAAAATAGAGATATTTTCTAAAAAATTATCACATTGTGGAGATCAGAAATCGACTATGAAGACAAAAGTAAGCCTATGATTTAGACAATAAGAAGGCTTACTTGTGGCGCAGTGAATGCAGAATACATCTCAAGATGTTAATTTCTTACATTTAACTTTTTCAGACTGAAATTATGATAAATTCTTATAATCTTTCTTTATGTTCACCTATTCTTATTCACCCATTTTTCTTGCGTAAATCATAGATATACCTATTCTTATTCACCTATTTTTATTGTGTAAATTTTAGATATACCTATTCTTATTCACCTATTTTTCTTGTGTAAATCTTAGATATACCTATTCTTATTCGCCTATTTTTCTTGTGTAAATCTTAGATGTTCATGTAAATCTTTGCAGATATCAAATATTTAATTTCACATTCTAGTTATTTTTTATTAGTTGAACCAATAAACAAATTCAAGTTATTACATTTGATGCACAGCATTTAAAGCATAACTATGTACTGCTAATTGTCATTTATAAACTGAAATTAAAAATAATATTAATTTATAAGGGGTTGATTTGAACAAGCATAGTTTATTGGAAAAGCCTTTTAACACATTCAGTTTTGAAAATACCCTTAAGCATTCATATATACTTTTGTTGAGTGCCCAAAACGCCCATCGTCGCTCTATTCTGAATTTCTTTTGGATGAATTTTACAAAGTGAGCCCAGAGTGGTACTTATAGGGGTTTTAAGGGTACATGACAATGAATTAATTGTACCTGCTCTTTTATTTTTGACTATTTTTAAGAATTCTAAATATGGGCAATTTTATAGCTTTGCTGTGATTTTCAAATAAATTGTTCAGCAATAAATGTGTTAAAGAAAAAAATGTGAAAATATTTGATACTCAAACAATTTCTTTTCAAACATTTTATAAATTCTACTTCTAAAAAAATATTCTTTAATATAAAAATATGTACATAATTGCACTCGCCAAATAGCCAATCTCAATTATTCGGGAGAGCTGTAAGCAACTTTAGTAAATTATGTGAGCATCGTACGATAGTTATGTACAATAATAGTGTTGCGGTATGTGGCAGGTGGCCTTATTGCGAGCCCACGCTGGGGAGCACCTGCTACTGGGACTAGCGCGCAGATCCATGCACCTCAAGGATGTGCTGCTGTTGGGCAATGACCGTATCATCACCAAGCATAACGCAGGTACCACACACTACTCCACTTTGTGTCACATTCTAGTGTATGTAACAGTGTTCTCATCTTACTGGCTTTAGATACTGCTGTAGTGAAAATATTTTATAAAAAAAAATAGCCAGTTTTCTAGGAAAGTATAGATATTTTTGAAAACACTAATGTAATTTGTAGCTTTAACATAAAAAAAACTGCTCAGTAGGAAGGTAATATCAAAAAATGTAATTTTATTCAGATATGCATTATTGAAAGGCAAATATATTTCAATGTATTTCTGTATTTGAAACTTATTCCTATTTTTATTGTCTCTCTTAAAAACAAGATTAGAAGTTATATTTTTCTGTAGCTCATAAGCTGTTATATATTGTATTCTAAATGATAAAAAAAAATTAAACTAAATAGATCTGCCCAATGCCATGCTACAGGTCTCATTAATCTTCTAAATTGAGACATTCGATGATGATGACTTTTACAATTAAACTATTAATTTAACAAATTAAACTGAACCTTATCAAGGATGAAAATAATAATTAACATTTATTGAAACATAATACTTAATTATGAAATTATCTAATCTAAAATATTTTTTGCCGAGATGTTTGTAAACGTTCCATCCAGGTCGTTCCCCAGCACGGCACCGCACTCCACATTAGATTACGTTAGGCGAGGATGATATTATACTGATATAAAAAAATCAAAATACTTATGAGGACTTCCGTAGTCTAGTTGATAAGACACCTGTCTTTTAACTCAGAGGTTATGGGCTCGATTCCTGTTGATTTCCTTTTTTTTTAAATGGTTTGGTTTTCAATTTAGGCCTCTTTCTGGTTGGTTGCAAAAAATTGTTATATATGTATCAATAAACCTACTAAGTTGAACTGTATATAATGATTGCGTAATATAATACGATGACAAATATCTATGTTACTAAAAAAGTTACATCGCATATTTCATGGCCAAATTTTAGTATCAAAAGAAATAAATTATAGTTATGAGTTTATAAAAACCTCTTTTTCTAATTTAATTGATATATCATCACAAAATTAAATACCTACCGAAGGATAACATAAAAAAATTATATGTTATTTACAACAATAATCTTGAACTAAATAGTAAAAAAAAATATATAATCAATATTTTATTAACCACATGAGTGTGCTGATGCAATGAGATTTTATGTTACGACTCCATCTGGGAGACGTCCCTGGCTCAGGGTTATCTTGCATTGCAATTGTTTCTCATATATCTCTACAACAGAGGTGAAGTGTATCATTCCCTTCTCAAATGTCACCAATTCATTGTATTGGAAGATATTGAAATCTTTTCTCTATCTATTGGAAGCTTATCTTTGAATTTGCTTTCTTATTTTATTTGTAAATTTAAAATGCATCTTAATAATAAAGCGTTATAATATAGGTATATACTAACTTAAAAAAAAACATTTTGTCTTAAATATTCCCATCATTAAAAATACTTCATTTAATTGATGAAAACGTCAAAAATTACAAGACTTCTTTTTTTATGTTCATCCACACTACTCAAATAGATTTTAACTAAAAAAATTGATAGTAAACAGCAAAAAAGAGAATTAAAATTAACATTAAAATGTATTTTTTAAATAATTTATTTTTAAATACCTTTCTAACATCAGTTCTTTGTGAAACCAAATTCAACAATGAACAGTTTTTTGCTAACCATTGTTGACACTACTGAACAGTTATTTTTGTGTATTTTTTCTTTAACTCTTGGTTTTTATAACCACACATTCAGGAAAACTCGGATTTTCAAATCCATACCCATACATTTTTTTTATATTTAAGTAAATTAATTATGCATAATTATATGACAATAAAGGGTTGAAAACACAAATTTTAATGTCCTTCATAGAGTGGTCCCCTATATTAAGATTAGTATAGAACTATAATGAAGAGAAATTAAATTTTCAGGCCACACCTCTTTTCTCACATGTGCACACAAAACATGGGGCAATGGCTGTATCTATCTATCTCTTTATATTTTAACTCTATACTTCTCTGAATTTGAGGGACCACCCCTTGATTTATTTCAAAATGAGGTGGCATCTCTGTGTTTTAAAATCTATAGTAATAAACAATACCAGAACAGAAAAATTTAAATGGTGGTAAGTATTATATAATCAAATAATAAAATTTTCCAGAATACTATTGTATTAAATTTAACAAAACATGTAGGGTGAAGCCTGCTTTAAAGTGAATGAATTTAAGAATTCTCCTATTTGGGAAGTATATTCTCAGCTGACGGAAAAGGAGAAAGAGAAAATTAATTGTTAGTTGCAATAGGAAACAAAGTCAAAAGGCAATTAACTTGAACTAAGCAATATCAAAATCTGGAAAAAATAACGATTTATTAAAGTTGTGTTGAATTCTTGAATGGTAGTAGCGAAACATAGTCTTGAAAATGAATAAATGTGGTGGAAATGTGTACACTAACGAGAATATGTGGGATGTTGATGTATGACTTAAAAGAAACGTAGTTATTTAAGATGAATGTGAACCAAAGGGTGAAAATGCACATTAAGGTTGTTTAAAACATATTGAACAAATAGATATGAAAAAACTTACTAAACTAATCTATAATTCAAATAAGTTGAAGTCACGGTAGAGGATGGCCAAGAACAGTATGATTGGACCATGAAGTTAATGAAATTTTGAAAGAAGGAAAGGCAAGGAAGGGGTGAAAAGTATGTTATAAGAAAAATTGGCACTTTTGTCTTCTCTTCATTGGCTCAATAATTATGAGGGTAGTCCCAAAAGTACCCGACCTAACAAAGAAAACACAAAAAATTTGGGAAAAAATATTTTTATTTCTCAACATAGTCTCCTTTCAGCTCGACACACTTTTCCCAGCGATGTTCAATAGCTTCGATACCCTGTTTATAGTGAGAACCGTCGAACGCCTCAAAATAGCCATCAACCGCAGATTCCACCTCTTCATTGTTGGCAAATCTTTTACCACCGAGCCATTTTTTCAAGTTTAGAAAAAGAAAATAATCTGAGGGGGTTAAATCTGGTGAATAGGGTGCGTGAGGAAGCAATTCGAACTTTAATTCATTGATTTTGGCCACCGCGATAACGGATGTGTGAACTGGTGCATTGTCTTGATGAAACAACACTTTCTTTTTCGCCAAATGCGGCCGTTTTTTCTTGATTTCATCTCTCAAACGCTGCAATAAGTTCGCATAATACTCGCCGTTGATTGTTTTTCCTTTTTGAAGATAATCAATAAAAATTATCCCAAGCGCATCCCAAAAAACTGACGCCATGACCTTGCCTGCAGATGGAACTGTCTTTGCCTTTTTTGGAGCCGATTCTCCCCTTTCAGTCCATTGTTTTGACTGTTCCTTCGTCTCAGGTGTGAAGTGATGGACCCATGTTTCATCCATGGTTATGAATCGACGCAAAAACTCGGCTTGATTGCTGTGAAACATCGCCAAACACTCGATTGAAACATCCTCACGACACTGTTTTTGTTCCATTGTGAGCAAACGCGGCACCCATCTTGCGCACAGCTTTCTCATGTCCAAATTTTCAGTCAATATGCGATGTATGGCACTTTTTGAAATGCCTACCATGTCTGCTAGCTTGCGCACTTTCAATCGACAGTCATCCAATACCATTTTGTGTATTTTCTTTACCATTTCTGGTGTGGTCACCTCATTTGGTCGACCACTGCGATGTTCGTCTTGGCAGCTCATACGGCGTTGTTTAAACTCTGCCACCCAATATTTTACTGTTGTAAACGAAGGAGCAGACTCCCCCAGAGTAGAATCTAGCTCGGCTTTGATATTGGTTGGACTTAGACCTTTCAAATGAAAGTATTGTATCACATAACGATGACCAATTTTTTCCATGTTTACAAATTCACTGAGAGTGTTCACTATTGATGGCTGCCAATCAAATACTAAACAACGTAGCGTCTTAAAACTTGAAACTTAAGCTTTATAAGTTTAGTACTTTCTACCATAGTAATTTTTTAAAGCAACAACCGCCATCTATACGTCAGGTCGGGTACTTCTGGGACCACCCTCGTATCATGCAAATATTGGCTGAGATGACATTTAATTGATCTTATGATGAAACTGCTAGAGCTTAAAATCTCATGGCAAACTTTACAATAATATTCTGGAACTTTTTTATTTGTACATTGAATTGTCTACAATTGATTTAATAACAGATGGATTGTGCTGGATTTCAACAGGGTGTTGTAAGGTTACGCTTAAGAGCGTCTTATCATTATGGTTTAAGGAGTTTGCATGCAAATATATCTAACTGGGGGGATATATTGTTTTTTATCAAGCTTATATCATGTTTTGCTCATGACGATTTCATCAAATAGAAATTTTCCAACATTTATATATTACATCACCATCATGATTTTCATTTGTCTCAACAATCTTTTTTTTTCATTTTCGTAATAAACCTACTCGTATTAGTCTGAACATACTCCCACAGTTTTGATTACAGTCGAGCATTAAAAAATCACTATTTGGATAATTTGTTCACAATGCTTTGTTAATACTTGATGTCATTAATCATTCAATAAAATTAATGGGTATCCATCTTTTGTGACTCAAAATCCCTGAAATTATTTTCATTTTTGTTGCTCAAAACACGCAAGAATTTTTTCAAATTTTGCGAAAAATACACCACATGCGTTGGTTTCTGCATTGTATTGTTTCATCCTATTATTTGTGTGCGCATTTAAAAAAAAATGTAGATTAATTAATTAATAAAATATCAATAATAAACAACACATTGATCTATAAAAATATATTGAAAATGAATTTTTGTTAATCTTATTATACTGTGGAAATTCTGAATGTATGTATAATTTTAATACAGGCAAAAAAGTGTTAAATTTTATCCAGTATTACAAATTCTTGTAAAATTTTTATTCTTTTCTCAACATTTTTTTTTGGTACAGTAATAATGTCAATAATAATAAAAAGACAATTCTTGTAGTTCCATTTAGAGAGCAGGCTCTCCTCAAAGGGCTCTTACTTGAAATTCAAACCAGCTCTTATTGACAGATTAAAAGTATTACAAAAAATTAAATGTAAGGATATGGAAGTTTTGGGTACTTCCACGCATCTTCTATTCTAGTCTGGGTTTCGCTTAAGACCTCTTTAACGTATTTCTGGTTGGTTGGAACAGATTGCTGATGGCAATAACTCCGCCAAATTGTACTGTATACAATGCAGATGTAATAAAATACAATTTTATAGTTTTTTCTCTACAACATGATTCAACTTATCTGCAATCTACAAATGCAATTTGTTTTATTTTTTCTTAGATATGCGCAAAAGTGTGTTTATCTCAAAGTGAATTCAATGTAATTTTCTCAAAAAGATAAGTGTCAGGTGGTGTGACATGATATTATTGAGCAGTTTCCGATTGAACTTTAATATTATTTTGATTGCAGAATTTCCCCTGCAATAATGTTATCACAAGTCATATATGTTTGTATTCAGTCTACTGAACTAATCAAACCACTCGATGAATAAGATTTTTTTAAATGGAACAATATTTAATTTTGATTAAATAAATGATTCACAATGTTCCAAGTATTTTTTTTTTATTGTGACTAAAACATTTTTCGTATGTATTACCATTATTGACATATTATTTCATCATTATACTTAATCCCAGGCCACCACTTCCAATATGTGTGTGTTTAACCATAAGGTTAACACCTTAGCATTCTGTGCAGAGGTTGCAAGTTTAAAAAGCAGATTGAACTTCTCAAATTTAATAAGTGACATAAGATGTTGATTGAAATATAATATTTACTTAGATAGTCTTTATAATCCAATGGTTAACAAAACCTTGTAATATAAAAAAAACAAATATGAAAAGTAAGACACAAAGAATAAACAAGTTATAAAAAATATTAATAAGAATGTAATAATTTATTACGAGAGAAAAAACAATTTAAAAAATGTATAACAAAAGTTCAAAAAGTATGTCAAAACAAAAAACATTCAAATATAAATGGAAAAAATATATTTGCACAATAAGGTATCAAAATATATATTAACCACAAACTATAAAAATCTATTAAAGGCAACCATAGACAAATATGCCTTGAAATATAAAAATATAGAAAGCTACGAGTATAATAGACAATGAGAAAAAAAACCAAATGTGAAATAAAAATTACATGTGTTATTATAAATACAAAAGAAGACATAAGGAAACATTATTTATGTTTGAAAGTTTACTTTGGAATAGAAAATATCAATAGTAAATTTGTATATAAAAGGTACTCGAAAAATAATAATATATAAAATAAAAATATAAAACAAACATACATTTTCATATCATTTCTCTACCCACAATCAATTTACTCATGGTGAAACTAAACAAGACTCAACATTATTTCATTTTTAACTCATTGGTTTTGGTTTGTATTAACATTTGCAAGATTAAATTATGGTGTATTTACAACCAATAATCAGTTTTTCATAATTATTTTTTAAGAACCATACTCTAACAATTTGTTTGTTGGTGTTCAAGTTAATACGGTAGTGGTTAGTGTTTAATATAGTTAGATAGAAGAATCTGGAGGGGGGGACGGATGGACGTCAAATATATGTTAACTTTAAAAAATTTAAAGTTTATATCATTTATATTATTTATTAATAAGAAACTCAATCAGTTTTGCGGTACTTACAATTGTTTTTTCTATTATAATGTGAACTTTAAATATTGAAGTTATATCACATAGTCTTAAATTATATTGGTCTTCTTTTACTGAAAATATGTTCTTTTATCACATTTCTCGTAACAGCAAAAGTTAAAATATCTTTTTATGCTAAAATTCAAATAATAAAAGCTAAATAACTAATTTCGGGTTGAAATATTCAGTGTTTTAATCTATTCTGAAAAGAAAATTAATTGAATCCTTTAAAGTAAACATTGTTGCCAGCATTCAAACAGTTTCACAGTTATTATTTTATTATTTTTTGTAAGCACATACAAATAATTCAAGCAAAATATTGTTTTTTTTTTGCAATGTTACGTAGTAGGTATAGCAGTATAGTAATAGTCAACTTACAAAATATTTAAATTGATATCTGAATAACAAGTATGTTGACTACTGTTTAGGTGTCTTGATGACTAATGGTCTTGAGTGTTGAAATTTCATCTTTACTATTATAATTATATCTGGACTACTGGAATGTTGTCTAGACCACTGTACTGTCATCTCGACTACAGTAATTTTATCTAGTTTATGTTAATGACATTTAGACTACTAAAACTTGTCTGGACTGCTATAATATTTTCTTGACTGCTGTAATGTAATTTTTACTACCAAAATTATATTTGAAATACAATAATCTCATCTAGATTACTGTTATGTCATCTGGACTACTTCAATATAAATTTTACTACTATCATTCTATCAGAACTACTGTAATATCATCTGGACTAATGTTATGTAGTCGGGACTACTTTAATGTTATCTTGAATGCTGTAATCATGTTAACTGCTGTTATATAATCTTAACCACTTAATTTGGATTATTGTAATATCATTTTGACTACTGTTATTTCATTTTGATAGACAGCAAATCAACTGATAATCATAAAATACAATTCAAAAGTTTATGCAAATATAGTCCAACATATATATTAGCTTTTATTTTTGGTGATACAAGTAATTTTATAGCTGTACTTTTTAAAATCATTTTATTTTACTCACACAATGCTAGTTATAATGTTTTACCTAAAAAGGTTCTATATTTTTTTTGTTTAACCTGATATTTCGTAGTCAAATATTTGACTATGAAAACGTTTTAGTCAATAGCATGAACCCATTTAATCTTTTTATAAATGAAAATTTCATAGAAATTGTATATTATTTAAAGCGCAATAGTTTGGCATTTTAAATATCTTTTCAAAAATAAAACTGGATATAGAATAACATACATAGCTTTCACCTTTCACCTTGCGATTAATTAAATCATTACAATCAAGTTAACTTTTACACTCGAGCACTTTCTGAGATCTATTTTGTTGTTGTAATACTGGAACAGGTGTTATGAATCTAGTGAGACAAAACAATTTTTTTTTCAATATTCTTTTCATAACTAAAAGTGGAGTACACACATGAGTAAAACATGATTAAGCTAAGAGGAAAGAAAGTAGGCGAGACGAAGACCCCAGTGCGTGCCTTATGATGTAATGTGTGTGGCGGCAGCGTCACTGTTTTTCTCCCCAGAAGCGGGCGTGGCCTCGGACCTGGACATCAGCGTGGTGGGATCCCGCATCATGGACGAACTTGTCAAGCCTATGACTGAGGTGCAAATTGATGACACAGAGTTTGCGTGTCTCAAAGCTATTGTCTTCTTTGATCCAAGTAAGTTTTGTTCTGTTATAATAGACACATAATAATAATCTCTGACCTAATGATTGAATTTTGGGTTCGATTCCCGATGGTGACAAAACCAAATAATCCTAGTCTTTTTTGACAAGCAGCTTTTAAAACATTTTTGTACCTGGTTGGAAGGAATTGTCAAATGATAATAAGCCAACCAAGGTGTATTGTAAATAATGGAGGTACAATATAAAACAATATATCACTTATTTATAGTTGAGTATGAACACAAAGGGAGATACATGGGTAGTGTGGGTGGAATCAAAGTTAAGAATGTAAAGGTTTCGTCAGAAGAAGGAAGGGTTCGTTTAAAATGGAAAGAATAGTTTGAAGAACTGCATGAGAGTGGTGATAGTAGTAGAAACAATGGCGAGTCTGGTACAGCTGAAAATGACGAGCGTTTGAAAAATTTAAATGTGATTAGTGTGATGAGTAGAATTAAATGTGATGAGTAGAACAGGGGTCGGCAAACTGCAGCTCGCGAGATGCATGCGCTCTTTTCATAGGCATTTGTGACTCTTCAATTCCAGCTTCACCAAGGCAAGGAACTGTGGAGCAGCAAATTCACAAATCTGACCAGCCGCTTGGATGAGCTCGAAAGAGAGAATTCCAATTAGATCAGCATAAGTAGACAGCTGCGAAACAAATGCCTAAAATAGAAACAATTATATTTGATACATGGAATAGTTTGCCTTGAACATATGACACAATACAAAAACTAGCATTTGCCATTCTCACAATCTTGGACTCTACCTATTTATGCAAACAAACATTCTCTTCCATGAATCAAATAAAAAATAAGTTAAGAGGTACATTAACCGACGATAATTTACAATCATGCCTAAAATTGAAAACAAGTAGTTACTTGCCAGACATAGCAAAGTTATGCGAGGTCACCGTTCTAACTATGTTAGTAGACTTTACAAAGCTCAAAAAGTGTTTTATTAGTGTTTAATTATTTAGGTTTTCTTGTTTAATAAGTAATGCACTGAGCTACTGAAGCTTATAACTCCTATATATAATATGATATTCTTCAATGTAGCCTACGACTGTATTGTGAATTTGAGTTTTAAATAAAAATCTTGATTTTATCTCGTCATTTTTTCGTCATTTATATTTATATAACTACAGTGAAAATTTATGATACGGCTCTATGAAAATTTTGAGATTCTGTTTACTTAATATTTGGCTCTTCTTACTAGAAAGTCTGCCGACTCCTGGTCTAGGAGAAGTATGAATGGTTGTAAAAGACATGAAAAAAGAAGAGTGTCAAGTTGTGATGAAGTGAGTACAGAACTAATAGTGTGTGGGGATGAACAAATGATAGTGACTGAGACAGTTTTTCAACAAATATTGGAAATTTGACTACGCATCAAAAGAGTGAAGAAGTACAGTGATAGTTCTATTATATAAAGGTAAGGGTGCAAAAATAGAAAGTGGAAGTTACAGAACCATTAGTGTGCTAAGTGTAGTAATTAAACTGGAAAAATTATCATAGAAAGAGAGGAAAAAGATTGAAAAAAATATGTGGGATACTCCTCAGGGTGTGAAAAAATGTATGGCAAAAAATAAAATTTATATTGTGCGATTGTGGACTTGGAAAAAGAATATGACCATGTGATAAGGTACAAACTATCAACAATATCAAATGAATATGGTGTTGAATGCAAATTAATACATAGTATTACGCCATCATACACCGAAAGAAGAGCATGTATTAGAGTGAACGGAGTCTTGACTGAGTGGTTTAATATTTTAAAAGGGGTAAAGCGAAGATGCATTATATTACCTTGTTTGTTAATTATTTAGATTCACGTGTGAAGTAACTACAGAGGCTAATGGGTGGTATACAAATGTCGAAAGGAATTTGTGCATACACATATAGCTGTATGCTGATAACATGGTAGTGCTAGTGGTGATAGGAAACAATTCTGTAGAAATGTGTGCAATAGAAAGAATACATCGGTTGACAATGTATGACAGAATGCGGAATGAAGTGATCAGGGATAAATGGGAATGTAAGGGTGATGTGTGTAGAGCACCAGAGAGCTCTTATTGATCTTACTTAACACATCTCAAAAGATGGTATGACAATGTATAATTAATTAATTAATTAAGACTAACAAAACAAATATCAGTGCAAATGTAAGTGAAAGACATGATAGAGGAAGACCAAAGAAAGTGTGGTTGGATTAAGCGTATGATATTTTGAAAGAAGAAAATGTAAAAAATCAGAGAAATCGTCGGAGTTGTTAGAAAAGGTGTATGCATGTAGAAGAGGCAAAAGATGTGTCACGATAGGAAAGTATGGCGCTCTCTTCTTTCTGCCTACCCTGACAGGGAAATGGCGTGATCATATGTACATATATGTATGTGTACTTATATAATTACTACGAGCCTTTGTTAGAGATGGATGTTATGAGTAGAATTAAGAAAAGAATCTTGACATAATTGGACCGCATTGAGAACAAGGAGAAGGTAGTCTGTGGAAGGAGATAGTTGGAAAAATTTTAACTGAGGGAAAGGTAAAAAGTATGAAAATTAGAATATGTATGATTAGATATATGAATTCTATGCACAAGGCAAAAGCTTTGTGCATGGATAGAAAGGTGTTGAGATCTATCCTCTCTGTCTACTCCAAAATGGAAATGGTGTGATAGTATATATGTACAAGCAATTGATGTGTTTTATGATATTTAAAGGTTCAAATTATATTATTAGGATTAAAGAGTGAATCAGTTGTAGAGAGTGAATCACCTTGATATGGGTCAAGCAAACATAATTTTTATATCTTGAAATTTCTTAGTAGAAACACTAAGCTAAATATAACAATAATTATCTCTTTTTTTCAATTATAGTTTGTATTATTGCACAACTGATTTCAAGATTACTTTCATTATCAAAGTGTTCTTTTTTATGAGAGCAATCTCAAAACGGGTCAACAAAAATAATTCAAAACCATTAGTAGAAAAAAATTATCTTAATCTGTCATTTAAAATTATTATACTGTATTAGACTTTCTTTTTATACAGTACAACCTGGCAAGCATTGCCACATGGAATTCTATACCAAACAACTCGAAAGATGTTTTGAAATCCTTTTTAAATTAAAAAATTATTATACTGTATTAGACTTTCTTTTTATACAGTACAACCTGGCAAGCATTGCCACATGGAATTCTATACCAAACAACTCGAAAGATGTTTTGAAATCCTTTTTAAATTAAAAAATTATTATACTGTATTAGACTTTCTTTTTATACAGTACAACCTGGCAAGCATTGCCACATGGAATTCTATACCAAACAACTCGAAAGATGTTTTGAAATCCTTTTTAAATTAAAAAATTATTATACTGTATTAGACTTTCTTTTTATACAGTACAACCTGGCAAGCATTGCCACATGGAATTCTATACCAAACAACTCGAAAGATGTTTTGAAATCCTTTTTAAATTAAAAAAACAGGTAACAATTAGAATCAAATCCGCAACCCCAGGGTCGGAAGGCAAATGTATAACCAAATAGGCCGTGAAGGTTGTACCCTATAATATAGAATAATCTTCATCTAGAGTGTATGCAGGATAATGGTATAGATGCATTAAGGAGACTTCAAACATAAAAAATAATGTTCCAGTTAAATTAAATATTATCTTTGATATTTTATTTTCATCGCCGATCATAATTAGTGTGTATGAAATTGAATATTTATAATTTCAATAATTATTTAATATCCGATATTTTATGAAACACTTAAAACCAAAACCACGACATTATTTGTGTTATTTGTCAATTTAATTATTGAACTTTTAGAGAATAAATTGAGAAATTCTGGTTTACCATGTTTTTATGACTAGGTTTCAAACTGCTTTAAAATTATGTCACTGATATCAACAAATTACATAATAATAATATATGAAATAATTAACTAATTGATTTCATATTTTAAACAGTATTAATTCAAATATTGAAATTAAGCATCATACGTTTAACAGGAGAAATCCGTGCAAAGTGGATAAAAAATTTTTTTTAAAAATACCAATGAAATAAATAATAATATTTAATTAAACATAAAAATATTCATAATTTCATTTATTTTTATTAAAAGTCGACCGATCTGCAAATTTTTGCCACATTGACAGTTAAGCTAAAATGTATAATGTAGATCAAATGTATGACGTAGATTAAATCACTAACAATTATGAAACACACTGTGAGATTTCCTATTTGTTTACTTACCAAGTAAGCTCAAGTGATTTTGTCTTTTAATGCCCCAAGATGCATGGGCATTATCTTCCATTTTACTATAATTCTTAAACATAGTTTAGTCCTTATTCTGTCTCAACCTGTAGTAAGTACAAAATACTCGATTATATGAAGTCGCATTGACCAGGTTTCAGATTAACCGGGGTAGTAAAAAAAACATTTTTTTATAAAACTGATGAATATTTATTAAGTGTTAAAATAAAAAAAAACGATTTTTTTACTGATCTGATTCAACTGCAACCCGGTTAATAGGCCCCTAGATAATGGAGAATTTGTTTTATTCAATAACAGATTCAATCTAAAAGTTGCATTATACAAGACTGCAGAAATTTAATAACTGTGAAAATCAACTAAATACGAGTATTTCTAAGGCATACTAGTTTCTGTGATGATTCGAATAATGTACCAGAATTGAGAGAGTAAAACAATAAAATTGAAAATAATTTTCTGATGCAATGCTGAGTTTGTTTGGCTAAGAAGATGAAAAATTACTTTCAATTAATGATAAAAAATTTCAAACTAGTCATTTTTATAGTTTGATGTAGAATTTCACAATAATTTTATAATTGTGGTTTCTCATCACCTAAATACTTTGATTTAGGACATTTTGTTCAATTGCGGACTGATTGTACCATTATACACACTGGCTGGAAGCTAAATTATTTTTATTATAAGGATTTGGAGAAAAATATTAATGCAATGCAAGTGTGATCAGAGTTGTTGGACATGTGAATGTTGAAAAATTGTGTGTGTGTTCGCTTAGGATTTAAGTGTGTATAAGGATATGAATGTTTTGGTATTTAGGACAAATATACAATATGAAATTTACAAATAAGGAATGGGACCACTTCATCTCAGGTCTCCTAGGGAAGTGGTTCTCTATGTCCACAAAATTGTTTTTTTTTGGACTGGTTCTCACTTGTACTCTATGGTTTGTTTTTTCATTAAAATTATGAAAATTGTAATTTTTGTACGTATATACGAGTATATAATGTAGCAATTTCTTTGAAATAGAGTCCTATCAATTTTGCAGAAGAGTTATCTTCCAAGACCAGAAAACACAATGATTTTAGATTCTACATACTTTAAATATAACATATAAAGACTAACCAATCTGGTTTCAAATATAGTAGAATGAATGAAGAGATACAAAAAAAGTATTTTTAATAAAGAAAGATTTTATAACATAAATATAATATTTCAAATGCCAATTGCATGGACTTGAAGTTCCAATATGCAAATATTTCAGCATTTTGCATCTAGGATGATATTTTATGATGTCTTGAAAAGTATTAAAATGAATCTAATGTTGAGGAATGTAAAAACCTGAATATTATTGTAATATACCGTGGCTAAGGATTCATAAAATTTTAATTAAAAAAACTAATGTTTTATTAATGTTAGGACTTGCACTGACCATTTTGAATATAATTATGTTTTTTCTTTATTTTAAAATTATGTAATTTTTTATCTCAGATTTGCGTTTCTCATTGGTTCAAAGAAAATTGTTGATATCTTAGATAGTTTTTGGATACAAAAAAGATCAACTCAGTCAATTTAAATGAAGTATAAGTAAATGTTAATTTAACCGAATTTCAAATGAAAGGCAAAGAAGTAATATTATCTGTTTGAAGCAACCTAATACTAATAATTAATTGCTAATATTTAAATTTTATTCTCTATATGAGGCCTGGGCAAACAATTCAGCTGGAGGGCCGCATATAAATCTTAAAATTAACGGTGGACCGCAGTACTTTACCCCTAATCCGTATAATTTGGTATTATAAAAAAGATAGCTGCACAAATGCACCTGATAAAAGTATGGAAACGGGATCTTATATACGAGGCATATCCAGAACGTAAGTGTACTGAGGCTCTCAGGACCGGATGGATTTTATTTTCGACATGTTGGCTACACTTCCGTGTAGCCTGACCCTTCCCCTCCGCAACAAGACCGGTTCGAGGTCAGTACGATGAGAAGTGTCGACGCGACAACACGTTTCGTGAAAAATGTCAATCCAATCTCCCGCCAAGTGCGAAATACGCGGCGTCATCCGTTATCTCGTTTGGAAGGGAAAACCTCCGGTTGAAGTTTATAATGAGGTGAAAACTGCATATGGTGATAAAGCTATGAATCGTACAAGTGGTGTCGCGAGTTTAAAAACGGTCGTACGTCTGTGCATGATGATCGGAAGACCTTCAATTGTGACTGACGAAATTGTGGAAAAAATCGAAAATGCGCTTCGTGACGATCGCAGATTGACTGTGAATGAACTTTCTGCGATGTTTCCGCAAATCTCCAGATCTCTACTACACGAAACCATCACAGAAACCCTCGGATATCGGAAACTGTCCGCGAAGTGGGTCCCAAAACAGCTGACAGACCAACACAAGTTGAATCGAGTGGAGGCCGGGCAAGAGTTTTTGAGGCGCTGCAAACTCCATGGAGATGAATTTATCCGCTCCATCGTTACTGGAGATGAATCTTGGGTTGCACACTACACGCCTGAAACCAAAAGGCAGTCTCAACAGTGGCGTCACACCTCTTCACCCTCCGCCAAAAAGTTCAAAACCACAATTTCAGCCAAGAAAATCATGGCATCCGTGTTTTGGGACTGTCAAGGCATAATTTTAATTGAATATATGCCTCAAGGGGAGACCATCAACTCTGCAAGATACTGTGAGACCCTAAAAAAATTGCGGAGGGCGATTCAGAACAAGAGGAGAGGCATGCTGACAAAGGGAGTCTGCCTGCTGCACGACAATGCCAGATAACACACGGCCAACGCCACGAAGGAACTGCTCGCCTTGTTTAAATGGTATCTCCTGAACCATCCCGCGCATTCCCCTGACCTAGCACCTTCAGATACTATCTCTTTACCTCCCTGAAGCTGCACATGGGTGGAAAAAGGTTTTCAACCGACGAGGAGGTAAAGGAGGAGGTGGAGAAGTGGACGGAGGGGTTGGCGGGAAACTACTTCGAGGAAGGCATCAAAAAGTTGATACCCCGCTTCACCACCTGCATTGAGAGGAATGGCGACTATGTCGAAAAATAGCTTACATATGTACTACGGTAACCACGTAATTTTTTTGTTTAAATAAAAAAAATTGTAACCTACAAAAATTCAGTACACTTACTTTCTGGATATGCCTCGTACTTATATATTTTGTAGGATGTTTTCTTTGAGATCGGAATATGATATTGATTTCGGCTACTTAATGTATCCATGGGTTGGTGCTGAAATGGATTGATTTGGTCTGAAAATGACCTTTCTCCTGAGCTTTTGATGAAATTCCCTTCATTATCTTCAGAGTATTGTCGGGTTATGGTCTGATCCGAATAGGTGTTGTACGGTGGGCCCCCATGGTTCGAAACAGATTCTGGGTACTTAACGTGTCCATGAGATCCAAAATCTGTCTCCATCATATATGTATGTTTAAATTAAATTATACAGCGGTTATCTACATTATTTTGTTTATTATAACATAATAAAATATATCATTATGTCATTTGAAGTATTTCATTTTCATTGGCTGGTGCCTTTTTTCAAATTGAAGAAATGTTTCACAATTTTTATTCTTTAAATTAGTGGGCTACAGGCCAGATGAGAATGGACATCGTGCCGCATGCTGTTTGTCCAGGCCTGCTCTAGACCAAGAAAACAATTTTAGGTTTTTAATTGTAATTTTATCACAAGTATCTAAAAGCTGCATTGTTTAAATTTTAAAAAGTTAAATATGTAAAGACTCAAATATTGTTTTCTGAAAAAATAGTACAAAAAATGTTTAAAAGATTGTGAGATAATATATATAAACTTATACTAAACAAAAAAATCACAAATGACAAATACACAATGATGGTCGTTTTCCACAACATTACACTTATACACTCTTTATATTACATGATATTAATACCTTGTTTATGGGGTCAATACGTATGACAGGCAACAAATGAAAAATCACGTAAAATGAAAATTCCTTCATAAATTGCATTGGCTTTCTTTTGTCTATATTTGTGTTACATTCATTGCATTTCCTTTTTTCTATGTAAAAATGCATTGGAAAAATAAATTTAATGCGCAATACATCTAAAACCAATATTTAGAAATGTAACTATTACTAACCTTATAATAACGGGTGGTTTTTTAAGGGGGAAAGGATTTAAGATTCCTATATCTCTCGGTAGGGACGCCAGTTGTGAAGCTGTCATTGCCATTTTTACTCAGTAACGTTTGACAATTCATCATGAATAGATATACACCGCAACAACGCTACGATATTATTGTGGCATACTTCGAAAATCAGCGTTCAATTGCCCAAACTCAAAGAGCTGTTTTAACGGAAAATTTTGTTCAGTGATGAGGCACATTTTTGGATCAACGGATATGTTAATAAACAGAATTGCCGCATTTGGAGCGAGGAGAATCTACATGAGGTTATTGAACAGCCATTACATCCACAAAAATGTACTGTTTGGTGTGCTTTATGGGCTGATGGAATCATTGGTCCTTATTTCTTTAAAAATTAAGCCGGCCAGAACATTACAGTCAATGGCAATCACTATAGAGCCATGATTACTGACTTTTCCATTTCCCAATTGAATGGCATGGATGTGGAGGAAATGTGGGTTCGGCGCTACATCCCACACAGCAAACGTCACAATCCATTTACTGAAAGAAACTTTTGGTAATAACATAATTTCACGAAATGGACCTATTAATTGGCCACCAAGATCCTGTGATTTAACGTCCTTAGATTATTTTCTTTGGGGATACGTGAAGTCGCTAGTCTATGCTAATAAACCGGACTCAATTGAGGGATTAGAAGACAACATAAGACGAGTTATTGGCGATATTCGGCCCCAAATGTTTGAAAAAGTGGTCCAAAATTGGACTGATCGGTTAAGGTACATAAGAGCCAGCCACGGTCAACATATGAATGAAATTATCTTCAAACAATAACTGTCATTACACAACCTATCAATTGAATCCAAATACACGGCCATTTAAATAATTTGTATGTGTTTTATTTCAAAAACATATCCTATTACACCTAAAAAATCACCCTATATTTGAATCCTTTGTTGTTGAATCTTATTATCCAGTGTATGGATTATTATCCAGTGTATGGAAATATCCTTTGTATAGATAAGATAATTTATTTTATATTAGATAAAGATAATTTATTTTTCATTTTTGGCCTTTTACTGAATATCAGATTCTCTGCTTAACATAGGCCTCTGCACATCTCCTAAATCATGTATGTATCGCATTTAGTCCCTCGTTATTCCTTCTATTTTACTATGTTATACATTTTCTAGGTAGTCTCGTTCCTCACGGGTCACTGGATGAATTTCTTGTCTGTGGTTCTGACGTAATGTTCTGTCTGACTCCATTTAATATTATGGTCTCAATAATGTTTTGACCTTTGTTTAAAAGTGTATCCATTAATTTAGTTAGTGTTCTCTTCTGTATCTCAGCATGCATCACTTTGTGCTATTTTAGTTGTTTGAAAGTTTTTTATGACTTTGGACTATAGTATCCATATCTCACATATATAATACATGGAAGCACTGCAAGTATACACCGATTAAGGCTCCTTGCTTTAGATAAATGTAGAATTTGATTTATAGGATTTCAGAAGCATCTATTCCTCTCTATCTCTTTCGAAAAGAAGTATATTAGTGTTAATATATAGCTAAAGCAAGTGTTTTCATCACTATAATACTTTCTTATTATTTTATTTTAGATGCCAAAGGACTTTCACAACCGCAACGCATCAAACAACTACGGTACCAGATCCAAATAAACCTGGAGGACTACATCAGCGACAGGCAATATGACCAGCGTGGTCGCTTCGGGGAAATCCTGCTCACACTCCCTGCGCTGCAGAGCATTACGTGGCAGATGATTGAGCAGATCCAGTTTGCCAAGCTGTTTGGGGTTGCACACATCGACAGCCTGCTGCAGGAGATGCTCCTTGGAGGTTCGCCTATTTTGAGTAATATGCCATTTTGAATACCTCATTATTATTATTAGTTTTTATTATAATTGAATACAATTGTTACATGAATAAAATTCCACTGAACCTTGTACAGATTTTAAGCGAGCACATTGATAATATACAAAGATACCGGTTGTGGGGCCTGTTTTTATTGGTATCATTATAGAATACCAGTGATATTCGTTAAACTCTTAATTTTCTTTTTAGCAAAAAAATCTATTTTACGAACACCATAAACAATGTAAAATGTTATTTTACCATATATAGCACTTATTACTCTACCATTGCATTAGAGCACAGATACTGAAGATGACATATTAAACGTAATAGTGTTAATTTTATTGGTATTAACTTGCTTAATATGTATATCTATCTATGTTTTATAATATGAACCTTAGAATTTATGTAATTCATACTAGTGAAGAAAATTATTTGTGGGCCAATTTGAATGAAAACTATCCGAAATGGATGTCAGCCCAGTTTCCATCAGGCAATTAAACTCTTCACTCAGCACAAAAATCATCATCAACAATTTCATATTAAGCATTTCTAAACAGCTTTTTTCTTACCTGTTTGTTTCTAAGCTTCGAGATGGTTCCACTTTCAGTCAATTTGCATATCATTTTATTGCCGTGGGTGCTGCATATAACTTCTGAGTGTTTTCGGAGTGCCTTATGTTTTATTGCTGTGGGTGCTGCATATAACTTCTGAGTGTTTTCGGAGTACCTTATGTTTTATTGAGGTGGGTGCTGCATATAACCTCTGAGTGTTTTCAGAGTGCCTTATGTTTTATTGCCGTGGGTGCTGCATATAACTTCTGAGTGTTTTCGGAGTGCCTTATGTTTTATTGCCGTGGGTGCTGCATATAACTTCTGAGTGTTTTCGGAGTGCCTTATGTTTTAATTTGTGGAATTCCATTTAAGCAAAAAATTGCACACATTTAAAGTTCTTGAAAAATAGTAAAAAGGTGAGAGCAGGTATAATTCATTGTTATAAACCCTTGCGAACCCTATCAGTTCTAAGCTTATTTTTAAATCCATCGAAACACATTTGGAACCGAAACAGAACAGTTTTAGACATTTTGAGCACCCAGTTTATCAAAGTTTATTTGAATGTCTTCAGCACAGAATGTGTTAATATGCTAATTCTACCTTTTTTTACCTCCTTCATAGGAGAGCCAATATTTTGATCCATTATACAGTATCAATCTTTGTTATAAAATTTTATAAATTACCTGTTTTCATTTATTTTCTTATTCATATTTGTACAGTAGTCCCCCGTTATCCGCAAAGGATATATTCCAAGCCCCTTTCTTGCAAAACAGGCTGATCTCATTGCAATTAAAGACTTGCCTTAGATTGTATCCACCTTCCACGACCAATTTCTTAAACTGTGCAGGAAATGAGCCGGCAGCTCCCTAACCTGCAAAGGCAGCAACACCAGTAATGTTGATGTTTTTCAGTCCATTCTTATTTCTGAACCTATATCACTATCCTTTACTTGCAGTAAATGGCTTATATTTGGTACTGGTTTCAGGGGAACGACCTGTCTAGTTGATAAGATGCCTGTTTTCTGATGTAGGTTGTGGGTTCAACCTGTTGGAACCAGAGTTTTTTAAAAAGGCTTTCACCTAAGCTATCTTTAACATCTTTCTGATTGGTTGGAAGAGATTGCCACATGGCAATATACCTGCCATGTTATACTGTTAACAACAAGTGTAATAGAAAAAATCCTTTTCAAAGTCTCGGTTTACGGTTCATGTATTCAACCAACAAACTTAGTGTGCTTTTTCCATCCTTTTCAAGCTTTTTTCATACACCATTTGTGTAACTTTTTCAATTTTAGGTGAAACAGCAAAACTATAACGAATTTTTTTCTTATTTTGGGCACTTCTTGCAACGGCAGCGATGTTTCTTTTGATAGTGAAGTTTTAGCTTTTACTTATTTTAAGCACTTCATAAGGTCTCTTTGCAGTCGTTGAGTCACCAGTATCACTAGTTTTTTATTTTAGAGGTATTATTATGGTAAATATTTGAACACAAACACTGAAATAGCAGACACTATGCAATCACAGCATGAGATGGAGCACAACTGATTCTGCGCAAGATTTTAAAAATCACGAGAGGTTAACTGTGGATCTTGGAGGATAACTTGGGACTACTCTATGTATATAAATTAAAAGTATTAGTATTAAACCCCACGCTGTGCTACTCCCTTCGAATGACAGAGGCATTTTTTCAGTCTAGTATTCGGGGGTATAAGGGTACCTATGACTTCGGTCATATCTATTCTTTCAAAAAAAAAGGGGGAAACATGCAGATGTGCCCCGATCGTCTCACTTCAGTGTGCAATCGGATCCAGTACAGCGGTATGGCCGGTGAGTTTTCTGGTGTGCAATGGCTTACTCACTTAAAAAAACGAACTCCACGGCACAGTTTCGCTTTCCAACTGAATTTACGTTGGAATGGCGAGGGGATCCTCGACTACAAGGCCCAGCAATGACGACGATTAGTAATATACATGTTGTCCAGCATTACTTTGTGGAATTTCATGATGATAATTATGATGAGATATGATCTTTCAATTTCACTAATCTTTTTTCTCTCTCTCTCTCTCGAGTTTTTGGGTTCTTCTCCTAACTAGTTTTAGATATTCGAAAAAGAATTTTCCTAACAAAATCATCAATAGTTATACATTCTAGAATAGTTCAACCCTTCTTTCTATATATCCAATAGTGCACTCCATACACCGCAATTATAATGCAATATAACTTACTAAGTATTAGTAATAATATTAAGATTGCTTGACAAAGGCGTTCGAAACTCGACTCACGAAAAAAATATCTTATTGATGGGATTTAGAAAGTAAATCTATGATGACCTCCACTATCTAGTTGGTAAGACACTTGACTTCCACACGGACATTTTAGGCTTTTTCCTGATGGTACCCAAAAAAAAATTAAGGGTTCCAGCCTGGTAAATTACTTCATCATTCAAGTATTTTTTTTATATTTTACTTATTTCAAATGGTATTGAAGTCATTGACTTTTTTTTATGAGAACAAATTACAATTCCAGGCGCAACGGCCGATGTGTCAACTTCAAGCAACGGTATAGATGGCACAGTCTCCCCGGTGCTGCCTCCAGCACCTAGTGGGATGGAGGCTAACTCCCCCCCTGCACAGTATGGTACCCAGCCCTCGCCGCCTTCGCCACACACCTATAACATGCACCACACTTCACCCCCTCCGCCCACCTCACACACTCCCACACACCACATGCAGCTAAACATGGCTGTGGGGGAATCTCCATATACAATGATTGCCTTCAAACAAGAACCTGAATCCATTATGTGATATAAAAACAAAATTACTGCATTTTTTTATTTCTTTTGTATATAAGCCAGTTCCCTGTAGTGAGAGTGCTTTCATTCAGTCTTTCATGGAAAAACAATTTTTTTTTGTTTATCAACTCTAGCAACTCGTAATCAATAAACGTAAGAACTGTATTCAGTCTTCAATTTGTAATTGATGCGGTTCATCCTGGTGAGAGTGCCTCATGATTTGCAGAGTTTTTTTAAATATATTCATATGTGTATTTTGTTTTATGTGCGTGAAAATAATGCCTAAGAAAACAAATTATATATACAATCTATCACTGTATTGCCATTGATATAAAGTATTTGTTTTAAATATTTTTAATAAACTCAAAGTTGTATGGTTTTTGTTTTTTATAGAAAATAATTAAAGATGGTGTAACCCAAACAGGTCTAAGTAACATCTTTTAGGTGTTTTACTTTATTCCATTTTTGTGTATAAATATGAAAGTCTTCCATTCTACAATAAGTCCTACCCTTACTAAAACAATTTACACCACATGGGTATTTAGACTAAAATTTCAATCTACATTGTGTCAAACTGGTCTATCCATTGTTGAATACCATCCTTTTTCAATACCAATTTTCCACATAAAATAAAATAAATAATCTTCAAAACTAAGGTTTTTTTTATTTTCAAACTATAAGGAATGTAATCATACATTTTAAATTACATAATGGTGGTTAAAAATAAAACTTATATCTCATATATTTAATTTTGAAGGATAGACTAGTATAGTTACACCCTCTTCAATTTGAATTTTTATTTGTATATGCTTTTTCATACTATAAATAAAATATAAACAAAACTTTGTAAAAAATGTGAGAAGAATTTAACATCTTTTTCTTATTTTTTACTTTTTGATAATGTATTTTTAGGTTATATATCTTAATAAATAAGAAAAACACGCTCCAGATTAAAATTATTATTAAAAAATACCTTGTCAAAATGTTTGGTGGACTTTATACCAGCCAACCTTTGAAAATCACCTTTATAGCGAAATTCATTGTCATAATGTGATATAAATATATTTGGCAAAATTTATATAATTTCTAATGTGCCTAATCTATCATTGTTAAAGATAAAGAAGCACTGCTACAGCTATTTCTAAATCTAGAGTAGCATGCTACTCAAGTAGCTAAGTAAAACTTAGTAATGGTGCTACTTGATAACTGCTCTTTGGAAGAAGTTCGCTAATTGCAGCGAGTTTATAAAAACACTGGCCTCATCCCATATATTGAAATAGGAAATGGGTTAAAGTCAGAAACTTATAAATTATTACCCAACACAAAAATGGTTTGTTTTCTAAATTACCATATTTTCCAACTAATGAAATTAATTCAGAAATTGTCTAGTAGAAAAAAATAATTGTCTTCCATTTAAAATAATTTGAACATAAGACTTGAGGGAAAACTTGATATTTTTATTAATATAAATTTTACACTCATTTGTAAATATAAAAAATGAATATATTTTATAAATTTTTTTATAAAAATTATTGCTCATATAATTTTATTAAAAAATATATGCAAAATAATATTTTAGAAAATTATACACATTTAAGAAAAAATAATGTCAACAACATTCGAAAAATAACTTCATAAATTTAGATTTTATAAGTATTTATCAACACAATTTTACTATAATTTATCACAGTTAAATAAATGTAGGAGTATCAGAATTCAATACGAGTATCAGTTGGAGGAGGAAAATAATATAATCAGTTATTGAATTTCATTTTATAGAAATTTTAATTCCAAAGTCAACACAATTTTGTTTTTTTATTTTAAAATAAATGTGTTTAAAAGGAATAAATATTATTGTTGCTCAAAAATAATCCAAGAAAATCTATTTGTAGAACATATAAATGAATTAGTATGCTTTATTTATTGTAATAAATATGTTGACAATATAAATATGTGATGAAAATTTGCTGGTAAATAGGCACAATCTGAAGATAGCTGGGCAAATTACAGCATCTTCAAAATGTGTGTCTAAGATTTATTTTCAACCTACGATAGTACGATCATATAACTTCATACCAGAAGGCATTAAACTGGTTGAATGTTAGAAATAGACGCCAAATTCACATACTGTCTATTGTATAATATCCTTAACTGTCCCGCCGCCCCCTCATCTCGCCGAAAATTTTCAGCATCTTTCCAATCATGGATTAGCGCTACGCTCAAACAGAGATTGTCTATTGGCCTTTCCAGTTTACAGCTCCTCTTTTTTACGTCATCCTTTACTGTCCATGCAGTGAGACTCTGGAATCAGTTACAAACCAATATAAGACTCGCTCTGTCCTTGGCATGCTTTAAGAAGCGACTGAAAAAACTCTTAATTTCTAGTCAGTAAAATAACTTATTTCTTTCCTGATTTTTCTTTGCCTTTCCTCTCCACCATCCCTTCCTTTCCTTTTGATTGATGATATCTCACTTTATATGAAAAAAAGTGTTTGGATGATTGTCCGTCTTTGTGGGGTTCGTGGGCATATGCTCACGTATGTGTTTATGGATTTCGTGAGGATGGATAGTCATTTGAATGATTTATGCGACCACGTAACTTGCTTCATTTACTTTTCTCTAGTTAGTTGGAAAATATTGCCGCCTGCCAATAAGCCCGCCAGATTGTATTTGCAATAAAAGTGTTAAATAAATAAAATAATGATAACCTGAGATATATTAATCACTGGAAATCTCTTGGCTGTTTTAGGTACACATCATTTTTTTCTTTAACTTTGAAATTACTGTATATAAGGGGAAAAGATCCAACCCACAAAATATATTTGTTTTAGTTTATTTCTAATATCTAAGAAGCATATTTCATTCATATAACATTTACTCTATCTGTAATATCCAATCTGTAAAATTTGTATTTCATGGTTTAATTCAGTGGTATGAGAAAATCCATTCTAAACAAATCTATACTAAGAGTTTTTGCATATTTTCTCTCTAATATTTTAAAACAGGTATAATTACCACCTGTCCTAGTTATTGATTGCTTGTCTTTCTCCCAGGTGATGTAGGGTTCAATTCCCAACGTACATACTATCACATCATGTTCCTTTTGCGGTAGGCAGAGAGTTCAGATCTCCACACCTTTCTATACATGCATACAGCTTCCACATCCATATATCACGTCATACATGCTCTCCTATTTCTCACACTTCTTTCCCTCAGTTAAAATTCCTCCAACTATCTCCTTCCACTCTTTACTTGGTCTACCCCTTCTTCGCTAATCATTCAATCCAGACGGGTATATTTGTTTTGTAAGTCTCAAATTTCCAATTGTATTAAAAAAATACAAAGTGTCCCAATCCAATTTCTTCACATGCAGGCCTTTTGAAAACTCACTGATTTGTTAGATTAAAATATCACATGGGAGTAAATTTGTTAGGTTGAATAATATACAAGGAAATTGTAATATAATATAATAATGTGTATTGGATTATTTTAGCGTTTATAGTATATGTCCAAATATGGTATTAATTTTACTCACTTGTTTGCCCAGTAAAAATATGGTGTTCTAGTGGTGTTTTCTTACCAATAAGGTGAAGACTGAGTTTCATAAATTGATAGTAATTTTAATGTATAACAAACAAAAAATGTGTCATAATATATTACTGAAATGTATTAACAAATTTTCAAAAATTATTGACAGTAAAACCAAATCGTATTTTTCTGATTGAATTTCTCTATCATCGATATTCCAATACGTGTGAATAATTTGTAAAAAAAACTTTCAATATTTAAATGACATGTACAATTTTTGTTTGTAAATTTTATTAACTTAGACAATATAAAACATAGGAGAAGGTACCTTAATATATCTTACGCATATAAGATAGTGCGATTAAATTGTAATAAATTGGCTATCTTCATTGACTTGTCCAAAGTGCCTTATGATTTGTATGTGATAACACTTTATTAAGATGTTAGTCAAATTAATGACAAATAATATCAAGAGATGTTGCAGCATTATTTATTTTCAATATGTTTCTGTAAATAGAAATAATATTCAATTGATATAAGTCTTGAAAACTTTTATGAGTGCGTAATAATATATGCACTGATTTGTCATTCAACATTGAATTAATTTTAAACTAGTTAAAAAGTACACATATTACCCAATAATCAGATTAATTTTATGTTATTATCGATTTATTTGTAAATTTTGTTTGAGCTTTGTAAATACATGGCTTTTTTTATACAATTTTATCAATTATAAAAAACATAATATGAATGTTATTCATTGTTTTCTACGTGTTTTATAATTATTCATTAGTATAGAGATATTTTCTTTCTCGATACATTATCATTCATATTTTTTTATTTAAATTTAAATAATTGATTTGAGTATTAGTTAATAATTTTAAAATATTTTTGTACCATTTCATAATTAATTAAACACGATTGCGAAGAATATTTTTAAGATTTGTTACGTTTTTAAATGTTTTTTTATTCCTTAAGTTTTTCTATTCAATATATAATTTTTTTATTTTTAAAATGTGTTATTAACCGCTATTACACAAATATGTCATGAATGCTTTGATAATGAGATTCATTATTATTTGAATGTCGTATATAATATATTTATTTAAGTTATTGTTTGATAAATATATTATAATATATGATATTTTTTGTGTTTAATACTCCTGTAGAAATCATAATCGAGGTTATTATTTAGAAATATTTTTCTTATGCATATTTTTTACAATTTTTTAAATTGATTTGCAAAAATTTAATGCAACAGAGAGATGGCTATGTATCTCAGTTCAATATAATTTGAATGCAATTTAGTTTATAATTTATAAAAAGACTTTCTCAATTTTTTTGTAAAAATTTTCCCATATAATTAAAGGTACAATATATTTGAGCAAAGAAAAAAATTAAACAAAATTCAACAATTTTTCCAATATCAAATTTTAAGTATTTATTTAAAAAAAACTGATTTGTTTATATAGCTTAGAGGCATACATTCACACATTACCTTTAATAAATTACTTTTCAACACAACTCTACTCTAATTATATATACGAGGGCGGTCCGATAAGTACTTAGCCTCACCGCCCGATGGCACCACTATCGCAAGAGCAATTTTTTATCGCGTAGTACATTCTCGTTGACAGCTACTGTCAAAATTTCAGCCGAATCGGACGCGTAGTTTTGTTTTGACCGCGTGTGGAAGCAAGCGTGTCCACAGATTTGAGAAAAATGGAAAAAGAGCAATATCGGTCGGTGATTCGATTCTTGTTTTTGAAAGGGAAATCGCACAGCGAAATCAAAGAGCGCTTGGATGCTGTGTACGGTGACTCTTCCTCCTTCGATGACGACCGTCAAAAATTGGTTTAACGAGTTTCAACGTGGTCGCACGTCGGTTTTTGATGAGCCACGCCCAGGTGCCCCGAAAACGGCTACCACGGAGGATAACGTGACAAAAATCCGCGATCTCGTATTGGCAGACCGCCGATTGAAGCGCGAGATAGCTGAGACAGTAGGCATCTCAAAAGACCGCGTGGGTCATATCCTGCATGAAGTATTGGGCATGAGAAAACTGTCGGCACGATGGGTGCCGCGTTTGCTCACTCCGGACAAGCGCAACCGTGAGACCACTTCAGAGCAGTTTTGACGATGTTTAAGCGCAATCCGAAGGAGTTTCTGCGTCGTTTCGTGACCGTCGACGAAACATGGATACACTGGTACACACCCGAGACCAAGGAACAGTCGAAACAGTGGACTTCACCCGGCGAACGTGCTCCAAAGAAGGCGAAGACTGTCCTATCGGCCGGAAAGGTGATGGCCACCGTTTTCTGGGATTCAAAAGGTGTGATCTACATCGACTTCCTGGAGAAGGGCAAAACGGTCACAGGGCTCTACTATGCCGAATTATTGGGCCGATTCGACGCCGAATTGCAGAAAAAACGGCCCCATTTGGCGAAGAAAAAAGTGCTCTTCCATCATGACAACGCACCGGCTCACACCTCCGCTGTCGCCACGGCCAAATTGGTAGAATTAGGCTACAAACTGCTGCCCCATCCACCGTATTCTCCGGATTTGGCCCCGTGCGACTTCTTTTTGTTTCCAAATTTGAAAAAGTCACTCGGCGGGCAGAAATTTGAGTCGAATGAGGAGGTTATCGCCGCCACGGAGGCCTACTTTGCAGACCTCCAGAAAACGTATTTTTCAGACGGCTTAAAGAAGTTGGAGCATCGCTGGGTCAAGTGTATCGAACTCAAAGGAGATTATGTTGAGAAATAAATCGCTACTTTTCCAAAATTTTTGTTATTCTTTTGTAGGCTAAGTACTTATCGGACCACCCTCGTTTATTTAGAATGAGGCAAATTATGAGTAACATTTAATGTTGCACTATTCTATTTCATTTCCTTTATTCCTCAAAATGACAAAGTTGTTAAGTTAGTCATTCAAATAGCACAATACGGCCAGATTTCCACCTGACAATGAACTGCTCGCAAGTTGCCTTTGAGTTGAGTGTGGGCTGACCTCAATTTGCAGGCAAGTACTCTATTCAATCAATTAAAATAATTCAGTACTGCATTTGTCTTTTCGGGGGGAGGAGGTGTTTGAAAAAAAAGTCTGATTTTATTTCGCAAGTCTGAATTTTTTTATGCTCAGATGAAACTTGATCGGAGGAACACGTTAGACATTTAAATTTTACCAATATCTTGCATGTTTCAGTCTTTAAACCCTATTTTCCCAGTCCGTGTGTGCAATTGTAATAGTAGCTTTTGAGTCCTTGAATTGATTTTAATGAGATTTTTCAAACCTGGCCAAAGTATAGACTTAGATTATACCAACTTTAGGTCAACATTTTAAGGAGTAAAACGAATTATTCCTAAACAAAGTGTCTGATTTAAATTAAATTTGGCAGATACAGTTATCATTTTCGAGTATAATCATATGTCAAACTTTTTGCCTAAAATAATTCCTTAACAAAGCCACTGATTAAAGTAAACATTGGCAGATGCGTTTATCATGTAAAGATAACGCTCGCTCGATTTTCGATTATCTGTCAATTCATGGGATCTCAACATTTAATTGGGAAAATTATAAATCTTTATTTAAGCTAGGCATCTCATAAAATTAATCGAGCTGTTGATCACATAAATAAAAAGCAAAATTTTTCTTTCAGTGTTTCTCAATCTTTCTTGAAAAACCTTTTTTTTCTGACTCTTCCTTTAATATTTTTCACATTTTTAACGTTAAATATTTTCGAAAATATTGGATAGCGACTTTTTGAATATTTTATTATTTTTAATATGTTTTCGATAGACTGTTTTGATATCTGTGAACTTTTTGACATTTTTTCAATGCTGGCATATTTTTAATTATCTTATTAAAAGTATTATCTTCAAACCATTAATGAAGTTCTGGGTGGAAGCATAGTAAATTTGTATGGTGTGTCAAGTCAGATTGTTAAATTACCTATGTGCAATTTTTTTATCGCTGTGAAATTCACGCAAGCAAGCTCGTGGGTATCATAGTAACTGGAAATCCAGCCTAAATCTCCAAATTGTGATTGTGTTTATTTGAAAACTCAAAAAATATTTATATTTAATTGTATTAAAAATAGTCATAATCACTAGTCGTTGCATGACAAAGGAAAGTTGCACATTAAGTCTCAAGGAAGTTGATTGTACAGTGATTGTATACCTTTTGCTAAAGTATTCAATGAATTTCAAAGAAATTGTTTGAAAATAGTAAATCATTAATGATTGTATATCCTCTCTAGTGTTTGTTAACCTTTATTAAATGAGGTTGGAGAAAGTAAATTTAAAATACAATGATAAAAAAGGCTTTTGATTATCATTTTTATTTACTGGAGCAAGTTAAATAGTTATAATAATTTGATGTGCAAGAACCGCAGCTGTGCATGGATGTTTATACGAGTATTCTATAACATTCACTCATGAAGTACACTTTCACTATTTAATGTGAATAGTTAACAACGCAGTACACATTCTTTGATTATTTTAGTGAATTACATTCACCAGTAATAGTTTACATTCACTGACCACCATACTTCCATTTTCCATTGGCATATTTTACATCATAATGACATATTTTTTAAATTATTCATTAGTACCAATGAAGAAAATTATATTTTGGATTTCTTTATTTTAGCCGAAGAGATCTTAAAATGCAACACCTCTTTTTTATTTACATATATTTTGTAATTTATCAAAATATATATTATATATGGAATTGAAAAAACGTCAACAGTCAATTATAATCAATCAGTTTTTTATTAAATTAAATTAAGATTTTATTGAATGACATTTTTATATAAAATAAATTTGAAGTGTTTTTTTATTTGGTTATTTCTTTTTATTAAGTATAAAGGCTGGCAGTGGCAATAATATCATTGTTTTCATTTATTTTTCTCATAAGTCTATGTAATACCATTTTCATAAGTTTTACATTCTTTTTAAGATTATTTATTATTTTTTTAACTGCAATTTAAATACAAAAAGTCAATCATCTATTTAGAATTCATTTTAAAAATGTATTAAATAATACTTTTCTATGTATAATTTTATACATTTTTCAATAAACTTTAATAAATTTGGTGTATTATTAACAAAATATTTCCAAGTACTGTGTATGTTTATAAAATGCAGGTATCCATTGTTATTGCGTATTATTAGATTAAAACGTGCCAATTTTAAATATAAAAAGCCACTTTTGGAACAGGAATTTTGCAATCACCCTGTGAGCGATGAATTTGCTGCAAAGAATTTTACAGAGATAAGAAAAATGCTACTTGTTTACTCTTGAATTTTTTTGAAAAAAGACAGCAAAATAATGATGTGCCAGATCCCCTAGACCCCAGTTGATTCATTTCCCTATAGAAAAGAAAAAGTTATGTATGTCTGTGAATTGAAATTAAAAAATAGTTTTATTTGCCATTTTTAGGCTTAGTTTTTTTTTTTAACTAATTGCTTTCTTACCCAGATTTAAATTATTTCACTAAAATAATTTTTCTAGTTGTGCAATTTTTCCTAGAACCAATAAGGTGCATAAAGCAAGGGATCTCTGTACTAGTATATACCACAATACATATTGATTTTCATTACTTACTATATTCTATTCATCTTTTGGAGGTGAGTAGGTTTTCACCAAAAAATATGACAATTTTTACTCAATAACTAGTTATACTCGTACATGAAAGTCATTCTGAAGAGGAAATCAACACCAAAATTTTATTAATATTTTTGCAAGGATAAACCTTTTTACCTTCTTTTAGCCCTATTTTTCCCAATCCGCTTGTGTATATGCATATTTGTGTGTGAATGTATTATTAAGTTTGGATGCGCGATAACTTTTGAGCCACAGATCATGCTGGTATTTGGCAAAATCGTCAAATGTGTCAATATGCTTTTCTGAGTGAACCTTTAAAAAGGTTAACTTGAAGCATTCAATTAAAAAAAATAACAGATGTGTTTATCAGGAAAATAAAAAGCCTAATTTTAGATTATTACTTAACCCTGAGAGTGCTACGAGAAAAAAATATTATTGTCTATCTAGTGCTAAGATATATTTACGATTCGGACGTTCGTGATAAATATTTATTTTTAAAAACAAAATACAAATATTTTTACAACATAAATATATTTTAGAATATGTACCCTTGTATTCTAAATGAATGATATTCATTTAGAATACAAGGGTAGAACAAATTTCTTCCACTGCTATAGCAGTGCGCCGATCTCTCAGGGTTAATCAGGCGCTATCAAGATTGAATGGGGAAAACTATAACCTTAGTATAGAATATAGAACTGGGCATCCGATTTAGTCCATGAGTTAATCATGTGAATTGAAAAATCTATTTATATTGTTTTTTATTTCAGTCTTCAATTGAGAAACTTTTTGATATTTCCATACCTTAATATTTTTGATTCTGTGAAGTACTTTCGACATTTTATCTTTTTTTTTTATATATTTGAAATTCCTCACTATGATATGATTTATTCTACATATATTTTATTCTTTTGACAATTTTTGATGTTAAGTTATTGTGATCATTTCCTACATTTTGGGTTTTTTGTGATATTTTCGGCTATTTCCGATAAGTTTGGATATTTTTCACAGTTTACATGGTACGACAAGTATTCTATCTTCAAAACATCAATAGAGTTCTGGATCGATGCACTGCAGATATTTTCATATTCAAGTTACAGGAAAGTTTTCAGATCTTATGTGAAATTCAGAAATCTTTTTAAACAGATGAAACTATAATAAAATTGAAAAAGACTAGATTGGCAAATATATTATTATCATATGAAGTATCCCTTGTTGTCTTTTAGTGGGGTATTATATTCATGACCCTTATGCTCATATCATCTATGAATCTTCTAATAACATGCTAGTACCATCTCAGCTTAATTATCTACCATGATCCTTATTATCTACTTTGATAGGCACCACGTTAAAATTGCCTCTTGAGCACCAGAAGGTTTTGTGAAAAGATTAGAGTCTAACGACAGAGTCTTCAAAATATCTTAAAAGTACATATTTACGTAGGACCCAACCATGTGCTTATATAAAATAGAAATTCTAATTGTAACATAACAATACTCCAATCAAATTGTTATTTGTTTTTATCATAATTGTTACCATCTCTTCATTTTCAATTTGTTAACATTGTTATTATTGTATCATAAGATCATTTTGTTTGTTTTGTTTTAAGTATATTAAATGTTTTTTTTAATCAAATAATTAAACATTCTATTAAATTGTTAATTTTTTATACACATATTTTTTAATTGTATATATTTTTTAATTATCATTACCACAATATGCCAGTATTTATTTTATAATGAAGTATGTAAATATTTTTATTAACTTTAAGTTAGAAATAATTTGTGCAATGCAAACAATTTTTTTTTATTAATATTGAAATAGAAGTTTATTAAAATTTTAAATTATATTTAATTTATTGTCATCAGTTTTCTTTTTTTGTTTTTGAAATATATTTAAACTCAATTAAAAATTATTTTATATTAGCATAATTACTTGTCATAAAGTGTTACCAGAGTAATTATTCAAAGAAATTAAGTCATAATACTTAAAATAAAACTTTTTGAACATATTTAATCTGGATTCCCACTTGACTGCAGTCATATTATGAGCCATTAAGTTGACAATTAGCTGTCCGTAACATTTCCGTTGATTTTGTGAAGTATATGCAAGGAAACTTGCAGTTTATCCACGGATGCTTGATACTCTTGAATCATTGACCAAAATATATCGAGCTAAAAATGTATAATCTTGCTGTAAAAACATCAAATTCAATATAATAAATATTTAAACAAGTAGTAAATTATAAAAAAATTAACCCTCTAAATTGTCAACAGATAAACCTAGGTAATTTTAAATGAGAAGTGGTTCAATTAAAATGTGCCATCTTATACATACACAATTTAACTCTCACAATTCTCAAGAAAATTAAATTTATTTTTTGTATGGATATGCTTAGAAAATATCTTCTTCAAACTAAAGTACAATTGATTGATGAAGGAGATCTCTTCAATATATTGTCCAAAATTAAGAAACTGTCACGTAATCAATATTCACAAAATGTAAGTATTTATTTCCCAGATAAAATTTATAAAATTGTGTTGTTAAGAATACAAAAGTTATTATAGATCTTTCTATTTTTAAGTAATTAGCACAATATACCACAATTGATGTAATAAGAACTTGAAATATATATTGAGATTTTTCAAGGCTATTTATCAAAAGAGATTTTTGTTATAAATTGCTATAAATACATATATAGAATGTACACCTAATTTTGGAGAAGGTTGCCATGTTTAACATTTTTTTAAAGTCGATACTTTACTATATATTCATCCGAAAATATGTGCAATGATTCAAAATTCTCTTACATTAAATACACAGCAAAACTACTAAAAATCTATTTTTTAATGTTTGAGATGACCCTTTAGCTTTAGAAGTATGATTTAAATAATTTGAACAGATTAAGCAATCATCTGTCTCTTCATTCCAGTTGCAGTTAAGTTAGTCAGGTAGTGTGGCGTGAAGTGTATTATGTTACGTATTGGTAAATGTTTATTACTTATTGGTGCCCCAGTGCATTGTTATAGTCTATTCTTTGCTCAAAATGTATGACCATTTCCTAAATAAAGTTACTATTAGAAAATATTTGTTTTTCTTTAAATGTTTCTGCCTTTATATATATAATTCCATCCATAATAATAATAATGATTTACTCGTACATTGTTAAAACCATAAAAACAATATTATAAATGCGACTCGTGTTTCAAGCTCATCTAAGCTAAAGTGAAGGTAGGGTTAACATGTTACTTTGTTCTCAGTTTCTCAGACTTCTGGGAAGGAATGAAAAAAGTTTTGAATAAGAAAACAGTAGAGATAGTGGATAAGAAAAGAGTGAGAAAATTGTCTTGACTGGTGGTTGGCAGGGTGAAAAGGAATAGGCATTAAAGTATGTAGTGTATTTTGGTGATGTGAGAATGAATGATAATTATGTAGACTAGTAAGTATACCTTGGTAGTAGTAAGACTAGTAAATACACTATTTGATCTAAAGGAACTTGACATGTATACGTGGAAGAGGAATGGAAGATTAATATATAGTATGGTAAGAAAAAAATTTGAAAGATGCACGCATTTAGAGGTAGTGACCTAGAAACAGACCACTATCATATATTTACCAAGAAGCAGTTGATTTCAGAGATAATGCTCTAAACCAGGGGTCTCCAAACTTTTTAGCCTAAGGGCCACACTGACTCCTCCACTAAGTCCCAAGGGCCAAGACCTAGCTAGCTCATCATACCAACATACTGTAGTTTTGAATTACGCAATTAAAAACAATCTCCAAAATGAAATATACAAAAAATATTTACAGATCCAAATTAACTGATGAGCATTTGAAGTCGCTGCTGATAATTTCCACTAGTAAACTTGATCCACAACTGCAAACAATTGTTAGTGGAAAGTTACAGCTACATAAACCTCATTAATCATAATTATAATGTTTACTTTCATTACGTGAATTACCTATGTATGTCACTTACTGTAAGTTTTTAGGATAAATCTCATATCATTAATTCCAGTTAAAATGTTCCATTTCATTATGTATAACAGTTATTGTGTTTCTTAATTGGTCGTTAAATAAAAATATCTGATTATTATGATTTTGTATGATTTACTTACATTATAAATTTTACAATGTAATCAAAATATACTATGAAGGGCCGGATACCGGGCATATCCGGTGTACCGGGCATTGATGGTGCTCGCGGGCCAGTGTTGGCTTGCGGGTCATAGTTTGGAAACCCCTGCTCTAAACTAAGAAGCCTACCCTCAATGAAAAAATATTGAGTAAAAATTTCATAAGAGGCGGAAGAATTTCAAATCAAGAGTGTAAATACAATTAATGAAATATACAATAATAGTTGTCAGGAAAGAAATTGTAAGCTCTACTGCGAAAGAAGTGTGTATGAGAGAATTGGAGAAAAATGTGATGTATTGTGGGCTAAAGGTGTGAGATAGAGTAACGAAGATTTAAATAAAGAATGAAGAGATTTCTTGATAAAATCAAGAAATATTGCCAATTTTAAAAGCAGACCAAGTAAGAAAAGATTATTAAAGAAACACAACAGTAATAGTTGCAGCAAAAAAAATAAAAGTAATACAAGATGAAGGAAGAAAGCTTAATATGAATGGTAATTAAAATATGAGTATTTTAGAAGAAGATTAAAAAAGCTTCTGGAATTAAAATGTAGGAAGAATGAGTGAAGACAAGAATGGATAGATAATAATGAAAAATCAAAGCATGAAGAAAATGTGTAAGGAATATAGTACTTGAATGAGGTGTGAAGCCTAATATACGAGGCGTATCCAGAAAGTAAGTGTACTGAGGCTCTCACGACCGGATGGATTTTATTTTCGACATGTTGGCTACACTTCCGTGTAGCCTGACCCTTCCCCTCCGCAACGAGACCGGTTCGAGGTCGGTACGTTGAGAAGTGTCGACGCGACAACACATTTCGTGAAAAATGTCAAACCAATCTCCCGCCAAGTGCGAAATTTTGTAAAAAGGCAAGAGTTTTTGAGGCGCTGCAAACTCCATGGAGATGAATTTCTCCGCTTCATCGTTACTGAAGATAAAACTAGGGTTGCACACTACACGCCTGAAACCAAAAGGCAGTCTCAACAGTGGCGTCACATCGCTTCACCCTCCGCCAAAAAGTTCAAAACCACAATTTCAGCCAAGAAAATCATGGCATCCGTGTTTAAGGACTGTCAAGGCATAATTTTAATTGAATATATGCCTCAAGGGGAGACCATCAACTCTGCAAGATACTGTGAGACCCTAAAAAATTGCGGAGGGCGATTCAGAACAAGAGGAGAGGCATGCTGACAAAGGGAGTCTGCCTGCTGCACGACAATGCAAGACCACACACGGCCAACGCCACGAAGGAACTGCTCGCCTCGTTTAAATGGGATGTCCTGAACCATCCCGCGCATTCCCCTGACCTAGCACCTTCAGATTACTATCTCTTTACCTCCCTGAAGCTGCACATGGGTGGAAAAAGGTTTTCAACCGACGAGGAGGTAAAGGAGGAGTTGGAGAAGTGGACGGAGGGGTTGGCGGGAAACTACTTCGAGGAAGGCATCAAAAAGTTGATACCCCGCTTCACCACCTGCATTGAGAGGAATGGCGACTATGTCGAAAAATAGCTTACATATGTACTACGGTAACCACGTAATTTTTTTGTTTAAATAAAAAAAATTGTAACCTACAAAAATTCAGTACATTTAGTTTCTGGATATGCCTCGTAGATTAAATTTACTTAGAGGATGTAGAAGTGGCAGTTATAAAATGATGAAGGAAAGGGTTGTAAGATGTGATGATAATGAGAATATTGCATGTTTAGGGGATGAAATTATCAAATGAATGGTTGTATTTTTTTTTAACAAATTTTGTCTCTGGATATGGTCCACGCAAATGGAGGAAGGGTACAATTTTACACCAACTTTTATGTGAAAGAATCTGGTAAAATTCTTACAATGAGTGTAAAATATATGCAACCGTTGCTTCCATTTGTACAATATGTGCAGTGTATGTAGATGACCAATTATAAGTACGACCACATATTACCTCTCCATGACTTGTTTATTCTCACTAAGCATTAGATTCATCTCATTACCTTTCATAAATATTACATAAACATTGAAATTCATAAATTTGTATCGTGATATTGTTAAGATGCTGCCCCTAATATAAAAATGTAACAAGAAAACAAACATTTATTAACTTTTTTAAATTGCTGCACCTGCACAAATCATGGCGATTTCAAATTTCCATAAAAAAATTCAATTTCGTACTACTTGTCATTCGACAATATTTAAACTCTATTTAGTATTTAAATTCTCATGATGAACTCAAAAAGGCTGAAGTCGTACTCTAGAAATTATCAACGCATGATCTGTGCTGTAGAACAAAATAACTTTAGTTAGCATATTCTTGAATTAATTGAGAAAAAAAAAACAAAATTGATTTATTCAAATTTTATTGAATTAAATACATTCAAAAAACAGCTTATTAGTAATATACCATTTTTTTTAATTCTACATGTAAACCTTTATTTATGATTAGAAAAAAATATTTCAAGTCAAGAAAAAACATTTACAACCAAATTCAAAACTATCTTTATCACAAGTATGATATATCTGAATATTTGATGACTTATTTACTCGTATATTAAACTTGAATAAATTTAAAATCAAATGTGAATGATGAAATAAAAATGAAAACTAGTGAAATAAAAAAAAAACCTATTTATTGTAATTGAAACAAGTTCTTTGTTTACTTAGATCTCTTAAAATAACTTTCTGATTTCACAAATATTTAGATTTTTTCACAAACTCAAAACATTTTGAATGAATAAGCTTTAAAAAGAAGCTTCTAGAGCTCAAAAAATATCCATTTCAATTATATATAATTAATTATTATCGAGTTTTATTTTTAATATATTTTTTAGGGAAATTTAGAACTTAGTCCTTTAGTGCGATTAGATAACTAAAAGGTTTTTAGGCACAAAATGGTTCTCAAAAAATATCAATATTACCTTGAGTGTTTTAAACTAGCAACCTAAATACTTGTGTACTTAATTTATTTGTATATTAATCTATAACTATTAAGACAAAACTATTGTTTTTATCTAGTTTACTTAATACTTTAAAAAAAAAACTATTTCTTTATCTATGTTAGTTTAGTTAATGATCAGTTTTCACGTGTTCAATGAAACCACAGATAACCCTAAGATGGAACTATAGACAGAACTAGTCCTAAGAAGAATACTTCATTTTACAGCACTTAAATATTGAACATTTCTATATCCAAAACTACAATAATGGATATTCACTGTTACAAATTTCTAAACTAGAGAAATATGATATGCTAAGGTTTGTTAAGTCTACCCGGCGATTCGTGATGAAGAAAAGTTTTTTTACTATCATGTAGACTGTAAATCACAAGATGATAAAATACTTTTTTACTACTTCTGTTTCGTTAAAATAGCAATTCCAACCAACTACTTGCATAAATTTTGACATCACATAATCCACACGCAAATACCACTTAGCTTAATTTTTATTTTCCACTTGAATAGGTATTTCCTTAGCTTCTTTTTCTGGAATCACTTGATTCAGAGCTGTTAGGGTTAGAATTCCATTCTCAAGGGTAGACACCACGTCTTGAGTGTAGCAACTGAAACTTTTCTCATCTGATTTATCTTCGTGTTTTCCTTCAATAATAATATTGTTGTCAATCGCTTTTACTGTTAGTTCTTTAGGGGAGAAATTTTTAACATCCATCTCAACTTGGAATGGTTTGTTATTCCCTTTCAGAGATGCTTTGGCGTGTTTTATCAAATCTTCCTCGGTTTCTGGTAGAAAACAAATATTTTTGTTCTAAAACAAATATTTTTGTTCCAACAATAGTCCACCAGCATCGCGCTATTTAAATATGGCTGGAAACACATACACGAGACTGACAAATTAATTTTAGGTTATTAAATTAGTGTAATTTTATAAAAGTCCCTATATTATGTATTGGGATGGAATTTAAAGTCGTCATGCAGAATGCGTTGTAGCGATCGACGGGGCATACCCAGAGCTGGAGCTAGGCGCCTAGTGGAACGCTGAGGACTAGCAAGAACTGCCACTCTCACTGTTTCAACTTTTTCTGATGTCCTAACGGAACGGGGAAGGCCAGGTGGTTTCCTCTTCATGACAGATCAGGTAGTTCGAAATGCTTTAACCCATGGGTCGGCAACCTTTTGTTGTAAGAGGGCCAAATATTTTACGTGGGGATTAGTGCGGGCCGCACTTGGGCCATATGTCATTACAGTATCAAGTCTGTAGATATAAAACCGGAATTTGCTCATAGATAGCTCTAGTTGTCAATGTAGACTGTCAAACCGCGTCATTGGCGCCTTTTTCTTGTGTTTACATTTGTCAAAGACTTTTAACTCACAATAAAAGTTTAATACAACTACATAGGTTTTCATAGCATTGAACATGTCTGTTTTTATGCCTGAAAACTACGATTTGCGGACAACGTTAATTTTCTGTTACCATTTGAAGAAAACTGCTGCAGAATCACATCAAATGCTTATCGAAGCTTACGGTGAGCATATTCTTGGTAAATTACAGTGCTTTGAGTGGTTTAAAATATACAAAAGGGGCGATTTTGACGTGAGAAACGAAGAAGGTGGAAGACCACCGAGAAAGTTTGAAGATGCCGAATTGCAAGCATTGTTGGATGAGGATGACTCTCAAATGAAACAACATCTCGCGAATCAATAAATGTGATATGACAAACCGTCTCCATACATTTGAAAGCCATGGGAAAGATCCAGAAAGTGGGATGGGTTCCACATGAGCTGAATGAAAGACAGCAGGAAAACCGAAAAACCACTTGCGAAATGCTGCTCGCCAGGTACAAAAGAAAATCATTTCTCCATCGAATTGTGACTGGCGATGAAAAATGGATATGTTTTGAGAATCCTAAGCGTAAAAGGTCATGGGTAACTCCAAGCAAACCGGCGACATCGACTGCAAGGCCGAATCACTATGGACGGAAGACAATGCTCTGTGTTTGGTGGGATCAGAAGGGTGTTATCTATTATGAGCTACTAAAACCTGGCTAAACCGTTAATATTAAACGCTACCGACAACAAATGATGGATTTGAACCAAGCATTGCGTAAAAAATGACCAGAATATCAAGAGGCAACATAAAGTGATTTTGCTTCATGATAATGCACTATCACACAAAGCAAAACTGGTTGCATCTACCGGACACACACTTGCTGAGCAGCGCTCCACTTCTTACGAAAATGTACGAAAATGTCTCGATGATTGGTTTGCCTCAAAAGAGCAACGGTTTTTTTGGCGTGGCATCCACAAATTACCAGAGAGATGGGGAAAAGGTGTAGCTAGCGATGGGAAATATATGTACTACCAAACATATAGTAATTATTTGCTGAGCAAACCTTTTTAACTCCTTGTAATTTTCAGAAGGCAAACTCTCACAGAAATCCACCAAGCTAGTTTTTTTCCTTAATAGCCATTTTAAGTGTGTATGATATCGTCCGTCACGTGCGTTGCGGCGAGAATCTTGCGGGTCGCACCAAGACTCCTCGCGGGCCTCGGGTTGCCGACCGCTGCTTTAACCCATCGGAGTACGCCCAACCTTGAACTGTCGTCGGAAAAGACGTTGTACAGTAACTACAAAATCAGTTTCTAAAAAACTGCTCGACGGCAAAGACACGATTCTCCAAGGTCCACAGTGCCATGGCTACTGAAAATGCATTACCTGAACTGTCCGTGAGCGGAGCGGCGAGGTCGTCACCCCTCTGCAAAATACTAGCCATTCAAAAAACATCGTTTCCTCTGCGCCACCCTGTATAAGTTTTAGGCTTTAACACACTTGATCTATTTGATTAGTGCCGTTTACTATTTTACAATAGAAATAAAGCAGCGTGCAGACGCGATGAATATGCTAGGATATTCTCACACATTCAAAAACGAGTGTAACTCGTCGTGTATACTCAGGACCATTAACCGACATTTACCACCTTTTAAGTCGAAAAATATTTAATTTCGGATTTTTTTAAACTCTAATTAAATTTACATAAAAATATCAAATCGCATAAACTATGTGCGTACTCTTCTAGAAACACGTCTATATTGAGGAAAATAAATTTGAGGTATTAAGCAAAATACATTTAATTCTTTTATAAACCAAACATATAATATGCATCAATGTATTTATACTTGCAAAATATGTAACATTCTTCGAGAAAAGAAATCCATTCCGAATTTTTTGTGAACTATTGGGCCAATCTGCTCCACACAATATTATTTTGTTGAATTGTGACCTGGTAAACTACGTTTCTTATACGAGCCTTAAAATTAGCATTTAGAAAGGCAGATCAAGGAAAAAAACTTAATTATATTTTTATGATAGGCCCGGGATTTATTTATTAAGAATATATTTTTCTTTTCTTGGACATTGACTATCAGTTTTCTTTCTATGTTTTAGGGAATCGTGTAGAAAAAAATATTTCCAGGTGATTTTTGAAGCAGCACAAAATTTTATTATGTCTTCTTTATTGTATTTTTTTTCTAATTCGTAGATTATTTCAATTTGTTTCTTTTTGTAGATCTGTTTTGTATCCAGATTTTCATGAAAAAATATCAAACGATAATTTTAACCGCATGCATTAGAAATTATGTAATGTGATAACAATAATATTATTCAAGTCTTTGTTAAATATATTTGTCATTGTTCTTAGTCATCTAATGTTCATTTTGGACAAATTTCACAATTTAACGATTTTTAATCAATATGGAACTGTTGAAAAATTAAACTAACTAGTTTAAATTGCCGAGTATGATCATTTTGTCATTAACTTATCGCAATTTTAATTAATTTATTACTAAACAACTGAACACACACCATTTTTCAATCACCCTAGAATTTAAACATGACCTCCAAAACAATTTTTATTTCATTTGCCTTATATGCTTAAATTGTTGTTTTTTTAACTACAGGAACCGGTAAGATTATTTGGTGCTTACCAAATTAAATGACGCTCGTAAAAGTTGCTTACCTGATATGATATTTAATAATAAGCCTGTTCGAATTTCGATTGTGTTTTTTCGAGAATATACGTAAATGTTCGTTTACATTCTATTGCAAATAACAAAATAATATTTATATAAATGTTGTAAAAAAATGTATTCATATTAGAACAATAATTATATTTCTGTTGACAATTTTATTCTATATTAAATAAGAAATACTTTTAATAGTTATAAATGCATAATCAAGTGGGGGAGGGGGTAAACAATTATGAAAATTTAGAAAGATTAAAAGGTGCGAAACAAATTTAATAAGCAACGGAAAAGTATACAGTGTAAAAATAAAACATCGCATGTAATAAGGTGTATAAACGGAATGAATGAAATAAATCAAGATCATCAAGAAATAAAGACATGGAAATATAAATGCATACATATTATTTCTTAAAATATGACCTCTTTACTATTGAAACAGAGATATATTTTTCTTCTCCTTGAATGATGACCGTGGATGGCGCCAGTATCAAATGATGAACAAATATATCATGATGAAGAAAATAATTTGTAACAGTTGAAGTCTAAATGAAAAAAGATTGAAAATTATGCTTTTAATTTATAAATGTATTCTCCCTCAAGGTTTCATATCCTTGATTCCTAATTTTTTTATTTATTTCCGATAGTGACGTTAATTTCTAAATTTAGCAAATATTAAAATCCTGCATTCATGAAATTGATCACGCAAAGAGCACGAAATACTCTTGGCAAGGTTAATAGCCTAAAAAACACTTAATTCACTATCGTACACCAACACGCATCAATTTGGCTTATATTCTTAAGAATATGCAATTCAAATTTATAAAAATATTTTTTTCTGTGATAAAATAAATTGAAATGAAATGTTTTATTTAAATTTGTTTATGCATTTATTAAATTTACTCATATTCACATTAAATTTCACCTTAATGTTTGTATATATTTACTGTTTAATTTTCATTATTTCATGTAATATGTAAAAATAATCAATTTGTATTTATTTATATGGATTAAAATTCAAAATGTTATTCTGATATATTTATTGATGGATCGAGATCATTGAGCAGCTCGTAGGATAAGTGTGATGACGAGTTTCTCTAGAATGAAAGTGCTCTGCTGGAATGCCTACAGCATGCAGCAGAAGATCGAGGAGCTGATGCTGTTGGTAAACAATTCAGGTATAGATATTGTGCTTATTATGGAAACTTGGTTAAAACCTGTATCTCGTGTGAGAGGCACCGGTGGCTTCACCGTCTATAGATCGGATGGCGTTTCCGGTAGAGGTGGAGGCACCGTGATCCTCATCCGAGACACTATCCATCATACCCAACTCCTCACGCCCGCCCTGACAAACTTGGAGGCTACTGCCATCAGCCTCAAGGTTGACAGGGAGACAGTCACCATTGTGGCAGCATATTGTACCGGATATCGTTCACTTCTGGAAAAGGACATCTAGGCAGTGCCGGCTTTGGGGTCCAAGGTCATCATGGTCAGGGACTTCAATGCCAAGCACCGTTACTGGAACTGCTTGAGAGCTAACCCGAACGGAACGACGCTGTACAATTATATGGAAAACCACAACTGTCAAATACTCTATCCAAATCAACATACCTGTTTCACCAAACCCCGTAGTCCTTCTACACTGGACATTGCCGTAGTCAAAAACTACCCTAAAATCTCTGGCTTGACTGCTCTAGAAGCTCTCTCGTCAGACCACCTCCCAGTCTACTTCACATTGGGAGTGAGGCCAATTGCTAGCCTCAGGGAGCAGTACGACTACGCCAATGCTGACTGGAAGGGTTACAAAGCATACCTCCACAACCAGTTCTGCCTATCACCTGAAACTCTGGTGAACCCACAGGACATCAATGCCGCGATAGGTACCATCTCCACCTTCATCTATAATGCCCGTGATGAAAATGTTCCCCTCAAAATTGTCACTCCATACAAAATAACTCTTACTCCTCATATCAAACTCCTTATATCTCTAAAAAACAAACAAAGACAGACCTACAGACGTACACTAGACAAACGTGACAAAACACTTCTAAACGTCCTTCAAGATGAAATCAAAAAAGAAATCCGCCTACTTAAAAATCAGCTATGGCAGAAAAAATTGGCAGCTCTAGAACCGGGTAACGGTACTCTCTGGCGAGTCGTCAAGGGTATCAAGTGCTCGTCTCAAAGCATACCACCTCTGCGCACAGCCTCAGGGTTGGCTGTTTCTGGCATTGACAATGCTAATGCCTTGGCGGACGCTTACGAGAATACGTACTCAATCACTTCCGACCTTGGAAATGTTGATGTCAACAAAGCTGTCGAGGACACTCTCACCAGCTTTGCTTACTCCCCGACCAACCAAAACGAGGTGCAACTTTGCACCCCGTCCGAAATTGGTCGTATCCTTGACAGACTTAAAACACGAAAAGCACCCGGTCCCGACAATATACACAATAGTCTTCTTAAACAGTTACCACTCAAAGCGAGGATTTTTCTTACTAAAATAATAAAAGCCTCACTCCTTAATGGCTATTTTCCGACTATTTGGAAAATAGCCAATATTGTTCCTATCCACAAGCCAAATAAACCTACCGAAAATCCAACTAGCTACAGGCCCATCAGCCTTCTTCCAGGTCTTGGCAAGATTCTTGAGAGAGTGGTTGCCTCAAGGCTAGTGTTCCATCATGAATCCAATAATACATTCCCTCATGAGGAATTTGGATTTAGGACAAGACACAACACGGTCCAGCAACTTACCCGTGTCGTGGAAGACGTGTCGATGGGCTTCAATAGGAACAGAAGTACTGGCATGGTACTGCTGGACCTCGAGAAGGCTTTTGATACTGTCTGGCATGATGGCCTTCTACACAAACTTCTCCTTACTGGCACTCCACTCTATCTTGTGAAACGACTTCAATCCTACCTTTCCAATAGAAGTTTCACAGTCACCACTCATCATTCTACGTCATCCGCCAGGCCCCTCCCTATGGGTGTCCCCCAAGGCAGTATACTTGAGCCATGTCTATTTAACATTTACACACACGACATTCCTACTCCCCCAAAGTGTAAGCTCGCACTCTTTGCTGACGATGCGGCATGATACGCATCGTCACTCAAGGTGGATCGAGCTGGTCGCCGTCTTCAGATTGCTCTTGAGATCCTTGAGAAATACTACCAGAACTGGAGGCTCAAAATCAATGACGCCAAAACGGAGGCCATCATGTTCTCCCGAAAAGTCAAGGAAAGAGTGCCGTCGATGCCCTTATTCATCGGTGGTTGCCTGGTTGAGTGGCAGGACGTGGTTAAATACCTCGGCATGCACCTCGACCGGCGACTGACGTGGAAAACCCATTTGAATACCATCAGACAGAAGGGTCACAAGGGCATAGGGGCTATCAGTTCGATATTTCATCGACGCAGCTTCCTTTCACCCAAAAATAAGCTCCTCCTCTATAAAACCCTTATTCGTCCTATCTTGACCTATGCTGCACCCGTTTGGGGTAGTGTGAGCAACACGGATCACCCGAAACTCCAGATAGTGCAGAATAAGGCATTCAAGATATCTTTTAACACCCATCCCAGAACAAACCTTACCCGACTTCACGCCGAACTGCGAAAAGAAACCCTACAACACCACATCCTCCCTTGGACCGTGAAGTTCTATAAAAGCCAACAAAATCACAGCAATCCCTTAGTCGCTGCCCTGGGGGCTTACGAGAGTAAATCCGACCTACCCTTCCGTTATAAGCACTAGCTTCCGAAGCATTCTCTGTTGCCTGACTAGTCCACCTACAGTATTAGCTGGGACGACCAAGGTCTGAGTGAATGTGATGGAATGCAAGTAGCCTGAACGAGTGGACTTGTTTTTGCTAAATAAATAGTGTAAGAATTGTTATCTAGTTATAAGTAGTATGTAGGTGTTAATTATTTCTAAGATCTCATATATTAAGATTGAATAAATAAAATAAAATGATATGTAGGAAAATAAGATTGAGTAAGTTCATAAATTATAACATATAATTAAGATTAGTTAAGTAATAAATTTGTATATAGGTATATACAAATTTATTACTTATAAATGTTTGTACAATAATTTACTTTGTAATAAAATAATAATAATAATAATTTATTGATGGCTGTATAATGCCGAAGAACACTCTTGATGGGTGACAGGGAGAAGAAGAAGAACTAACTCGAACTGTGCACCAGTAAATACAAACGGTGCGCGAAAAGTACTAAAATACGCCGGCCGGCATAAGTCATATAGCGACGAGATAACGCATTATTTGTTTATATCTTTCCTAGATATTTTTTACGTTATTTCGTCTAAATTTTAATATTGTTATAAACTATGTCGCAACACAACTGGTTTGGAACAGATTTCGCTGAATTGATGCAGTGGCCTGTCGCACCGTTATTTTCGCGAGATTGTTACACTCCTTGGCGCGGTTTGAGCAGGCGACCGTCCACCAGTCACGATATTTTGACTAATGTATCAGTGGATAATGGCAAATATCACGTGGTTATGGACGTTCACCAGTTTGCACCTCACGAGATAGTCGTCAAAACTGTTGGAGATTTGATTTTGGTAGAAGGGAAGCACGAAGAAAAGGAAGACGACCACGGTTATATTTCTAGACATTTTGTGAGAAAATACAAGCTACCCCATGATCACGATGTTGATGATGTGGTATCCAGCCTGTCTTCAGATGGGATCCTGTCCATAATCGCACCGAAGAAGAATCCCGAAGCGCTGAAGGGAGAGAGAGTCGTACCTATTCATATAATGGGACCAGTCTGCAAAAACATCAGACGAGATCCTCACAGCCAGGTCCATGGTCAAGAGAAGCTGCACAAGCAAGATCATCCAATTAATGTGCAACATTTACATTAATATTAAATTCACTTAATTTAAGAGGTAGCAGTTTAATTAATTTCTTCAAATACCGTGGAGTGCCGGTTATCCATGGTAATTGGGGGACACGAACCCAGATAAATGAAAAACAGTTAATCCAAATAAAGTTTTTATTGTGTTAAACATTTTAATAGTTGGAATGCTAGATAAGTTTTGCTATGCAAGATAAATACACTAACAAGGTTTCTCAATGTTTGAAAGATACAACCTCTGAACGCTGGCATCATACCACAGAAATTATATTGGGAAGCTCCGGATCCACATATTTTCGTGTCGGTGTGGACGCAAGGAAACACCACCAACTTGCTAGTGTTAGTCAATTGGTATAATGTAAACCATAGATTTTATTACAGTTTAGGTCCTTGTTTTGGAATTTTCAAAATGATGATGTGTTAAAAATTTTAAAATAATTAATTTTCATGATTACTAAAAAAATTGTATCAGAGAGCCACGGTTAATCCAACTTGTGGATAATAAGCCCCGGATAATGGGCACTCTACTGTACTTAGGGTTATTTGATATTTTATACTGTTTCAGTAGTGATATAATCTTATGAATATTTTAATATATATGCAGGGTGTTCTACTCATAAAATAACCCGTCTTAAATGGGAAGTCATTTAAATGTTTGCCTCTTATAGATTTTTAATTATATTTATGAAAACTCGTTCATCATTTTTGAGATATTCATTCGTCAGTCATTCGCCACAGTACTCACAGTTCATCATCATATGTTTTGGCAATACTATTGCACATGTAATTAATGATAATAAAAAGACAATTTATATAACGCCTGCCGTTTAGAGACCAGACTCCCCTCAAGGGCACTCTAGCTCGGTATTCGAACGCACTATGATTGACATTAAAAATAGTACAAAAAAATAAAACAATTTGAGTGTAAGAATTGGAAGGTGCAACAATATTCACAATTGTCTAAGGCGTGTGATTGTTGTTACCAGACTAGGACCTTTTTTTTTAGTACCGGGAATCACATCTCGACAAATGTATATGTTATTGAGTAAATTGCATGTGATTTTTCAGACTATCCGTCAGTCATAAGTTTAAGCATTCTAAAAATTCTTGTATTTAACTATCATAAATCTAATTTATGAAGCATTTGCCTTTAAATTCAGTATTTTTCAATGAATGTTTTTTCACATAACATTTTTGAAAAAAAAATACCAATGATCTTGTGGTCAGTATGCTCGAGTAACATTGTGTCCCAGGGTTGCGACTGTTCGATTCTGGCTGTTTCACTTGTAAACCTTTTGTTTCATTTGGATTTATTATTTTTAATTATACTTCACAATAAAAAAATCAAATACTTGAAACATATACTTTCAATCAAGAAAAATATTTTTTAATGTGTTATTTTTCCCTGTTCACTCGTGGTCAGCCCTCCTAATTGGCATGGGCTGCATTAAAATTCACTGTCAAGTCTTCTCGATTAGTTGATATTTTATAATTTATGATTTTTTTGTATGGTTAACATCCAGTCTTCCCCCTCTTTCTTGATAATGTTGGATACCTTCAGGAGATGTATATCTTCCCCTCTATTAATGTTGTTAAACTATTTAAGTTGGGTTTCCCTAACTTCTTTTATAGTGTGGAAAATTATAATGTACTAACTTAGAATAATTCATTGATATTATGATATGTTTAATTTGAAATATTTTGGAAAACTTGAATTAAATGTTAATCTATAAGATACCTATCATATTAAAATATGTTTTTTTAATGAAAATAGTGAAACTTTTTTTGCACAATAAGTTATGTTAGAACATTACTATAGACAGGAGGCATGAATGCTGTTAATATCTATATAAAGTTTAACTAATTTGTTCATGTAGAAAATGCAAAGGAAACAACACTTTTGGGTTTATGTGTAATAATTTATTCAGACAGTTTTTAAAGTAATTTAATATAACAGCACTCACTACACTGTTGAGCAGTTTGTTCCAAGATTCCTCAACTTTCTAAGCAAAACAATGTTTCCTTAGTCGGTTATGGAATTTATTTTTCGCAAAGTTCTAAGTGGTCATAGGTCATAATGACTCCTCAAGATCTCAACAATCAAGTCTCTATTTTGTTGCAGGGTAGGAATTTCAATCAACGCCGTCATCTTGGAATTTTTTTATGAAAAATGTGCCCAAAATCTTTATATAAAATCAGATAAAAAATGTAATTTTTTATTCTTTTGATTAAAAATTTCAAATGATTTTTCCTTTTCTTATTTTTCAACTGCAGCAGTTACTGTGAATTGTTGATGAAGTTCATATCATTAAAAAAATTGGTTTATTCATTATGTTATTTATAAAAGTTCTAATATTGTATAATATAACAACCGATGTACAGTTATATGAAGTTACTTTTTTGATTATTTAAAAAGACATGCGATAATTCGATCACTACTTGCCATAGTCAAATTACATTTCCCAAAAGAATTAAAATGTGAACTAATGAAAAATTGATTAACTAAGCAAAAAAAAAGACATTGGATTTTATGAACAAGAATCCCATTGTCAGGTATTAAAAGAAAATAAATTCTTGATATTTTGAATAAAAACACAAGAAAATATATTTCATACTATATATTGTAATTTGTTTTTACTTTTAATTTGAGCAATTATTTAATGAAAAGTTATTCATTATAAAACTAATATGAATGCAGAAATATGATTTCCTTAGATTTTATAGAATAGAGACTGTTTTTATATATTAAAATAATTTTATATCTTTATACAAATATTATTGATATGAATAGTTGAAAATTATTACAATAAGTGTAATAACTAAAAAATCAGAGTAAGTAGCAGTGAGAATATTCTGTAGTAAAAACATTTGGAGAAAATTACCGGTATAAAATGTGTGTAAGCAAATATAGAATTAAATAATATCGGGATTCGTTTTCCTGTTACAAGAGTCCAGTATATATTTAACCCAATACTCAATATTTGTCTGGTTAAATAAACGGGTTGCAGCAGGGTTATTTTAAAAAATATATATTTTTGAAGCAGAGTTATTTACTTTTTGAATACTATGGTAGTCTGGTCATATCTACGAGGGTGGATCAAATATAAATGAGACTTTTTGTTATAATTTTTTTATTTGCAGAAAGAAAAAACCAAGTATACATCATTTTTCTACATATGATAATCCGCTTTAGAAATGCATTTTTCCCAGCGGATCAGTAGTTTTTTTATCCCGTCATTGTAAAAAAAAGTGGGTTGTGTCAGCAGCCAATTGCACACAAACTCCTCTACCCCATCGTCGTTGTTGAATCGTTGGCCTCCCAAAGCTTCTTTCAGTGGCCCAAAGAGATGAAAGTCGCAGGGCTATAGGGAGGATATTCCAGTCATGTCCATTTACTCCAATTATTCGCATGTTACAGCTGCAGTGTGGGGCCTCACATCATGGCGAAGAATCACTTCTTGTATCGGTTGGTGACATCTTTTGCATTGATAAGCAAGTTTACTTCACTCAAAAGCTTCCAGTAGTACTCCACATTGATAGCGCGACGATCGTGCAAAATGCCACGCCGGTCTCAAAATAGGGTCGCAAGCACCTTACCAGCTAACAGCCGAGTCTTGGCTTTCACAGGGGCTGCCTCGTCCTTATTTCTCCACTCCATGCTGGCTTTTTTCGCCTCGGGTGTGTAGTGGTGTACCCAAGTTTCATCACAGGTAACGATGTGACTCCAAAATGCGTTCCCTTCTTGTGCAAACTGCCAATTTTTTTAATGTGTTAACAAAGAATGCATAAATAAAAAATATTTAAACTTATTAGTACAATTTAACTATATTCTTAATGAAATTTGTGGATAGCATACATGGTGTCCCTAAAAAATGTATACATGCATTGAATTATTGTAAATTAAGTGTATATTAAGATATATCTTACGAGTAGATTAAATCTACAAATTAAAGAAGACGTGTAGAATTTTTTTCAGTTATCGCAAGTGCTTGAATTCATGACTATTCTGGTCCATGCACTGTTGATAACGTAGAGCAAATGAAAACACAAATCATTTGGTTTGGTATTTGCTCATTAACTGTTGCTGGTTTTGTGCCATAAACTTTGTTTTTAACGAGTCCCTGAAAAAAAAAGTTCATTGGCGTGTGATCTGGGAATCTCAGGGTGTATTCAATGTTATCTCTACATCCAATCTATATGTTTGGCAAGTTTTCATCAAAATAAGCCCTCACATTATGATGGAAGTGGGGAGATGCACCATCTAGCTGTAAAAAGTCCTCCAGTTTCTGTTCCTGCAGCAAGTTCAAGTAAATGGCACGGTGTAAAAGTGTGTATACATATTTTGAGACATAGTAACTGAAAGTCATACTTAAGTATTTCAAACGGTCTATAATATATTTTTTAGTTTGCTCCAGTAAGATTCCCTTAATCTTTTTAATATTCTCTAACACTTTATACATATGTTTTCAAAATATTTTTTGAATCATAGTATTAGGTCAGGTCTTGTATTTATTTGCATGAAATTAGTAGCCCATTTTTCTTTTATGAAAAAAGAGATAGACATAATTGCTTATTCATTAAATTGTCTAATAATAAGCACTAACCCTTTTAATGAACGTAGATAAAGTTATTTCTTAGAATTATTCATCGTTAAATGAATCCATGGTACAAAGATTTATTGTAAATATGTATCATGTTACTCGACTAGACTGAAAAAAGCCGAGAAGAATACAAGAGATAGCAATATGACAGAATAAGGAATAAATTTATGAGGGATGAATGTGAACTTCAAGTTGTTTTGAAGAGTAAGATGAAGAGCACTCTGAGATTAATTGGGTAGAACGAATGAATGAATAAAGACTAATAAAACAAATATACAGTCATACCTCGGGCCACGAACGCCTCTAGTTACGAACAAATCAACTTACGAACACAATTTCTGAACAAATTTTGACTCGACTTGCGTACAATGCCTCGGCTCACGAATCAGTTGTAACGGCGCATTAGTTGTACTCAGGTGTGTGCGTTGTGAACATAGTCGTTGCGTTCATTCTTGATACAATTTTTTTTGCTTTTTATATATATAATATACAGTATATATAAAATATTTTTTGCGTTAAATTAACCCTCATTATGACTCCCAAGAAAATGAAGTGTTAGTGACAGTGGTGTAAAGAAACGAAGTATTACAGTAGAAACGAAGAAGGAAATAATAACTAAACATGAGAATGGTGTTCGTGTTTCTGATCTCGCCAAACAGTACGACATGGCTAAATCTACGATCTGTACTATCTTAAAAAAGAAAGATGCGCTAAGGACGGTTGAAGTTAGAGATAAAAAAGTTATGCAGGAGGAGCCCTCAGGAGAGGAGGAGGAAGAGTTGGGACATGTTTCAAGTGCTGAGATAAATAATTTTTTAGCAAGTGGAGTGAAGTGCAAGTTTTCATTGAGAAACATAACCCTAACAAAACTGACCAGCCGAGCTGTGGACATTTTAAATAACAATGTGATGTCCCATTTTCGGAAAATTATCCAACAAAGAAAAATACTAATGTCTCTGGATCGTTATTTTGTGAAAACACCAGCCACCAAGCCAGTAATCGATCCACTTCCCAGGATACAAACACGAGAAAAAATACTTACACAGTAGCCTGACGTTATTATGGAATGGGGCTCTCCTTCGAAGAAGTAGTCTTCCTCCTCCTCTACCTGTGCCAGTAACTATCAACCACGAAGGTTAAGTTATAGTACTGTATGTTTTATATTATATATTTTTGCCACACATAAATTCATAAAAAAAGTCGACAAACAATATGTTTCTGGGGCGGGCGAAAGGATTAATTGTATTTACATTAATTTCAATGGGAAAAATTGTTTCGGTTTGCGAACATTTCGGCTTACGAACGGAGTCAAAGAACTAATTAAGTTCGTAACCCGAGATACCACTGTATAATACAAATGTGAGTGGTAGAGTAAGACGAAGGAAAGTATAGTTGGGTTAAGTAAATTATATTTTGAAAGAAGGAAATGTAAAGACAGAGAAATCATAGGAGTTGTGGGAGAAGATGTTTGAAAGAAGAAAAGATAAGTATGCGTATCAAGGTAGGAAAGTCTAGCACCCTGTTCTTTCTGCCTACTCCGCCACGGAAGTAGCGTGATAGTATAATGTTATTCGTAAATAAGTCAGGACTGGTGCAAAAATGTATTATCTTCTATATCTATCTTCTATAAAAATGTAAATGTTCGTATATTAAAAATCTCTAATCTCCGAAAGTTCTTCACCGATTGCTTTGAAATGTTGACAAAAGGTTGCTTTCGTATACGAGAATGTTTATATATATAGTTTTATATACGGTTGTATATAAAAAAGTTTATAAATCAGTCGAAATAACGGGAGCGCCTCCTACAGCGACACACGCAAACTAAACAATTCTCATTGACAGTTATGTCACATTGCATTTTCGACGTTTCGGAATTAATATTAAATATCTATATAAATAAAAATGGTAAATGTTCGTTAATTAAAAAATTCCAATCTCCGAAAGTTCTTCACGGATTGCTTTGAAATTTTGACAGTTCCATTTTGATTTTGAATATTAAATAATAAATATTAAATTTTCAAATACGTTTATTGAAAAATAGCGCCATCTGCTTGGACGTAAAGTACGAGTATACTAAATTTTTATCTTCTATTTTGTACTGTGGCGTCGTAATAGCTGTGCGCTTTTAATCCGGTGTTTTTAAACTGTTTTTTATTATTTTTCAGTACAAGTAACGGTGAATATTTTCATTTGAATTCATGGTATGTATCTGTATGTTTTATACATTTGAATTATTAAGAGTTTCACGTGTTTCATGCAACTAACTTTTGACAAATGTCACATTTGATTCTAAGGAACTGCCATATTTTTGCTAATTTGTAACAAGATGTATTAATTTGTCATTATTGTTAGTTTTTGTAATGTATTTACTTAAATTACTTGCTATTTATTAGAATCGAGCCTTATATTAAAGTCGATAAAATAATTAAAATTACTGAACGTCGTTTCAAGGTTGTATTGGGGCAAATTTGTCAACTGTCATAGGACTCTTCGTGAGTTTCCGAAATATAATAACATTATTCAGAAACATCAAACCGAATATGTGATTAATTTGATCCCTTTCTTCCAGAGACACCAAGAAATGTACTGAGGAAATCCACCAAGCCAAAGAGAAAAACAACTGCGTTTGAAGGGAAATATTTCGTTAATATATTTTTTTGTTTTTTTAGTTCCGTGTATTATCTTTTTTTAATGTTTCGCAATTTTATATGTTTTTGTTATAACTTTCTTTCTTCTTTTTCAGTGCAGACTTGAGGATGCACGGTTGCGAGCACTGCGATCGCGTCCTGCAGCTTCAGAACTGCTTCGTTCTCAACAGAATGGACGCGACAGGCTGATAGTGGCTGAAAGAGGTCAGTAGGAATATCAAAAGTATCTTTTTTATATAGAATTTAATTTTATCTCTATGTTTATATTTCAAAATCTATCAAATCGTATGTAGAAATGAAGATTTTTTTTAATTAGTTTGATATTCATCCGCTTCAATCAGACCAAGCTTCGCTCTGAAGAATACGCTCATTTGCGAGATGTAGTTGTAAATGACGGTAATACAACTAACGTTGGAAGACTAACGATTTTGCCATCTTCATATACAGGTAGTCCACGTCATATGCATGAGTACGCTCAAGATGCAATTTCGTATGTTCGTCACTACGGGTGTCCAGATCTATTCACTTGATTCACATGCAATCCAGCTTGGGACGATACACAACAGCTCTTATTTCCTGGGCATTCGCCGGTGGATAGGCATGACATCACAGCACGTGTTTTCAGGCAGAAATTGAAATCGCTGATGAATTTCATAGTAAAACATGAAGTGTTTGGGTCTGTGCGCTGCTGGATGTACTCAATGGAATGGCAAAAGAGAGGATTGCCACATGCACATATACTAATGTGACTATAACAAAATCACTTCAAACGAAATCGACGATGTAATATGCGCTGAAATACCCGATGCCGACGTCGATAAGGATTTGCATGAAGTTGTGACGAAAAATATGATACATGGACCTTGCGGTACACTGAATCCAAATTCACCATGCATGATAGACGGAAAATATTATAAGCGATATCCTCGAGCATTAGTATCCAACACAGTTACAGGAAACGATGGATATCCTTTATACAGAAGAAGATGGCGGTAAATTAGCAATCATACAAATGCGAAACGGTGACATCGAAGTAGACAACCGTTGGGTTGTTCCATATTCGCCTTTGCTATCAAAAACATACAAAGCGCACATAAACGTGGAATACTGTGACTCCGTTAAATCGATCAAATACATTTGTAAGTACGTGAATAAAGGCAGCGCGACATGGCAGTTTTTGGCGTGCAACCAGAAAGAAGTGATAGGAATGCGGTCATACATATCGATGAAATCGCACAGCTGGAAGATATATAAGCATCAATGAAGCTGTATGGCGAATTCTTTCATTTCCCATACATGAACGAAGTCCAGCTGTTGTTCACTTAGCAGTACATCTAGAAAATGGACAACGCGTTTATTTCACAGCTGTGAATATGCAACAAATAGCCCTGAATCCACCGGCTACAACGTTAACTGCTTTCTTCACGTTATGTCAAAATGACGCGTTTGCGAAAACACTGCTGTATTCGGAAGTGCCTACGTATTACACGTAGAATGCGAGTAGAAAATCATTTGAACGACGCAAACGAGGAGAGCGAATCGACGGACAACCTGGCATATTCAAAGAAACTACGATAAGCAGACTGTACACCGTGCATCCCAATCAAGATGATTGTTTCTTTCTTCGCATGCTGTTGGTAAATGTGCCCGGTCCAACGTCTTTCCAACAATTGAGAATTGTCAACGGCGTTACACATGCCACTTTACGCAGTGCATATCAAGCTCTGAATTTATTGGAGAACGACCGACACTGGGATGTATGCATTAATGACGCGTGCAGCATGTCTCATCCAAATCAAATTCGTGCATTGTTTGCAATGTCTTTCCTTAACATTTAATTAATTCCAATAATCTCTCTATTTTCTTAACATTTAATTAGTACCAATTATCTCTGTATTTCCTTAACAATACTCCTATTTGACAAATATTTCCTTAACAATACTCTTATTTGACAAATGCGTGTCCAGCTGCAAAACGATCGATCAGCTGAGATATTCTCACATCAATTGCTGGAAATTGGGAACGGAAAGGTGCCGGTTGATATAACCTCAGGACGAATTTCATTTCCTCAAAACTTCTGCAATTTAGTGACGTCAAAAGAAGAATTGGTTGAAAAAGTATTTCCCTATATTCAAAACAATTATAAGAATCATGATTGGCTGAGTGAACGAGATATTCTTGCCGCCAAGAACAAAGACGTCTACGAACTTAAAAATATTATTAAGTTCCTTTTTTAATGTTTCACAATTTTATGTTTTTGATATAACTTTCTTTCTTCTTTTTCAGTGCAATCGATCTGCTTTAGTTCATCAAAATGCCGAGGAAGCAGCAGAACGACGTGCAGCCAGACTTGAGGATGCACGGTTGCGAGCACGGCGATCGCGTTCTGCAGCTTCAGATCTGCTTCGTTCTCAAGAGAATGAACGCGACAGACTGAGAGTGGCTGAAAGGCATAAAAAATATTGTATACCCACAAGCATTGTGAAATTAAACATATTAGAAACGTGTGCTTTCTCTTTTCTTTCTTTTCCATTTAACCAGACTGAACCACGGCAACGCGTGGCCGGGTACAGCTAGTATATAATATAAGCAGACAGGAAATTCAGTTTATTCCAAAAATATATACTATAACACATCGATCAATAAGTCCCTGGACTAACCAACAGGTGGCAACTCTAATAACAAATCTATACCATTCTCGGTTAGTACCAACCTTTAGAAGCTATGTGTCAAACTTTCATAACATTTCAACATTGTGTCATTGAGTTACAGTGGTTTTAGTGACGCTACTTTTGCTATTTTCAAAACAATGAAAAAAAAACGAATTTCTTGTGTTAAAATGCATGGTATATTATTCATCGATCACCTTGAACAGGGAAAAACCATCAATAGCGAATATTACATAGCGTTATTGGAGCGTTTGAAGGCAGAAATTGCAAAAAAACGGCCCCATATGAAGAAGAAAAAAGTTCTCTTTCATCAGGACAATGCACCATGTCACAAGTCGATGATAACGATGGTCAAATTGCATGAGTTGAACTTAGAATTGCTTCCGCATTCACCGTATTCTCCAGATTTGCCCCCCAGCGACTATTGGCTTATTGGCTGTTCGCAGATCTTAAAAATATGCTCCAGGGAAAGAGATTTGGCTCCAATGAAGAAGTGATTGCCGAAATTATCGCCTATTTTGAAACCAAAGATAAATCGTTCTACACGGCTGGCATAGAAAAGTTAGGAAAGCGTCGGAATGAATGTATCGCTTTTGAAGGAGACTATGTTGATGAATAAAGAATAATTTTGGCAAACAAATGTTGTTTTAGTAGTTAATCCCGACACTTATTGATCGATGTGTTACAGATCAGACATGAATAAAATAAAAGTTTTTATCTATTCGTACACATCGTCATACGTACTATTTTGTTTCTTATAAGCAAGAATTTTGAAAAGATAACTTTTTCAATATGAACCAAAATTTAATCATGTATATTACTTTTTAATAAAAAAACACATTTTTTTCTATTTTATTCACTAATTTTATTTTTGTGAGTTTGCTACCGGTTACAAAACTCTCCGTCTTCCTCGTCAGGTGAACTAAATTACATTTGTTTTTAAAATTATTTGTTTTCAAAATGACATTTGTAGTCAGTTTTCTTTTGATTGTTTAAACTTAATCAAAGCTGTTTTATTAGTACTATAATGGCTGCGTATATTAATGTGTTTGATAAATGCGCTGATTACTTGTGGAAATTGCCATAATAATAGAAAGGGAGTATTTGCACCTCTGGGCTAAACCCCACAGCGCAGTTATAGTGCGCTCAAGAAATTCTTAGAATAGATTCACATTATTCGCCTTTACTGCAAGCTGCTTTAGAGTGCAGCGTCAGCTGAATGTGATTTACTTGGGATAAATTAGTTTGATGTTTGGGATAATATTAGCCAATATCTTGCCTGACACGCATAGTTTAATTATTGTATTAAGTAATATCTGCAGTACAATAAGGGTCACATGCAAATTCTTGGACGGTGTCTCAAATCAAATTGATAGTTTACCTCACTCCAAATTTTCGTGAGTTCGCGGCGTAAGTGCCGTTGCTAGACGTGCTCATGATTTTCCTCAAAGTCGATATAACATATATACAAATCGAAAACTTTCTTACTTTTATATGAAAGTGCCTGCGTCAAACGAGTACGAAATATATGCAAGTTTATATTTATGTTATATATATAATGTGTGTGACAAACTGAGCGGCAAATCGATTTGAGTACTGTATATTAGTTATCTATTACTAATGTAAAATAACTTTGGCATTGTATATTTATCTGAAAATCTTTAATAAAAAGTGAAGGAATATCGAAAATGATTTTTCATGGGATCTGTTTGTACTTTGAAGAAATTATTTTTCCCAAATATCTTATTAAATTTCCCCATGACGGTTCATAAATAAATGTTTTAAGTGTAGTAGTTTACATGTTTTAATTATGACAACATTCGTGATATAAGCAATGTATAATTTTAAAAATGTTAAATCACAAGGGTGTTTTATGACAAACCCAAAATACTTTTTATTGCAACTTAAAAAAGTTTTCGGTTTTGTGTAGGACGGTACTAAGATAATTTAATATATCTGACTACTTTCGTATTATGTGGTGGCAATTGAAATATTCATTTACAGGTTAAACAGTGGTTAGCGCCGATTCTAAAATCAGAAGAGGTCTTAATGTCATTTTAATTTTGAGTTTTATATTAAGAATTGATTCTTAACCAGATATAAATAAATGAGTTCATTTAAAAAAAAATAAACTCAGATCCAGTAAAGAAATAATTTTAATAATTTAATGTTGGTCCTCAAATTTGGGACAATGCAGAAGGATTGACTTGATGATTGCACAGCCTTGCAAAAACGTAAGATATTCGTAGCTTTGCAAAGTTTCCATTTAACATTATTTAGCTAGGTTCCTTCTCTCTTGAAAATGACAGAGAAGTCGTAACTATTAAATTTATTTATAACCACTCTGTGGAGTTCCACTTATAGAGTTGCCATAACTTGACACTGGCGTATACTCCTTCAACGAAAGTAGATCATGGCTGCTGTTAGAAAGAGAGAGACAGAGAAGAAAGGCATGTAAACATGGCGGAAGCCTACTATGAAATTTGTTGTATTAAATGTTTATGGATAATATTCTGCTAATTTTCTTGAATTTCCGAAAAAAGTAAGTAACTTATTATTAATTATCCTGACAAAATCATAAAAATAATACCAAGTTTAACATTCATAATTTTAGTATCGCCTCTGCTAAAGAAAAGATGTATGTTTTATATCTCGAGCTCATATAAATATTCGAACAAATAACGATCATTTTCGCATTTCATTGAGTATTTCACGTATTTAAGAAAACATTCAAAGAGATAATCGTTCAATTCAAACCTTATTACCGCTCGAAATTTCGAAATAACCTAATGATTTGATCATAAATATGCCTCATTATTTTAACAATATTGTGCAAAATACATAATAAAAATAATATTTCACTGTATAGTTAGCTCATCAATATTATTATATCATATAACCAGTTAATCTTACTATATTAGCTGTTGTGAGAAGATTTTCTGTTAGAAATAGGTTTTCATTTATTTAGTGCTTTGGGTGAATGATTTGTTTTTGTTAGTAATTTTGATAAAACATTATTTTTACCATTCTTCTAACAGGTCAACTATTTGTATAAGTTAATTGATTTATAGTTATAATGTGCTTAAATATTTGGGAAGTCATTTTTGGTTTTTTGTGCATATAAAGTAATACTAAAACATTAACATCAACACAGCAACCTGGAATGGGTGTTATCTGCTTGCAGGATACTTCGCCTCTTATGAACATTGTTCGTGCCGAGATATCCTGGCCACCGCAGTCGGCTAATTTTCATTTCCTTCGCTTTTCTAGCCGTACTATTTAGTTGATGTTTTCCTTTTTATTCTTATTTCCACAAATTATTATTTATGTTTTTATTAGACCTTTTATTCCACAAAATTCTTTCAAAGGTATCACATATTCTCACGTCCCCCCTTGTAAATACACAATTTTCCAATGCATAAAATAACATAGGAAATGAGGTTATGTTGTAAAATTGAAAATAAGAACCATATGGTACTCCAGTTTTTCTTTCAAATATAAAGTATCAGATATTTGGCGCCTGCATGCTACCTTTTTCCTATACAGTTTTACATTTTGACATGTAACCAACTGGACAGTATAAATATCTGCCAAGATGGTAATCGACAACAGTATTTTAGTATCAATTTTGATATATGGTAGTGAAACATGGACGTGGAACAAGACTAAAAAGATCCGAATAAATGCTATAGAAATGCTTGCACTTAGAAGAATACACCTAACTTATACGGCAGGTTATGTTCCAGACCACCTCTGTGAAGCAAATATCAACGTAAAGCAAATCACGTTTTTTTTTACTCACCAGGGCATATAAAAGCCTATAAACATGCTTACACTATAATTTATTAGTGCCTTATATCCCTAGGTCTAAAAAAACTGATGCATAAATAAAAATAAAAGGCGATTTTTCACTTGCGAGCAGCTGATTCAAAGGCAACAAAGAAAAGGTTTTTTGCATCGGATTGTAACTGGAGATGAGAAGTGGATATTCTACGACAACCCCAAGAAGAAAAAAATACGCTAAGCCCGGTCAATCGTTGCCATCGACCTCAACATCAACACCAAAACCGAACATACATGGTTTGAAGATCATGCTCTGTATCTGGTGGGACCAAAGGGGTGTTGTTTATTATGAGGTTCTGTAACCTGGCGATTCCATTACGGGCGATCGGTATCGGCTACAATTAATTAGTTTGAGCCGTGCATTGCGAGAAAAACGGCCAGAATACGAGCAAAGACATGATAAAGTTATTCTTCTTCATGACAACGCTCGGCCTCATGTCGCAAAAGTCGTAAAAAAATATTTGGAAACGCTCAAATGGGATGTTTTACCGCACCCGCCGTATTCCCCGGACATTGTTCCTTCTGATTACTGGTTGTTCCGAAGGATGCAGCACGATTTGGCAGGTCACCGGTTCACTTCTTTCGTAGAAACCGAAAATTGGCTCCAAACTTGGATCGCCTCAAAAGACGAGTCATTTTTTCAAGATGGAATTCTAAAATTGCCTGAGAGATGGGAAAAAGTAGTAGCCAGCGATGGACAATACTTTAATTGATATGTTCATTCATTTTGTTTAGAAATAAATGCATTTTTGAAAAAAAAAAAAAAAAAACGGACTGAACTAATTTGTACACCCAATATAATTTTCATGTGTTTATGTTACACTTTCTTAAAATAAGATAGCAAAAAAGTTTACCTTCTAGGCATCCTTTTGCGAAGGTTTTCTCTGTAATGTGCTATACCATTTAATAGTATTTTACCCATTGTAGAACTTTGATGGATGTGCCTAAATGTTGTATGTAAACAAACTAACCGCAGAATATGACGACGATGCAAAACAACTGTGCAGCGTTGGCGTGTATATCAGCTGACTTCATTCTAGTCAGGTGACGTTAACACTGTGCTGTGCCTAAGTGCAATATGCAAGCACCGAAATTAGTAAATATGAATTTATGTAAATTTTCAAAGCGCCATAAAGCAAGGTCCACCTTTACTTGAATCTAACAATGTTAAGATCTAAAATATTTGTAATATAATAGTGTTATAGTGACAACTTGAGCTCTTAGTATGAGAGTGAAACACAAATGAGTAAAAGTAATAAAAGTAGCAAATAAATATCAGCAATTATAATGAGGACTAGTATTATAATGTAGTATGGGGACAAGAAATTCTTACGCTATGCTGATACTTCATGCATTTCAGGGGCACCACACACCAGATATCAAGAAAAAAATATTAAAATTGAATACCAATTTAATAATAATACCAAATGGAAGAACATCACATTGCAAATAAAGAAACCCTCAATTTCCCTCTTAGGTGAATGAATTTTGGGAGCCTGGGAAATATACGATCATCATTAATAACTCTTGACCGAATTCCTATATTTGTTTGATCAGTTATAATTACCGCTATCCTTCTCTTACTTTCTTTACCCATTTTAGAAATTGAACGATATCAGTCATAAATGATTTAAAAAAAACTGCTCTTCTCTTCTCCCTGGCTCCATCCCAACTCACTGTCTGCGAAGACTGTTGGGGTCAGCTCTCCTCGTCCTCAGGTTTTATGCTCTTCTGTCCCGGACTACGTCCCCCAGGCTGTGCCTCTGCATCAGGTTATCTTTTTGCACCACCCATGAATTCTTTGGTCTTCTGGTTATTATTCGAGGAAGATCCATGGAGATTGCCTGGTTCACAATGTGATCAGGTGCTCTGCGTCCAACGTGCCCATACCATCTCAATTGCCTCTCCTCCATCTTGCTGTTGATGTCTGTAACACCTAGGCTTCCACGAATGCGTGAGTTTTTAATTTTGTCTCTTAGGGACACACCAGCTGACCATCTTAGCAAGCGCATTTCAGCAGTTTTTAGTTGCCTAGAGTAAGAGTTATACATCGTCCAGCATTCGGAGCCATAGAGGAGTGCGGGTCTGACAATCGTTTGGTATACTTTTCCTTTTAACTTTACTGGCATTTTCGGATCACATAGAACTCCCGTCATTGATCTAAACTTCATCCATCCCACACTAATTCTATGTGTTACATCTGCTGCACATCCTCCATCGCTATGGATGAGTGACCCAAGATACTTAAAGGAGTCACAATTTGGTAATGTTTCTCCATCCATTTGCATTACGGAAGTGACAGCATTTGTGTTCTCGAATGGTAGGTACAGATACTCTGTTTTCTTTCTGCTCAGTCTCAATCCATTGTCCTCCAAGATTCTTCTCCACCTTTCCAGACTATTTTGCAGATCTTCATGTTTTTCATTTATTAATACGATATCGTCTGCAAATAGTAGGATCTTTAGGAGACTGTTCATTTCCTGGTTAGTTAAATAGTCCATGACTAAGATGAACAGTAGCGGACTGAGTACCGATCCTTGATGTACCCCCACCTTTACAGGAAGTTCTGGTGAAGTTCCCGAAGTGCACCTCACTTGCGTTGTCACATTATCATACATGTCCTGGATGGCAAGTACATACTTTTCTGGTACACTACGTGCTCTAAATGCTGCCCAAATTAGGCTTCTAGGGACCCCGTCAAATGCCTTTTCAAGATCGATGAAGACCATATGAAGGTCTTTCTGGGCATCACGTTATATTTCGACAAGGAGTCTTAACGGTTTGAATGGCGTCTACTGTTGATTTTCCCAATACCAAGCCACACTGGTTGTCATGTATTTCCACCAAATTCCTGATTCTCGAGTTTATAATTCACTCATAGATTTTCATAATGTGGGATATTAAAAAAAATTGCATTTCTAACAATTGGAATGGGATGGAAGATGACTTATATAGAAGCCATTGAAAATCAGGATATGTCTTAAAGCAGTGGCGATTTGATTGATTCAGAATAAACAGTATAACTATTAATTAAATAAATGCTAATTATTAACATAAAACCAGAGCACACTTTGAATTGTTGAACTGTTTATCTTATTTGTATAGTATATGCATAAATTCAACAATATTATATTGGTATTGTTTCAGGTGCGATAATGGGATGGGTGTGTCGGTGAGGCGATGCAGGCTGAGGGTGGGTGCGCACGCTCGGTGAGCGAGCTGTACGCAGCCGACGAGGTGGAACTGCTGCTTGAAGAGCTGCGCGGGCTGGAGCGCCCGCCCGAGGAAGCGCAGGACTTCGAGATAGCAGGCAGTCAGACAGGGGCCACGGGCGGGGGCGCAGGCGCGGGCTCCGTGCACTCTTGGGACAGCCACCCGCACTACCGCAGAACGCCGCCCCTGCCCCCTGCCAGAATAGCGCCTGTATACTGCGACCTGCACCACCTCGCCACTGCCGTGGGGCTGCTTAGGTTTATTATTGCGGTAAGTAAGGAACCAGAGACAGCAGTTTTTAAAAATTACCTCGATATTTCAACTTAAATGGATTTTTTTATACATTATTATTTATTATAATGTAATAATCTCGATATCTGCCTGTTAGAGGAAGTAATACCGATACAATTCGTTTGCTAATAATATACATAATTTATTCAGACACTCCAGGTTTCTTTCTAATATGATATGGATACTGGATTTATTTAGTGGCACTGCCTTCAATACTACCTTCTAACTACCTTCAATAGATTTAAAATCAAAGTGCTCTTGAGGTGATATATTACCAAACAGCGCTATACCAAGCTATATCATTTGTGGTTGTAAAGTTCATATTTTAGGAGTGGTAGATCAATAAATGGAAATAAAGTTTTCTACTGAAAAAAATGTGTATTTTACTTTTTGATCTTGAACTGTAAGAATTGAAATGCATAGTGAAATAGAGGGCAAATTAACACCTTTTAAATTTTGTTAATGTGTTGTTATATCACTTGAAGAAAGATTTTTTTCAAGTCCAGGTTTGTATATCTTTTTACTAAAAAATATTAGTAAATCAGAATCATTTTAATTTATGTCATTTGTCTGCTTGCATTTATATTATGTAATTTTGTGTTTTATGTACTCCATTCTGGAATGGGAAAATGAAAGAAATAAAAAAATCTCAGTTATTTTATTGCAGCCACCTCGACTTGGAACAAACCTTAATGGTATCAGTTCAATTTTACAAAAGAAAATTTTAAAGCCATGGTTTTACTATTTCATTCTTAACTTATTGGTAGATCTATCTGTAATATTTGTTGTTAGTCAAAGAGCACTCCAACAATGTTTGGCAACTTAGCGCCAGGATAATAAATTCATATGAAAAATGGACTGAAAGTTAATCCAGTATGAAAACGTATCCAAAAAATCAGTTGTCAATACATTTTGAATAAATGAATTCTACTAGGAAACATGGTCAGAATCTCATGCATAACATTAACTGGCCATTAACACTCGATAGTGGAAAATTGTATGAATGAGCGGTTGCTATGCACTTATTCTACCATCCCTCACGCCTTCTAGGGGACTCTTTAGGAATCACTGGTTTAATGCATTTAAATGTTTAAGGAAATTCTGCATGCCATCTGCAATAACTGACATTTAAAACCTACTGGATTCCGATCTGGGCAACTACAAGACCAGAGCTAAGACTGATCAAACTTTAGCACTGTAATGATGATGTTTCCTTTACAATGACCATATTATTGTAATGTAATACAACATCAGTTAGCATTACTATCGTTACAGCGACAAAATATAATTAATGGAATAAAAAAATAATATTTAGTTCATTTATTCTAAAAAGTTAGAAAATATAACTTTTTTTTTCAGATGTGAATCTGAAATACACCAATTAAATCATACTCATACATAATTGGAAATACCATTTTTTTTAGGTTTGTTCCTTATGTTGCGTGTGGCTGGAGTACGCTGCAGGTGGCTCGGAGCTATGGCTCTTCCCAGGAGTTGGCAGGTTAAGACTCCTCATGGCCACGGGATTATTCTCTCTGATGGCCACTGTGGCTCTACTCTTCTTAGATATATCGAGACTTGTGCAGATTTTCCCTTTCAACTGGGCCAAACTGGTAAGTTCATCACACTTTCTATTTCAGCCTTTAGTTTTAACATTATATGACGAGTTAAACATATTTCAGGAATGAAAATCTTCATATAAGCCTTTAGTTTTCAGATAACATTTTAAGATGTACCAAATACATTTAAAATATGACGTAGAGGAGGTAGCGGGCATGCATCTAATATATTTATATATTCTTTCACACTTCGTTTCAGCTTTTAGTTTTCAAACATTTTAAATTGTACAAAATAAAATTGAAATGTGACATACGGGGATGTAGTGAGTGAGAGATATATTTTAGCACTTCATTTTAGCCTTTAGTTTTCAAATAACATTTTAAGTTTTTTGAAAACTAAAGGCTGAAATAAAGTTTTTCATTCTTTCAACATGTTAAATCCATCTCAGTGTGCTCTTCTTCATCCCATTTAATACATCAGTCCACATACATCTTTAATTTTTTATTCCATATTTCACGTTTCCCATACAAAAAATCACTACCAACACAGTTGTGAACCATCATTTACCCAAATCTTTATATAATTTATTATTATTATTAATTCCATTGATATCCTATCGTGTATCCTATCAGATTCACATATACAATACAATTGTTTCACAGAATGCATGGCTCTACATTTGTGTCGGATTCACATACATCACAGCAGGCTCCCTGGCCCTGGCAGCAGTACTGAGCGATGACTACTGGTGGGTGCCCATCGATAGCACCAACATGCTTATAGCAGCCTCTGTGAGTTCTTTTTTTTACACTTCTGGATTGAGTCATCCATGATGATTAATTGTGGGATTTGTGAAGATATGAAAGTTGTTATTAGGAAATGAGACAGCTTCTTTACAGGCCTAACCTAGTGAAGTGGACATCTATATCCACAAAATGGTGGGTTTATTAATTGGTTGTGTACTTGTTATCCTTTCCATTAAAACTGTTTTAAATGTTGAATTTTGGATAATAAAAGAATGTCAGACACTATTAAAGAGAAAAGAATATGGTGTTGGTTGGAAGAAATCGTCGTATTGCGATAAGGTCGCAAGGTTGTACTGTGTATAACAAGTGTAATTCAAGGATTTTTTATATTGGGAGTACAAATTAGTTCGGTCCGTTTCCAAAAGATGGCTCTGGCTGTTATGAATGGTTCATAGTGACAGCCGATTTTGACGGTTTCAGAGAGGTTAGACATCTGCCAATAATATTCAGTTTATATCGCTTTGAGTTTCATGCAAAAAACTTGTTTTGTATAGTGTTGAAAATGTCGAATTTTGTGTTAACCAAGCAGCATTTGCGGGAGGTTTTAATTTTCTGCTTTAATTGGAAGAAAAGTGCAGCTGAAGCCCATCGAATGCTTGTCGAAGTTTATGGTGACGCTGCTCCAACTGATAAATCATGTAGGGAATGGTTTCAACGTTTCAAGGATGGAAATTTCAACATCAAAGACCAGCCTCGCTCTGGACAGCCAAAAAAATTCGAGGACAAAGAATTAGAGGCATTACTCGAAGAAGATCAGAGTCAAATGCAAGATGATCTTGCAGAATCATTGGGAGTGACTCAACAAGCCGTTTCCGTACGATTGAGAGCCATGGGAATGATTAAAAAACAAGGAAATTGGGTGCCTTATGAACTGAAACCGAGAGACGTTGAAAGGCGATTTTTCACTTGCGAGCAGCTGATTCAAAGGCAACAAAGAAAAGGTTTTTTGCATAGGATTGTAACTGGAGATGAGATGTGGATATTCTACGACAGCCCCGAGAAGAAAAAATACTACGCTAAGCCCGGTCAATCGTTGCCATCAACCTCAACATCAACACCAAAACCGAACATACATGGTTCGAATATCATGCTCTGTATCTGGTGGGGCCAAAGGGGTGTTGTTTACTATGAAGTGCTAAAACCTGGCGATTCCATTACAGGCGATCGGTATCGGCTACAATCAATTAGTTTGAGCCGTGCATTGCGAGAAAAACTGCCAGAATATGAGCAAAGACATGATAAAGTTATTCTTCTTCATGACAACGCTCGGCCTAATGTCGCAAAAGTCGTAAAAAAATATTTGGAAACGCTCAAATGGGATGTTTTACCGCACCCGCCGTATTCCCCGGACATTGTTCCTTCTGATTACTGGTTATTCCGAAGGATGCAGCACGATTTGGCAGGTCACCGGTTCACTTCTTTCGTGAAACCGAAAATTGGCTCCAAACTTGGATCGCCTCAAAAGACGAGTCATTTTTTCGAGATGGAATTCGAAAATTGCCTGAGAGATGGAAAAAAGTAGTAGCCAGTGATGGACAATACTTTAATTGATCTGTTCATTCATATTGTTTAGAAATAAATGCATTTTTGAAAAAAAAAAAAAAAATAGACCAAACTAATTTTTACACCCCATAAAAATCATAAATAATTACAGTTTAAAATATTTTTTTTTACTAAGAAAGTACTCTCACCAAGGTGAATTGCCTTAATTAAAAAGCAAAGAGATCCAAGTTCCAAGACTATCAGTAAGTAGGTCCAACCTACCTCAATCTATTTTTAGATAGATTTATATAGCCCTACTGTATGTCACTGTATAGCTCTCTAAAGCTACGGTTTCCTAAAGCTATGGTTTCCTTAGAAAGCTGGTTCGTTATATAGCGCATGTAACATGACGTGATGCTGGCGCGCCGCTAGATGGCAGAAATGAGAACCCACAACTGTCAGTTGGAAACGTCTAACTGACAGCTCCCGATATTATTCCACATATTTTGTTTCAACTGGGCTTTTCTATAATATTTGCTCTTCACATTATATAAAGCTTCATTATTTCTTGCAAAATCAATCAATATTTCGTAATTTTCGGTGGTCCAAATTACGTTTGCACTCATTTTTTATTTTAAAACGGTGTCCGCTACACGGGAAAAATCATTCCACGACTGTTTGCTCCGCTACCACGGCCATCATGCAAATGGCAGCATTGCTATTTGATATTATACTCACAACAAACACACGCTAGGAAACCAACGCCATTGGTTTGCATAGACAATGTTTTGTTACGGGCGCTTTATAACGACACAACCAACGCTCCCTAGGAAACCACGCCATATGGTTTGCATATACAATTTTTTTGTATATGCGCTATATAATGACACCACTTTCTTAGGAAACCAAAGCTTTAGAATGTACCTAAAGCGGCTAATAAACTACATAGAAACATTCAGGCGATGTAATTTATGCAATTAAAAATAGTGTAGACGTCAATCTACTTAGAATCAAAACATGGATGCTCATGCTTAGCCATTTTGTTAGTATTATTGATGATATTTTAATATATCGCATTATCTTTGCATTTTTTAGTCATTTGCCCTGATAGCGGGTCTGTGTAGTGGAGCGACTGCCCTGGTGTACTGTTACAGCCGCCCTCCTCCCAACAGTGACTCTGCCCTGCTGGGTCATACACCCTCGCCCAGCCCCACACCCCCGCACTCTCCCACCCCGGCGGCGGGGGCTCGGGGGGCCATGCGCTACCTGCCTGTTCCCCTGGAGCCTGAACCTATGCCATGCACCTCAAAGACCCCCTTATAGTGATATGTCACGGGGGTAAGTCTGATGGACACAATGAGACACAGGCGACTTTTTTTTCTTGAAATATATTTTTTTTAATATCTATTTGTTAATTTTGAAGTGATTTTTCATTTAAATGAGTCTTAAAATTATTTTAAATTTGGGAAATATTTTAGATTTTGGAATCTTTTAAAGTGATATATGCTGCTATTGATTTTTGTTAGAAATAGTTTGTCCAATCTGATAGAAATTGTTTTAAAAGTTCAATTTGGAAATGTATTTCTCATGTTCTTAATTTTTAATTAAGCTTCAAAGTGAAAAGATAATGTTTGTACGTATGTTTTTCTGTGTCTTATTGTAGTTGATGTTGGGTAGTGTTGGTAAAGGTGTCCAAAAAGTGACAATTTATCTTAGAAACCTTGTGCTACTAGAGCCGTAGTTGATGTCATATCGACAGAGTACCATGTCTGACTCTGATTTACTCTTGACAGATGACCTTATTAGTGCATAGTTAATCACAGTTATTCAATTAGTGATGACATTTTTTGTAAGATGTGTGAAATGACTAATTTATCTATGTTTATTGTCATCTGACAAGTGATGGGTTTTAGCGGTGATATTGTAATGCACTTTACCTCTCGGTGATATTGTTAACGGGGGAAGTGAGTAGTGATAATCCTCCGTTAACTTTTGGTGACCTTATGGTAGTGGGAACACTCAAAAATTTTGTATTTTGGGTGAATTAGTTAGTAACAAACTACCGGTGACCTTAGGAGATGTCTATGTTTAACGAGTAAAGTTCCCCAGATAAATTGTGATTCAGTTTTCAGAATGGAACATGAAACTATTTATTTTTCTATTCAAAATGCACTTCCTGATATAAAGAGTGCCTAAATATTTGAATCACAGTTCATCTATGCGTTGTATGTAGAGGGACAAGTTTAAAGATAAAGAGCATTTGTACCGTTAAGGAGTTGCTTGGATGTTTTCTTACTTTCCAGATACTTTTATTTTTATTAGATACATACATATAATTTATTTATTTCATAGAAAAGCCAAAGAAATATATTACCCACATTACTTTATATGTATTACAAATTGTGTATATCTTTTACGTTAGTATTTATTTTTTACAAGTTAATAATACATTTTGTATACTAAAAATATTCAAATGTTGATGAAACTAAACTTTCTAATAGAAATAAATATTTTTTTACTTAGATAGTATCACTACTTTTCTGGGAATTGTAGACATGGTTCAATCTTTAACATTTAAATTTCATGCACATTCCATTATCATTTAGTTTATACATGTTTAGGTATACACATTCATTTTTTACTGCCACTAAAACAATACAAACACTCATTTAGTTATAATACTATATTATTTTTCATAATTTACTGTGTTTAAAATTTTCTCTAGTTTTTTGTATATTAAATGAGTAAAAAAAGATGTTTTACGGTTTATTGCTGTTTGAAAAATTGGACTTAAACTTCTGTTTTCTTTGTATTTCTCCAAATTTTAACAAAATCGTTTGAACTCAAAAATATCAGTGCACTCTTTCATCAATTGTAATTGTGTTTTTTTTTAATGTGTTCAACATACAACAAATTAATTAAAGTTTTTTTAAGTCAATAACTTTTGTCTATTGACTATATTTGTTTGTTTTGAATATTTAAAATAAAGTTCTGTTCTTTATATATTTTTTAAGACTTTTGATAAAGCATAGTTTTCACAAATTTATTACTTTTAAATTTTCTCTAAAAACAAACAGTATTGTTCTGACATTCAAAAGATTTCACAATTATATTTAGACACAATAACATAATTTTCCTTGATTTAATCCCACATGCACAAAAAAATATATATTTTTTATTTCGAAACATTAAAATTATCATTGCAATGCACAATATCAAAATACATTTTGTAAGATTTAAAAAAAATCACCTTTTAAGCATTATAACATAGAAACCACTATTTTCCAAAGATGTATTCCCAGAGAAGAGCATATTAATTGCATTTTTTAAATAAATATTTAGATCATTAATCTAAAACTCAGGAGCCTTGGAGACAAGACTTTTAGATTTTTTTTATAAGGAAATATTTATATGTTTTTTTTATAAGTAGACACAAGGTGTGGCTATTAAAAAAACAGGATTGTATATACCTGAAACTATGTAAATATCGTAGCGAAATCCTAGGGGAATATTGTTGACTTGAAACCTTTTCGCATCAAATGAGTTGTGCCTTAGTGTCATTAAAAGTAGACATATTATATGTATTGTCAGAATTATCCCGAGTGTGAAAATTGAACAGTGATTTAATATAAATTTTTTGGTTAAATTGAATCTCAAATGAAAATTATCTTTTATTTATAAGGATAATTGCATGTCAGATACTCAAGTCTTCGATTAACACAACAGGTTCAGCAGAGGGCAGGAAGAGGTGGAAGAGAAAGAACATTGAGGTTGACAAATGTTGAAAAATGATTAAAAATATCACCAAAGTGAGAAAAATATTTTGACATGATCAACCAAATGAAATGAAAAAATGTAAATGATATCAGACATGGTCAATATATACAGATACAGTTCGGAAAATTTTAGAATACTACTAGAAAGAGGAAAGTCAGAACAGAAAAAAGTTGGTTCCAACATTCAGAAATGAATTCTAGAGCAGCCAAATTTCCTCAACAAAATACGGCCCAAAAACAAAAGCAATATGACTTTTTTAGTATGTCCCACAAACGAGATCAACAGAAAACAGGCAATCAATGTATTAAATAGCTTTGTAGAGGATTAAAAATGTTTCAATGAATAAATGTAAGCTGAATGCAATATTGAATGTGTTTTTTGACAAATCTTATTTAATGAAAGAGTTAGAAAGAATATGCTGAGTCTATCGAGGAATGACAGATGGCGTATTTATCAAAATAACGCTCCAGCTAGCAATGCCATTTATCAAAATAACGCTCCAGCTAGCAATGCCATTTATCAAAATAACGCTCCAGCTAGCAATGCCATTTAATGAAACAATTTTTGACACATTCCAGTACTGGAGAACTCGGCATATTCACTGGATTTGGCACTTCTATTTTGTTCCTGAAAATCATAAGATAAATGGAACCCACTTTCAATCTGTAAAAATGGTTGAAACAAAAATAGCAATCTGCTGAACAGGCTGACGGAAAATGACCTGCAGAACTGTTTTGAATAATGGAAGAGCCACGTGTGTTTGTGTGTAGATGTAGAGAGTATTTTGAAGGTGGTAAAAGTTGAATAGTAATATTTTTCAATAAATTCTCTTTATAGATCCAATCCAGTTTTTTAAAAGTCACACCTCAAATAATTATAATCTAGTCATACATTATTTATTTAGTGGAAAATATAAGTGCAAGTCATTGTCAATTTTATATTATAGATGCACAATTTTTTATAAAATATTTGTTTTTTATTGTTTTTTTAAATATACGAGGCATATCCAGAAAGTAAGTGTACTGAATTTTTGTAGGTTAGAATTTTTTTTATTTAAACAAAAAAATTACGTGGTTACCGTAGTACATATGTAAGCTATTTTTCGACATAGTCGCTATTCCTCTCAATGCAGGTAGTGAAGCGGGGTATCAACTTTTTAATGCCTTCCTCAAGTAGTTTCCCGCCAACCCCTCCGTCCACTTCTCCACCTCCTCCTTTACCTCCTCGTCGGTTGAAAACCTTTTTCCACCCATATGCAGCTTCAGGGAGGTAAAGAGATAGTAATCTGAAGGTGCTAGGTCAGGGGAATGCGCGGGATGGTTCAGGACATCCCATTTAAACGAGGCGAGCAGTTCCTTCGTGGCGTTGGCCGTGTGTGGTCTGGCATTGTCATGCAGCAGGCAGACTCCTTTTGTCAGCATGCCTCTCCTCTTGTTCTGAATCGCCCTCCGCAATTTTTTTAGGGTCTCACAGTATCTTGCAGAGTTGATGGTCTCCCCTTGAGGCATATATTCAATTAAAATTATGCCTTGACAGTCCCAAAACTCGGATGCCATGATTTTCTTGGCTGAAATTGTGGTTTTGAACTTTTTGGCGGAGGGTGAAGAGGTGTGACGCCACTGTTGAGACTGCCTTTTGGTTTCAGGCGTGTAGTGTGCAACCCAAGTTTCATCTCCAGTAACGATGGAGCGGAGAAATTCATCTCCATGGAGTTTGCAACGCCTCAAAAACTCTTGCCCGGCCTCCAAAGATTCAACTTGTGTTGGTCTGTCAGCTGTTTTGGGACCCACCTCGCGGACAATTTCCGATATCCGAGGGTTTCTGTGATGGTTTCGTGTAGTAGAGATCTGGAGATTTGCGGAAACATCGCAGAAAGTTCATCCACAGTCAATCTGCGATCGTCACGGAGCGCATTTTCGATTTTTTCCACAATTTCGTCAGTCACAATTGAAGGTCTTCCGCTCCTCTGATCATCATGCACAGACGTACGACCGTTTTTAAACTCGCGACACCACTTGTACACACTTGTATGATTCATAGCTTTTTCACCATATGCAGTTTTCACCTCATTATAAACCTCAACCGGAGGTTTTCCCTTCCAAACGAGATAACGGATGACGCCGCGTATTTCGCACTTGGCGGGAGATTGGATTGACATTTTTCACGAAACGTGTTGTCGCGTCGACACTTCTCAACGTACTGACCTCGAACCGGTCTTGTTGCGGAGGGGAAGGGTCAGGCTACACGGAAGTGTAGCCAACATGTCGTAAATAAAATCCATCCGGTCGTGAGAGCCTCAGTACACTTACTTTCTGGATACGCCTCGTATCTTAATTGAAATGTATTCAAAGATACCATAGAAAAAGGAGGGATGTCAGTAATAGTAAATTTTGGAAATATTGATTTTTTTAAGTTTAATAATTCCTCCTTATGATGTCTATGTATATTTCTTGAGATATCTTATCTGATATTTTTTAGAGTATGAAATATGTCAAGCTGATATCATTATCCTCTAGAAAGCACGGTCAACTTAATTTAATAAAACTCTTTTCTGCACTGTCAATTTTTTTCTTTTGCTGAAATACTAAAAATATTTCGCTTTCGATACAGCAAAACTCCTAAGTAACATTTTTCAAGGGTCTAACAAAAAAGTGGAAATGAAAGGAAAATATGAATAGCAGGAAACAAAATTTTCATACAAAATGTAATGATTTAAAAAAATCTGAAAATGAAAACTTTGTATATTTATGGATCAAAATGAATATTAAAATTGAAAAATTTATGAAATTTTACATTCTTCAGTAAATTTTTCTAGACTCAAAAACCTTGCAATTGTTAGTTTTTTGTGAAAATGCTAAATCTGTGGAAATAAAGTAAAAATAATACGGAATGGGGATATTGATGAAAAAAATGTTTCAAGTTCAGAATCAAAGTGTTTTTGGTCAAATAATAATTAAAAACGGCCAGTTATTAGGGTGAAGGGGACATGATACAAAATATTTTCTAAGAAAACTTAAATAAAAAACTCAATTTCCTATAAAAATTGTGCATCACTAATTTAAATTGTATTTTTTTTTCTTCAGTCAACAGCAAACATTAGAAGAGCACATATTTTTTTGTAAATATAATTATTATTCATTGATTTTTTGACAAAGAATCTCAAAACTGTAGATTTTTTGGTGTATGTATACCAGTTTTATGTTTTCAACCCAAAATTAACTAATTAAATTTTTAAAAAGGTAACAACATTTTAAATGTTTTCAGTTATTGAATATTTGAAGAATCAAATGAAAAGATAAAAAAAATCTAGTCAATACAATGACATTTCAATGCACATTCCATTTCTAGATTTTTTGAGACTGTTTTTGATTTATTTATTATAAACTATCTTATTTATTTGCCTTTTTATACTTCTTTTAAGCTACTGAATCTAGTCACATTTTATTAATAGTGATTTAAAAGTATATTTTTGTAAAACATTAATTTTAGGGGTCTCCAAAAACCTTAATGTCATTCCCAAAGGTTCATAAAAGTGTTCAAGTAGAATTTCGTCTAGTAATTTCTACTTCACAGCACAAATTATTAAATATGTAATGTTTATGTGAAAACTGTATTGTAGAATTAGTAATGAGATTATATAAACAATCTGTTTCGACTTGTTTGAACAATGGAGTCTGGGGGTTTGGAATTTTTCAGTAATTCAATTTATTCTTTATTGATTGTTTTGATAACAATTTTTTTATATATTTAATGAAATAATTTACAATCTTATCTCATTTTGTAACAATTTGTTTCCCAAAGTTTTATTCTAACAACAATTTTTAATTGCCACCAAAATTCAAGCTTGTGATGTATGATTTTTTTATGTGACACTTTAGCAACATGACATTCAAATCAACAAGCAAATAACATCAAAATTGAAGGTGAAACAGTAACTGCAGATAACTTTCCTCGTAAATCCAATAATAATCTCTATAGCCTAGTTCGTAAGATGCTGGTACCCAAAAATAAATTACAAAGAGTCCCAGTGATTAAAAAGTTCGTCTGGTAACTATATTTGTATTCGCTGTGCTATTGCCATACACGTACGATGGTTTGCTTACCTACTCTAGTGGTTCTTAACCTGAAGGCTTGGCCACTGGGGTCGAAGACAATATTTTCTCTCGGTCACGCTTTTCAAAATGTCCACATTATCAACGGATGTGTTAAGGAGTACCATAGGAATAAAAAAACTTGATCAATGTTAGGAAGATAGAGTTATAATCAGATTTTCAATGCGAATGATCTCTAAGATCTATTATTGAAGCGGAATAACCAAACTGCTAAAGCTTTAAAGTCCTTCTATTGCTGCTATAAAAAAAATATCTAAATTTTCCGTATGCAAGTGTTGAATGTACCTAAATTAAAAAATATATAAACGTACGCAGAATTGCAAATTTGATATATTTCTATGTAATTAACTCAGCCAAAACAACTGAAGTGAATGATTTTAATCATTTATGTGAATAAATACTATTATTTTGTCTATACAAAAATACAAAACGAACTACATTATCCATAAAAACAAAACATTTTACACTGTTTTCAAGAAAACAACATGACGATGTGAATGTTTGGCTCTGAGTTTCGGTCTAACATCGGAGGATGTGGAGTGCCAGGCTGTGGACTGACCTGTATGAAGGTGCTTTGTCATCCCTGTGTTCCTGATGGAATATATAAGGTGATGATGATGATTGTTTGAAAGTAAACAAAGCAAACTTAATGTTTTTAAGTTGAAATATTTTGCTTTTTATGTTTTGTTT